>CM058231.1:6026940-6596580 GCA_030180135.1 Orychophragmus violaceus | reverse complement strand
ATTCAAAAAATTTGTCAAATTAATTCGAAAAACCAAAACCCAATTTTATAGCCCAAAATATTCAATTACCCGCCTAAACCCAATAAATTTTTGACAAAGTGCCGAGAAATCATCAAATACGTCAAACCCTGATTTTATTATGTTCTTCCCCTTTTCAAAAATCTCCAGCGAATTATCTCTTTAATCTCTCTCCAAATCCTCTTCTACGCTCACCCATCTCAAACTGATATATCTTCTTCGAATCTCTTATTTGAAGCTTTCAATTTCATTGCTAACTTTGGCCGAAACCCTATCGACTCTCTCAAATTCTTCCTTGAATCTCTCAATCACGAAATTCTCCATGAAAGGATGCCTACAGGTACAGGTAGATATGATTTTTGAGTGTGTGTTAAACCGTCTAGTTTGCTTCTACCTTACTTTGCTTTTTAAATGGGACAGCTTCTGCATCTGATTATTGGTTTGCTTATGATTTACTTGTGGTTTTCTTGTGTTGAAACAATTAATTTTGGTTCTACAGATTGTAAATGACTCATATATTCCTCTATGAGCTTCAATATGATCTCCAAAGTCTGTGTAAGTTGGTTGTATTTTTAATGATTGTTTGATGAGATAGAGTCTGATGGTTAGGATGTTAATCTTATAGTTAGCACGCAATTGAGGTTGAAGTCTCTGCTTAACTCATTAATGTGTTTTGTTAAGTTCGAATGCTTGAGCGTTTACATGATAGTTTTTGTATAATTTGAGACATGGTCAAATCATTCATAACTTTCTTCTAAAACATTTTTTGAGGAGATCTATCAACAACGTATGAAGACATGGTTAACATCACAAAGGACTACAGAAGCACTGCAAAGAACTGTCACCTCGAGAGATCTCAACATATGAATATAACAACATTTTTCCTCATATAAAGTAACATTTTTCACAATCCATGTTTATAAAGTCATTTCACGTTCTTTATTTAATTGTTTTTCTCTTACTGTATGTAATAGTCACAGGCCACTGAGAAGGATGGACGAGTAAATCCTTATGGAGTCGAAAGCCTGATAGAAAATATTTCAGTGGGCAAGCGCAAGCAGCGCAAACACTTTTTAGCGTTGTCGTCCACCAAGAGCAACTGAAGGAAGCTCAAAATAAAACTACAACACCATCTGCTTCATAGGTTATTTATCACTGTCTCTTACACTTGTTATTTTTTTGGGATATGATCTGCAACTCCTAAAAGCTGGATTTTTCGTATGTAGATCGTTTGTGTCTACATGCTACACATAAGAAGACATGTTACCATTGTTATTTTTGAAGCAAAATGTCTGTTACGTTTCTTGTACCATTCAAATTACGGTATCACCAATTACCAAATCGAAAATAAAAATAATTCAAATTCTTATTTTTTACGAATAAAAGTCACTAAACACCCATCAATTATTCGCACTACACACACAAAGTAGTCGTTAAATTTACCATCGGTGAATCTGTATTTTGTGTATAGTCGCTTAATAATCGTTATTTAGTATTTAAACCATCGCCAAGTAGTCATCATTTCTTACGACTAAGTTGTGACTATATTAGACAGTCAGACAATAGTCGGCTAGTCAGTACCATAATTGAATCTGGATGTTTCGACTAGACAATGCATGGTCGTTAAACAGTTGCTAATTAATAGAAAAATGTTTACCATAATCATAATTGGATTCTCCTGTTAGTTGTCATATAATCGGTAAATTAGTCAATAAACAGTCGCCAAATAATACACATATATTACGACTACGTTGTGACATATAAGACAGTCACATAATAGTCGACAAGTAGTGGCCGAAATAGTAAAATAAACGTATTTGGGTGTTCTGATTAGTCGCTAACAGTCATTGACCTAGTCATTACTAAGTCGTCAATATTTACTACTACATTGTGACTATATTGTACACTCGTAAAATAGTCGGTAATTGGTCACTTCGGTTGACGACTACTAAGTGACTACATTTATCGGACTGCATTTGGACTATGCCTTTAGTCGCACAACTGAAGCCAAATGGTCGCATATTAGTCCCTATATCTTCCGACAACGCTACGTCTATTTTACGATTACCTATGTTAGTCGCAAAAATAGTTGTAACTTGTTGACTTTTAATACGACTATGCGATTTAGCGACTATGGATTTATAACTACCATATTAGTCGTAATTTAGTTGTAAAAGCACGTTTAACAACTATTGTACAATTAAAAGTGCAGTCGTGAAAACACTATTTTCTTGTAGTGACAATAATCTGAAAACTAATTGACGGATTACTCACGAAAAACCGATTTCGCCGGTTATTCATCGGTAGTTTCCAAAGGTATGGCATATCTGTTGGTAATTACCGACGAAAAGAGAACATGACCCGATTGGAGCTCTTCTGACAAGCATCCCTCAGTATTCTGTCGGTTAGTACCATGTTTTTTGTAGTGAGAGTTAACACATGTCCAATCCCCTGAAAATGGTTCTTCGGCATGTGTTGGAGATGATTTTAAGAAATTTGGATAAAATGAACATAGAAAAATATTGTTTGCGATAAACAAACTACTTTTGAAGATAATAGTAAGGAAGGCCTCATAAAAGAACTATTAAATATATTTATTTTCCTTAGAAATAAAAAACAATCAATGATATTATTATTATAAATAAATAAACTCTTTTCCTATGTCTCTTATTTATTGGAAAATTTATTTTGTACCCAGAGTAAAATCTGGCATATTATCGAGACCATAGGAATCTATTACGGACAAGGAAATTTCTTATAACAAGTGCAAGTAAAGTGATCTTTCTTTTTAATTTTGCCGTCCTTACAGTCGCAACGCACAAACTTTGATCCACTCTGTTTGCTTTTGCACATCATGTCTCCATCAGGGCCACATATTCCAGACCATCTACTAAAGTGTTGACATTGAGGATTTTGTCCATTCACTTCTACAATTTCCAAGCAACAAAAAACCACTTAATTAAACCTTAGATATTGTTTTGGATAAATCTTAGATAAATATTTTGGATGAATTAGGACATATCATTTACGTTTTGTTTTTTTTCTTAACATCAGCTTTGTTTATAGTTGAATAATATTTGTGTTAGTCGCAGATATATAATCAAATGAAAAAGTGAATAGAATATTACCTTTCACCATGTTCTGGAACATGAGAACACACAAAACTATAGCTAAAATAAAACACTTCATAATTCTAGAAATGGATAAAAGATTGTTTCTGTTAACTGCATTAACTTCTTATCCATACACATCATATATATACTCAAACGTACACTAAAAATAGATCTTAAACTCCGTAAAAGATGAAAATTGTAATGTGTGGCCAAGTCAACGAGGTATATAAGATCGGTAGTCTATTTTTGGAAGAAACAAATACATTTTTATTTTGTTGTACAAATTAGAATATTGAGGGTACTCAATTCTAACATGTCAATACAAATAAAACAAAAGTGAATTGTAGCAATTATATATGATTTGTAAGTAAATCTATTTTTCAAAATTCAGTTAAAAATCATCATAAATACATAATGTTGTGAAATGCCAACCACAACAAATACAATAGTAGGTCCACCTCATTTTTATCTTGGAGAACGCATCATCAAACATTGTAGTATCATGTTGACCAAAAAAAAACATTGTAGTATCAAGGGAAATATGTTTCACTCATGGCTATTAGCTAGTCTCTATGTTTACATAAGCTTTGAATGGGAGACACTAGCTAGATGCTGTTAGCATAACACAATCCATGTAATTGCACCGAGGAATATCACGAAGGAAGTCGGTTTTTCACGGGCAGCGTACTTCTTCTTCTCGACGAGGCCTAATTTTAAAATTATTAACTAACCCGTATTCTAAACACACTTCTCACTTATACAATAATCACCATTTTCAGAAGATTGATGAAGTAAGAATATGAATCTTTGTTAGTTACGTCTTTATATGTATGTTGATACAAGTGACCAGAGGAATGCGATCGTGGGTGGTGAAAGCGCAGGAGTAGGCAGAGTTTTTTAGTACTTTAGGTTTGAATTAATATGGAGGGATTATTTAGGTTTCTTTCAATTAAATGTGGCAAATCCTTATTTCATCTAGGTTTGAATCAAAGCTCGATGCCATGTGGTTAGAGCGAGCTTTTAAATAGCATATTTTCTTGTAGGTTGCCAATAAATGTGCAAGGGGAACAGAGTCAAGACAAGAAGTGTTGGGCTTTGGTGATGAAAATCATTAGTTATGACATAGTCCGCGACTAGGTATGTCATTTAGGAACGGGCTTGTTCTATTGGGCTAAGGTTTAACTTAACCTACTTATCCTTGTAATAAACTTAGTATATAAAGCTAAGCATGTGTGTAGGATTAGGGCAAGCCGTAATCAGAGAGATTGTGAGGAACCCTAATAGCTTGTAATCTATGGTGATAGTGGATTACTGGAAATCTCCAAGCCGAGACGTAGGATCACACATCGTGATCTGAACTCGCTAAATTCTCTGGGTCTTTTACTTTATTGCTCAAACAAAAAAACAGAAGTGAGATCCAAATCTCTACAACTTGGTATCAGAGCGAGGTGTGAAGCTTCAGGAGCAATGGCAGAGTTAATTCGGTAAGATTTCTTCTCTGGATCGCGACTAAGGAACAATAGTCGATGAGGTTTAGATTCGGTTTCAGATTGTTGAGGGTGACGGCTAGGGTTTAAAGGTCGAAGGTGTTTTCTGGGTTTCGTGTCGATCGACACACGGTTCTGCATCGATCAACACTAGGTTTGCATCGATCGACACTAAGTCTGCGTTGATCGACACACGGGTCTGTGTGCGACACTGATTCTGTTTTTTGGCTATCATGGACATGTCTGCAAAGGTGAAGATTTCTACTTTTGATGGTCATGGAAATTTCTATATATGGAAGAAGAGGATGTTAGCTCACTTGTCGATCCTTGATTTAAAGGATGCGTTGTCAGAAACGCCAACACCGTCAAAGCTGGCGATAAGGAAGGTTGAGTCTGCAAATGTGTTTGCGGAAAGGGATCATCCGGAAAAGGCTAAGAAAGAGGAGTGAGCTGAGAAAGCGATGAACGTGTTGATTCTCAATTTGGGAGATCATGTCCTTCGGAAATTGGAGGAGTGCAAGACTGCAGCTGCGATTTGGATAGCTCTGGAGAGGCTATACAATACGAAGACTCTGCCGAGTCGGATTCATCTACAACATCTGTTCTATACATTCAAGATGGTGGAATCAAAGTCGATAGATCAGAATGTCGACAATTTCTTGAAGCTTGTATCAGATCTGTGTTGGGTGAAGGTGTCTGTTACAGATGAAGTACAAGCCATACTACTTCTGAGTTCTTTTCCATCGCATTATGATTCTCTGAAGGAGACATTGAAGTATGGTAGAGACACTCTCTCTCTATGGATGATGTGATAAGTGCAGCAAAGTCAAATGAAATTGATCTTAAGGAGAAGGGTATAACAAATTCTCAGAAGCTTGGAGATGCTTATTTGGCTCGTGGAAGATCAGAGTTCAGGAAGTCTGGACAGAGATCAGATAAGAGCAGATCAAGGTCAAAGTCGAGATCAAGATTGACATGTTGGTATTGCAAGAAGGAAAGACATAAGAAGGTTGATTGTTATGCTAGGAAAAAGCCTGGGCGATGATGAAAACGCTGAAGCAGCAATGGTAATTGATGAATCAGCTGGTGTCGATGCATTAACAGTCTCTGAAAACTGGCATGAAGAGAGGTGGGTTATTGATTCAGGTTTTTCTTATCACATGACCTCAAAGAGAGTCTGGTTCGATACGTTTGAGGTCCTTACACCAGGACAAGTGCTACTGGGGAACGACTATTCTGTTGGGGTTAAGGGAATAGGTTCAATCAACATTAGAGCACATGGAGTCACGGTGAAGACATTGGCGAATGTCAGGTATATTCCCGAGCTGAAAAGGAATCTGATATCTACAAGTGCATTAGATAATCTGGGATTTGATCATGCTGGTGTTAAAGGGAAGACAAAGTTCTACAATAACGGGAAGTTAGCTCTTCAAGGTTCCCTGACTGGTTCTCTGTATCTGCTAGATGGTGAGACTGTAGTAGGACAGTCAAACAGTGTTGTTCCTAAGAAGGTTGCCAATGATGAAACAGTATTGTGGCATAGAAGGTTGGGACACATGAGTATGAAGAACTTGATGATCCTGGTCAAAAGGGGCATCATTGACAAAAGAAGGATTGGAGCCATGGATTTCTGTGAAAGTTGTGTGATGGGGAAGCATAAGAAGCTGAGTTTCCACAATGGAAAGCACAATTCAGGAGAGGCATTGAAGTATGCACATGCACACCTTTGGGAGTCTCCAACAGTGACTCCAAACTTGTCAGGTAAACAGTATTTTCTGTCTACCATTGATGATTACACTAGGAAAGTGTGGGTGTTCTTCTTAGCAGCGAAGAGTGAAGCTTTCACTAAGTTTTGTGAGTGGAAGAAGCTAGTTGAGATTCAGATTAGCAAGAAGGTGAAATGTATGAGAAATGATAATGGGTTGGAATGCTGTAACAAGGAGTTCGATGGGTTCTGCAGAGAACATGGTATTGAGAGGCGTGGATGAGAGTGGCTTGGGTGAAGAGTTTTGGGCTGAGGCGGTTAGGACAGCTGTATATCAGATCAGTAGGAGACCCTCATTAGCTTTAGATGGCAATATTTCTGAAGAACTATGGTTAGGAAAAAAGCTTGGTTACAAGCATCTTAGGAGATTTGGTTCACTGGTCTATGTCCATGTAGATCAAGGGAAGTTGAAACCAAAAGAAATGAAAGGAGTTTTCATTAGCTCTCCTGAAGGAGTTAAGGGCTAAAAGGTTTGGCTCCTCAATGATGAAAGATGTGTGACTAACATAAATATGGTGTTATAATCAATTTTTATTTGTTTCAAGTTTTAATAGATTGTTTTTTGTGTCAATGTATTAGGGAGTTATATGGGTGACAGAACAAGTGATAGATTTCCAATACTACATTACCAAACTAAACGGTGTAGTAGGAACTCAAGAAAAAAACAAACGAGATTATATCAAATGTTGTTTATCTAATCTCAGCTGGTAATAACGATATTGCTATCATATATTTTACTACGTTAACTACAAGATTACAATACACTGTTCCAGCATACACCGATCTCAGTGGCGGAACGAGGAAAATAATTTACTGGAGGCATAATTTTTTGTTCATCTAAAAAATCATTGTATTAAACCAAAAATTGTTACAAAGCAAAAACCAAGCCGGAACAAACCGAAAATCTTAGACGAAAAGATAAAGTTCGACTATCAACACGACATCATAAAGCCAAACCCGAAAACATAAACGAGAAACAAAAAAAATTATATCAATAATATTATTTATTAACACATCATAAATTTTTATTTTATATATAGCAAATATTTGAAAACAATATTTTTTCTTTTATATTTTTTTATACACAATGCATTTGTGTTTATAAAAAATATGAAAAGCTTTAGTTAGGAAATATAAATGATTTATTTGAATTATGTATAATTTTAGGGTCATGAGTACAAAAAAAACATTAAAAATATGAAATGATTCATTATTATGATTCTAAGGATACAAGTGAAATTAAAATATTCTTAGAAATAAACTTTAAGTATAAAATTTATTTGGAAAACTAAACATTTAAAATAGGAAATACTAAAAAAAAAGGCATGACTAAAAACAAATGTAAAAGAAAAAATCAGATTAAAAGGGGCAACATAGATTTTAACATAAATTTATAGGGGACATTAAAAGAAATTTTACCACTTAAACTTTATAATTTTTTAAAAGTCAATGAAAATTAAAAAAATTCAAAATTTCATAGGGGGCAGTTGCCCCTTTCCCCCCTCTCTCCCTCCGCCACTGACCGATCTCCTGGTCACTTGGACTCGTGATCTAATAAAGGTACAAAACAAATAAATTAAACTGAAAATATATCATAGTTATGTGATCATTTTGTTCGTTTTAGGTTTTTGTCATCTATTAAAGATTAGATTTGGTTGGTTATATGATTTTCTCATGAAATTCCGATAACCGGCTGATTTTGAATTACATAAAAATATATATATATATATATAAATGTGGTTTTCGTTTTGTTATTCGCAGAGTCTATATGATATGGGTGCAAGAAAATTTGCGATTATGGGAACACTACCGCTAGGTTGCTTACCAGGAGCAAGAAACATGCTTGGAAATTTTATATGCGAAACCTTTTCAAATCAAGCAGCTGATATGTTCAACAAGAAGTTATCTGCCGAACTTAACAATCTAGGCACAACATTTCCGGGTGCCAAATTCATGTATATAGATATGTACAATCCTCTTCTTGGTCTCATCAACAACCCTCAAGCTTCAGGTAATGACATTATCCAACAACACAAACTCATACATAAACGTTACATTACTAATATATTTTGTTGAATACATTAATATATGCAATCATTCGTCGGAAAATGTAGGGTTCACTGATGTATATCATGGATGTTGTTGTACGCCAACGTCTATTGCACATCCGACCGAGAAGTCATACAAAACGATCACACCACCGATTATTGAAGATATCAAACAAAAGCTCGCATGATCAATTTCTCAAAAGCTTTTTAGTTTGTTATTACTAGTACTAAAATGTTCTGATTTCCTGTTTAAAGTAATAATAACTACCAGTTATCTCAAACTCCATAATTATTTTTCCTACGTAACAATCATTTTGGATATAAGTGTTGACTTGAACCCTCTCGCTGTCTCTGATCCAAAATTCTGTATAACTATTTATATTAGGGTTCAGACTTCAGTTACCGGCCTTGAGCGTGTTGATAATCAGGTTTTCATGGTCTCACAAAAAAATACAAATGGTGTTTTGTATATTTGTTATCCAAAATCTCAAATAAGATTGGGCTGTTTGCAAAAATGCCCTCGAAATTGAAGTCAACCGTGATTATAATATCGGTCTTCTCCTTCCTCTCCATCGCTAATATATCTCCTTACTAATCTAGGTATTCACAGGAATGTCATCGTCAGACTTCATATGGAGTCTGATATTCTAACCAAAAGACAAAAGGACCCAAAATTATTTTGGATATTCACGAAAATGCCATCGCCATGAATGCTCAACAACCACAACACCCACCATCGCCGACGAGTTAATGTGTAATCCAGCTCGTTTTTCCACCATTAAAACTCAATTAAAGCTCAAGAATCTAAGCTCGGACGTTCTCCTCACCGATTTCTCTTTTCCCCTTTGATTTTCGGGGATTTTTCGATTCAAAAGTAGCGAAATCCTTTATCATCTTATAAAAACAGCAAAACACGTCTCGGATTTGGGGTTTTCGGTGATATTAGACGTTCTGGGAAATCGACGAGGCTAAAAGCAAACGGAAATCGGACATTGGTAAGAATATTTTCATATCGTCGATTTTCAGATCCAAATCGTAATCTCAGACTTCTGTTTAAGTCTAATTTTTTCGTAAACTTCAATATGGTCAACGAGAGGGTAGTTTTGCAATTGACTTTCAATTTTCAGACCTCCATAGAAGTCTGTGAAAGTCATTTGAAAACAAAAAGACATCGTTAAGAAGTCCAAATGAGAAGAGGGTAGTTTTGCAATTGGTTCAAAATTGATTTTTTTGTTAGACTTCTGATGTAGTCTGGCATGAAATTGACCGATTCTTGACTTTTTGTGAGAAGGAATCTGTTGTCTGAAAATAATGGGGGGTAGAAACTGCAATTGACCCAAATTTTCAGATGTTCACCAGAATAAGCGAAAAAAATTTCAGACATCTAAATTTGTCTGAAAAT
The DNA here is from genome assembly GCA_030180135.1 of Orychophragmus violaceus. NCBI lineage: Eukaryota > Viridiplantae > Streptophyta > Magnoliopsida > Brassicales > Brassicaceae > Orychophragmus > Orychophragmus violaceus. The sequence continues at coordinate 6,586,747 of CM058231.1, read as the reverse complement.
AAGGAAAATAATTTCAGACGGCTATAAACATCTAAAATTTCAAAATTTTGCCAGACTTCTATAGACATATGAACAATCAAATTTTGGTCAACACTCGAAAATGCGATGTTTTTCATCAGACTTCACTAGCTGTCTGAAAATCTTGTCAGACATCAAAAGAAGTTTGATAGTTATCAGACTTCCGGATGAAGTCTGACATTTCAAAATCAATTGCAAAACTACCCTCTACTTTTTCTTCAGACTTCGGCCGAAGTCTGACATTTCAAAATCAATTGCAAAACTACCCCTTTTTCAAACTTCATAAGCTGTCTGACAAAAAATTTAAAAAACTCCAAAGCAGACTGCGAACGCTCTCTGATTGGTTTCAGATTGCATCCGCTGTCTGGTATTTCAAAATCAATTGCAAAAATACCCTCTTTTTCAGATTGCCGTAGACGACTGGTTGTGTTAATATCAGACGTCTATAAACGTCTGAAATATTAAGAAGTTTTAAAATGCATTTTACTGTATATTTTTGTTTAATTTCGTTGATTTTTATTTTTTTATAAATGTGTATTAGTTTTCTATATTGCTTCTGCGTGATTTTTACATTCTTATGTATGGTAGTTATTTTTAAATCAAATTTTGAATAATATTGGCAATGTGGCTAATAACATCAGACTTTCGCAAAGAAGTCTGGCTTTTCTTAAAAGATCTCTAATGTGGTTTATACGTGTCTGTTTATACAAATAATGGTTCGGTTACCTGTTAATTTTGGTGAATTGTTGTGAGGGACAAGATTTGGCATTTTGTGGTTGATAAGGTCAAAGGAGGGCAGTTTATCACTTTGCGCAATGGTTCTACACATCAAGAACTTGTTTAGATGGTACAAGATGATTATATGCTGGACAAGAAAACCTAGTTGGTGGAGTTATCATATCCATTGCCGGAAGCACTCTTGAAACAAATGGATGCGGATAGCCCTCCGGTTTATGTCACAAATGATAGGAAAGTAAGGAGCATGGTTGAGATAGCTAATACGTATTTAATCCGTCTATGTGTCTCGAGCCGATCCGGTATGGATGATGAAGATGCTATGAATCATGATGACAAGTATGAAGCTGAAGATGTAGACGAAGATGACAAAGAAGAAGAATGGAATGAGGAAGATGTGGACTCAGTCTCGGAGGATTTTGTTCGTGGTGATGGTGGTAATGATGGTGTTGGTAACTTGGATGTGCCTGAGAATGGTTTCATGAAACACGCTGAGGCTTACCATGACGATGCTGATTATACCCTATATGGGAAAGTGAAACATGAAGATGTAGATGTGGAAGAAGATGATGATTGTTATACCCCGTATCCAAAAATACGGTCAACGGGCAGAAGAAAAGTCAACAGGGGCAAAATTGTAATTTTGCCAACCCCAGGGGCAAAATGGTAATTTTGCCAAAGTGCGAGACGGAAGACGAGACGTGCCAAATGTTCTCTTTATTAATCATAAAGAACATTTACAAGATCGGAATTCGAAGAAACGGAGCAGAAATGCATTTTTCGGAGTTTCGGGTGAAAACCGAGTTAAACCGGGAAAACTTCGAAAAATCATAACGGGAGCTAGGAAACTCCAAACGAGGTGATTCAAATTGCCAAATTCATCTAAAAGCAAGGAGAATCAGATTATTTAGGTTTGGGGATTTATGGGAAGCTTCTACTATTTACTAAAACAATTATCGGGGAAATGACCAAACCGAGCTAAAGGAAGCAAACAAGTTTAGGGAAGGGTTTTTGTGGTTTGGGTCAGTGAAATGGGCCTTAGTGGGCTTCAGAAACTTACCAGAGACAGGTGTGAGCTCCCCAGGTCGACATCTTTTGGAGGATAGGTGTCACCACCATATTTGGTGCATGAATGAAAAGGATGCATGCAAGGAATCTCTACTATTCATTCCCTTTGGATCATTTGGTGCTTTGCATCTTCACTCTACTCTCTCTCTCTGTCGAAACTCTCTCCACCTCTCTCCAGAAACATTCAACAAAATCATCCAAGCTTCTTGAATCTTCAAGAGTTCTTCAAGGTTTCTATGGTGTTCTTCATTACTTGGTGTACAAGAAAGGGCATAACTTCTTCATCTTAAACTCAAATCCGGTGCTTCCAAGACCAGTAGCTTCATCTCAATCTCCTCTTCAAGTTTCAGCCAGCCGCTGTCGTCAGAAGTCACCGGAGCTCGCCGGAAAATAGGAGAGAAGCAGCCGCGGTTTAGGGTTCTTGGTATTACTCTCTCTCCTCAACTTATTTTAAGATTTCAAGGCCATGGGTGGATAGATCTCATCAAGGGGAGTGGATTGGTGTGTGGTTCGCCGTCGGAAGTCGCCGGAAAAGTCACCGCCGCCGCGGTCAACGCCAGAGGGGTCGCCGGAAAACCTTCTCCGCCTTCAAATCTTCAGCCGGTTCATCCTGGGGTTGGTTCAGAGGTGTTGGTGCAAGAATGGGTCTGATTTGGTTGGGTTTAGATCGGTTTAGGTAACCGGTCAACTCTCGGTCAACATTTTGACTTTGACCCGGTTTACCTAAACCGGTCAATTGGAATTCGGTTCAATTGGTCAACCGGTTCAGAGGAGTGGTCAACCGGTTTAGTTGGGTCAACGGTCAGAGGTCAACGGTCAACGGTCAGCCTCGGTCAACGGTCGGTCAACGCCGTGGTCAACGCCGGTCAACGCGTTGACTCCGGCCGGTTTGTGTGTGCGGTTCATTATTGGGTGTTCGGGAAGTCTCGGGGTTCGTGTTCGTGTATCCGGGAAGGTTCGGGTTTGTTTGGGGTCTCGGGAAACGTATCCGCATCCGTGCCGTTCATTCCACGAAATCACTGTGAGTCGGCTCAAACACCGTAGCATTCATATAGATCGATAAATGGGAAACCGTAGAGATAGGAATGCATACCCGATCGTGTTTAACCGAATTGAATTGTGAATTGAATGATTGATTGAATTGACATTAAACCGGTTAGGGTTAAAGAAGCATGTTAGTGTTAACGGATTAAACCTGTTGAGTGCCGTTAGGTTAATAGTAATATTGCGTGATGCATTCATATAGTCGTGGCATGAGTAGGACCGTATATGCATATATATGTAAGTAAAGGACGATATTAAATGAATCTATATACGAGAATTAAGACGAGTTAAAATACGGTTTAACCTTGAACACGCGTATAGAGTATGGAACGGTATCGGGGTTTCCCGAGTTAAATGAATTAAGTAATGAATGATGAGACGTCGGGGAGTTTAGTAAGCTACTAGCTCTAAACCGACGGATCGAAGAGTTATTAAAAGATGATTAGGAGTGGTTAATTAAAGAGAAGTATTGTGATTGGTGCACCGTTTACGGGTCAGCAAGCGGCTAACCCAAGGTAGCGGGCGTAAATTGGTTAAAAGATGTTAGCAACCCTAATAGGCCTGTTGTGTGTTGATTGCGTGGTTGTATTTGTTGTGTGGTTGTGGTTGATCTTTTGTGCAGGCCTTTAGATTGTCTCGGTGTTGGGCCGAGCAATCCGTATTGATACTTAACCTGGTCATGGGACCGATTGAGTCGTAACCGCTGACTCGGTACGGTGCTGAGTCAGGGGGCGGTGGGGTGTGTGTGAGTTGACTTGTGGGATGCGAGATTGATTGTTGTTATTGATTAAGATTGATTGCTAGAGTCCAAGCGAGTCTGCGTGTTTACATTTCTGCACTAGGACTCTAGGGTGCGTTAGGTCCCGCAAGTCTAGGTATTTGATTACGTTCTGGTACTTCCGACCCGATTGGATCCTCGGGTAGTTACCTAACCAGGTCGTGGTGATTCTGGTTATGGTGTTAACCTATGGAGTGACGTCTGTAGGTGTGTGGTCCGGAGAATACGGGGTCATGTCCTAGGGCCGGACTGCATGGAAACTCGGGCTATCTAGGGGTAGTCAGAGTCACCGCGTATCGATGGACAGAGAACGGTGTCCTAGTCGTTGTGTGGATGGCTAGGAGTCGTGGGTTAGTTGCCATATCGGTAACAGTAGAAACCCGTGGAAGTCACCAAGATCGTAGGGGCCCAGCGTTGTGTTTTGGTGTAGTTGGTGTTGCGCGGTAGATAGATCGAGTCTCAATCGGGGACATGTGCCGCAGTGCTCCCGATTTCCTCTAATCGCCTTCTCTTTCTTTTGGAAATTGATTGTGTGTGGGCTCGACACGACGTGATTGTGCGTGATCGGCTATTTTATTCTGCTTGATTGTTATTTTGGGTTTCGGGCGGGAATCTATAGTTGATAGATAGATTAGAAGCCTTAGAGGGGAGCCGATTCACTGGGTGATCTTAGATCGCTCATTAGACTCTTTTTGTGTTTTTCAGGTTAAGCAGCGATGGACGCGGGAGGTCCTCGGCGTAGTTTCGGGATGGCTTGTGGCGGGGTTTTGATTCGATGGTTTCCGGGGTTTTTCTTTCGGTTCGGCTTGACGCCACTTTTGTATTGAATTGTGTGTTGATTCTTTATTGATGAAAATGATTTGCAAAGTGACGATTAAACGTTGTGCTGAACGTTTGATTTACTCAGAAATGAATATGCTTTCCTGATATTATGTTTCGTCCGAACCGACACAACTCGCAGAAGTAGTGCAAGACGGCCGACTTGTGCTATGGAAGTGAGGATAGCGGAGTCAGAGTTGGACTGGTGCGAGCCTTTGTCTCAAACCGATCTGTCTTTGGCTTCGTCCTGTGACGAACTTTTCCTGTTCGACTTGCTCGGGTTCGATCGGTCATGTTCTTGTTTGATTGTTGACCGGTCAGCTCGACGGTCAGCGGAAAATGGGAAAGGGGCGTTACAGAAAGGTGGTATCAGAGCATGGTTCTGCATGGGTTTCAAAGCTGTTCACTTCTGAGTGTTTTCCGTGGTTTTATCGAGTCAAAATTGTGTCTTACCCAAGCATCCATTAGGAAACCGAGCCGCGTCCGTAAATCCAGGGTTGGGATAGGGTAGAAAATTTGTATTGTATGTACTAATCCGTCTTTGTGTTTTTGATTGCAGACAGCAGCAGAGTGTCCCTGGACGGTGTGTGTGTGGGTGTGTGCATTGGGTGTGAGAGATTACATCGAGCAGGATGAGGCCGCAGCGGATGACACGGGCAGAGTATCAGGCTTTGGTAGACCAGCATCAGGCAGGTCTGAGGATGCCACCGCAGGGTCAGACGCAGGGTTCACGGATATCAGCTCGACCACCAGTTGTGCCCCGTGGGCATCAGGGAGCGAGAGCCGCTGCTGTGGATTGGAGGCCGTTACCGGACCCATTACCTCCATCTCTACAGGACGACGCAGGTACCGCAGACCCGACCACAGGAGTAGTGGGTTATTCGTGGTTCACAGATTATGGGTTGCCGCCATTTCCACCACAGTTCGAGGCGCCGATAGTACCACCGGGGATACAGCTTGAGGCACATGACGTGCCCATACCTTTCAGTTTGCACGAGTCAGACTTTATTCCACTTGGTGGTGGAGACTTTCAGTTGGATCCGCTACACTCAGATTTCGATATGGACATGGAGCCGTTGGATCCAGAGCAGCGTGCGCAGTGGGCGCAGCAGTTGGACGAGCAGATGGCGATACTAGAGGACGTTTTGGAGCAGCGACTTGGGCCGCATCATCAGCCGGGGTCAGGAGCTCTATCATACGGTTCCACCGAGCCACACTCAGCGATGGAGTCAGCCACAGGAGTTGAGCCGATGTCGACGGCAGGATCGGAGCAGTTTGAGTCAGTTACATCACCAGAGGCACCGCCGACTGAGCCGATGGCACCACTGGAGATTCCACTAGCAGACACGCCAGACTCAGTGCCGCAGATGCCAGTTTACCAGACGTGTAGCGCCTGCGGAGTTCAGGGTTTTCATTTACATTGGTGTACCCGACTGGTGGATCCACGCTACCATGAGCCGTATCAGCCTGTGCCGGTTCCGTACTATTGTCAGGTGTGAGGGATGGACGGCCATCTTGCACCTATTTGCCCGATCGCAGGACCCGGACCTCGTATGTCAGACGCAGAGCCGCATCGTGCCCCGTTACCTGAGGAGTATCGACCTAGTCCGAGTCGTCGAGACGGTGGTATTATTCGGCAGTCAGTTATCCAGCAGCCAGCAGAGCAGTCACCGGTAGCGCAGCCACCATTGGAGCAGCCACCGAGGCCATCGAGGAGTTGTAGGAGGTGCGGAGACGAGGGACACAGAGCATCCGCTTGTTCCCATCGATCCAGTGCTCGTCGGTCCCGCTCAGCACCAGTTGCTTGTCAGATTTGTGGAGCTCAGGGACATCGAGCAGCGGAGTGTTTTCAGGAGCCTTCTTCAGGGTCAGTTTCGTCGTGTCAGCTGTGTGGAGCGACAAATCATCAGGCAGCAGCATGTTACCGTGGGCCACGCCCAGCGCCCGTTCCGGTTTGTCATATTTGTGGTCGCGGAGGTCATGTAGCGCAGTCGTGTCCGATGGCAGAGCCGCAACAGGTCGGACCGCCGACGAGAGATGCACACCCATCACACCCTCCCGGCGCGCCTGCCAGTGGGTACCAGCGCGAGCCGCGATGCCGGTTGTGTATGGCATTTCGGTCGTGCTGGGGCTGTTAGGGTTAGAATAGTTAGGCCAGGTAAGTTGGGCACTAACTAAGTTGTTGTTTGTGTGTAACCAGATCGACGATTTTCGTATGTTGTTGGGAACATCTCCAGGATATGGCGATGCAGTTTGTGGGTTGGGTTGTTGATGACGGACATCTTGTGGTTGTATTTCTGTTTCCTTATGTATTTCTATAAACCTCGAGACATGTGTATGTTGTTGTTTTTGTGTATGTATGTGATACAGATTGTTCGACTTATCATTATGACTTTCGTAGTAATTGTTTGCATGCGTGTGATGGTTTGGGATGCAAACAAATTACCATGTGAAGTCTGATGATGAGCGGAACTGATGACCGTTCATCATAACCTAAACCCAGACTGACGACATATCCGGAGCGATCTGATGATTGCTTGGCTGTGTGTGGTAATTGTTTGCTTTTGCGTTAAGTGCTTGCGTGTTTTTATTTAATTGCTTGTGTGGTGCATTGGTTAAATTAGGGTTGCGTTTCGTTAGTGGTATAGCACTGTGAAAGTGCTAGTGACATGCTTGGCATGTGCAGAGTGTGAATGGCATTGGTAAGCCATCCGGGTGAGTAGTTTAATTTGATTGCAATCGTTAAGTTGTTAGCGATAGAAGTGTTAGAACCTTTTCGTTTAAAGGTGTTGAGCTAACTCGAGAACGGTTGTAATCAACGGTCAATCCGCGAGAAAGCGAAATTATAGAATATCGTTACTTAATCATGAGTGACCACTGGGTACATGATTAACTAACTATATCTCTATAAGGAAGTGATATTGAGGAATAGATTGGTTGAATTCACCACTCCAGTGAAAGTTGTTGTGTTGAATGTAGGACGGAATGGACGATGCGATACGAATACGAGACCAAACCCGAACCCGAAAGCAAGATGGAATGGCAAGACGTCAAGAAACGAGGGGACCGGACCGTGAAGCAGTCAGTATGGATTAGCAGTGAAATTGTGTCAGTACAGAGCAGCGGAAAGATCGAAGCGGTTGGGATGACGAGTTAGCAAAGAGATTTGGCAAGGAAGATCAGGATTCTTAGTGGAAGCGGTGCGACGGAAGTCAATGATCAGATTCTTGAAGAGTGTCTCAAGGAGACAAACAGTTGCGGGAAGGAATGTGGAGGTCAAGACAAAGTGGGGAAGCGCGAAGTGAGAATCAGAGCAGAGCAGTTAACCAAGATTAAGTTCGAGGATCGGAACCGATGGAAACAGTTCAGGGTGGAGTAGATCAAGATATGTGAGAATAAGATATCAGTTTGGATTGATGTTGAGGTCAGTGGTATGCAGCGGTGTTCGAGGAAGAAGCGTCAAGGTGTAGTGATGAAGCGACTCACAAGGTTCGGAACCGATTCAAAGTCTGGTAGTGACGGAGAATTCGAGGACCGAATTCCTGTAAGTGGGGAAGAATGTGATACCCCGTATCCAAAAATACGGTCAACGGGCAGAAGAAAAGTCAACAGGGGCAAAATTGTAATTTTGCCAACCCCAAGGGCAAAATGGTAATTTTGTCAAAGTGCGAGACGGAAGACGAGACGGGCCAAATGTTCTCTTTATTAATCATAAAGAACATTTACAAGATCGGAATTCGAAGAAACGGAGCAGAAATGCATTTTTCGGAGTTTCGGGTGAAAACCGAGTTAAACCGGGAAAACTTCGGAAAATCATAACGGGAGCTAGGAAACTCCAAACGAGGTGATTCAAATTGCCAAATTCATCTAAAAGCAAGGAGAATCAGATTATTAAGGTTTGGGGATTTATGGGAAGCGGCTACTATTTACTAAAACAATTATCGGGGAAATGACCAAACCGAGCTAAAGGAAGCAAACAAGTTTAGGGAAGGGTTTTTGTGGTTTGGATCAGTGCAATGGGCCTTAGTGGGCTTCAGAAACTTACCAGAGACAGGTGTGAGCTCCCCAGGTCGACAGCTTTTGGAGGATAGGTGTCACCACCATATTTGGTGCATGAATGAAAAGGATGCATGCAAGGAATCTCTACTATTCATTCCCTTTGGATCATTTGGTGCTTTGCATCTTCACTATACTCTCTCTCTCTCTGTCGAAACTCTCTCCACCTCTCTCCAGAAACATTCAACAAAATCATCCAAGCTTCTTGAATCTTCAAGAGTTCTTCAAGGTTTCTATGGTGTTCTTCATTACTTGGTGTACAAGAAAGGGCATAACTTCTTCATCTTAAACTCAAATCCGGTGCTTCCAAGACCAGTAGCTTCATCTCAATCTCCTCTTCAAGTTTCAGCCAGCCGCCGTCGTCAGAAGTCACCAGAGCTCGCCGGAAAATAGGAGAGAAGCAGCCGCGGTTTAGGGTTCTTGGTATTACTCTCTCTCCTCAACTTATTTTAAGATTTCAAGGCCATGGGTGGATAGATCTCATCAAGGGGAGTGGATTTGTGTGTGGTTCGCCGTCGGAAGTCGCCGGAAAAGTCACCACCGCCGCGGTCAACGCCGGAGCCGCCGCGGTCAACGCCGGAGGTGTCGCCGGAAAACCTTCTCCGCCTTCAAATCTTCAGCCGGTTCATCCAGGGGTTGGTTCAGAGGTGTTGGTGCAAGAATGGGTCTGATTTGGTTGGGTTTAGATCGGTTTAGGTAACCGGTCAACTCTCGGTCAACATTTTGACTTTGACCCGGTTTACCTAAACCGGTCAATTGGAATTCGGTTCAATTGGTCAACCGGTTCAGAGGAGTGGTCAACCGGTTTAGTTAGGTCAACGGTCAGCCTCGGTCAACGGTCGGTCAACGCCGTGGTCAACGGTCGGTCAACGCCGTGGTCAACGCCGGTCAACGCGTTGACTCCGGCCGGTTTGTGTGTGCGGGGTTCATTCTTGGGTGTTCGGGAAGTCTCGGGGTTCGTGTTCGTGTATCCGGGAAGGTTCGGGTTTGTTCGGGGTCTCGGGAACCGTATCCGCATCCGTGCCGTTCATTCCGCGAAATCACTGTGAGTCGGCTCAAACACCGTAGCATTCATATAGATCGATAAATGGGAAACCGTAGAGATAGGAATGCATACCCGATCGTGTTTAACCGAATTGAATTGTGAATTGAATGATTGATTGAATTGACATTAAACCGGTTAGGGTTAAAGAAGCATGTTAGTGTTAACGGATTAAACATGTTGAGTGCCGTTAGGTTAATAGTAATATTGGGTGATGCATTCATATAGTCGTGGCATGAGTAGGACCGTATATGCATATATATGTAAGTAAAGGACGATATTAAATGAATCTATATACGGGAATTAAGACGAGTTAAAATACGGTTTAACCTTGAACACGCGTATAGAGTATGGAACGGTATCGGGGTTTCCCGAGTTAAATGAATTAAGTAATGAATGATGAGACGTCGGGGAGTTTAGTAAGCTACTAGCTCTAAACCGACGGATCGAAGTGTTATTAAAAGATGATTGGGAGGGGTTAATTAAAGAGAAGTATTGTGATTGGTGAACCGTCTACGGGTCAGCAAGCGGCTAACCCAATGTAGCGGGCGTAAATTGGTTAAAAGATGTTAGCAACCCTAATAGGCCTGTTGTGTGTTGTTGTGTGTTGATTGCGTGGTTGTATTTGTTGTGTGGTTGTGGTTGATCTTTTGTGCAGGCCTTTAGATTGTCTCGGTGTTGGGCCGAGCAATCCGTATTGATACTTAACCTGGTCATGGGACCGGTTGAGTCGTAACCGCTTACTCGGTACGGTGCTGAGTCAGGGGGCGGTGGGGTGTGTGTGAGTTGACTTGCGGGATGCGAGATTGATTGTTGTTATTGATTAAGATTGATTTCTAGAGTCCAAGCGAGTCTGCGTGTTTACATTTCTGCACTAGGACTCTAGGGTGCGTTAGGTCCCGCAAGTCTAGGTATTTGATTACGTTCTGGTACTTCCGACCCGATTGGATCCTCGGGTAGTTACCTAACCAGGTCGTGGTGATTCTGGTTATGGTGTTAACCTATGGAGTGATGTCTGTAGGTGTGTGGTCCGGAGAATACGGGGTCATGTCCTAGGGCCGGACTGCATGGAAACTCGGGCTATCTAGGGGTAGTCAGAGTCACCGCGTATCGATGGACAGAGAACGGTGTCCTAGTCGTTGTGTGGATGGCTAGGAGTCGTGGGTTAGTTGCCATATTGGTAACAGTAGAAATCCGTGGAAGTCACCAAGATCGTAGGGGCCCAGCGTTGTGTTTTGGTGTAGTTGGTGTTGCGCGGTAGATAGATCGAGTCTCAAACGGGGAAATGTGCCGCAGTGCTCCCGATTTCCTCTAATCGCCTTCTCTTTCTTTTGGCAATTGATTGTGTGTGGGCTCGACACGACGTGGTTGTGCGTGATCGGCTATTTTATTCTGCTTGATTGTTATTTTGGGTTTCGGGCGGGAATCTATAGTTTATAGATAGATTAGAAGCCTTAGAGGGGAGCCGATTCACTGGGTGATCTTAGATCGCTCATTAGACTCTTTTTGTGTGTTTTCAGGTTAAGCAGCGATGGACGCGGGAGGTCCTCGGTGTAGTTTCGGGATGGCTTGTGGCGGGGTTTTGATTCGATGGTTTCCGGGGTTTTTCTTTCGGTTCGGCTTGACGCCACTTTTTTATTGAATTGTGTGTTGATTCTTTATTGATGAAAATGATTTGCAAAGTGACGATTAAACGTTGTGCTGAACGTTTGATTTACTCAGAAATGAATATGCTTTCCTGATATTGTGTTTCGTCCGAACCGACACAACTCGCAGAAGTAGTGCAAGACGGCCGACTTGTGCTATGGAAGCGAGGATAGCGGAGTCAGAGTTGGACTGGTGCGAGCCTTTGTCTCAAACCGATCTGTCTTTGGCTTCGTCCTGTGACGAACTTTTCCTGTTCGACTTGCTCGGGTTCGATCGGTCATGTTCTTGTTTGATTGTTGACCGGTCAGCTCGACGGTCAGCGGAGAATGGGAAAGGGGCGTTACAATGATTATATGAAATATGAGTTGGAGGGTATGAGTAATCGGTGTGTTCGCAAAATGGACTTATCTGAGGGTATCATTCTCAATAAGTGTTTTGATAGCAAGAAAGACCTAATGTCAGAGCTACGTTTGACGTTGATAATGAAGAAATTCGCATTTAGGATAAAGAAGTCTGACAAGACACGTTTTGTGGCTTAATTTCGTGTGGAAGGATGCAAGTGGATACTCCGAGGGTGTGTGAAGAGCGAACCAAACAAGTATTGGGTGATGATCTATTCAAAAACCCATTCATGTTCGATGGCGGACCGGATGTCTACGCGCAAACGTTATACTCCAGTTTATATTGGTGGGTTGTTTACTGAATGTTTTGGTATAATTGAGGGGATAACACCAAAGCATATCAAAGTATCAATGAAGATGCAGTTTGGGATTAGGATGAGCTACACAACCGTATACAGAGCATTGTTACATGCTCAAAGGATTGTGAGAGGAACAACAGAAGATGGGTACGAGAGACTGCCTTCTTTTTTGCATGGAATCAGGAAAACCAACCCGGGAACAGTGACTGCTCTTGAGCTAGATGAGAAGAATATATTTAAGTATCTATTTATAGCATTTGGAGCTTCCATACATGGGTTTAGGTTTCTTAGAAGAGTCATTGTTGTGGATGGTACTCATCTTAATGGAAAGTATGGCGTTGTTATGCTAGTGGCGGCCGCAAAAGACGGAAATTTTCAAATATTTTCGTTGGCTTTCGGAATTGTAGACTCCGAGAATGATGACTCGTGGGAATGGTTTTTAACCAAACTAAAAGAATGCATTTCAGACCAATATCCTTTGGTCATAGTCTCGGATAGATGCGAGTCGATCAAGAATGCGTGTGAAGCAATTTTCCCTTAGGCAAAGCGAGGGATATGCTATTATCATCTACAAAATAACATAGTTACCAAGTTCAGGGGAAAACATCTTCTGTACTTGGTGAAAAATGCGGCTTACGCATATACGATTTACGATTTTGACCGAAACATGACTTCCTTACGAGCGGTAAATCCTGAACTTGCTGATTAGGATGTGAGTCTATGGTCATGCGTGCATTTCAACGGAGACAGGTACTTGTCGGTCTGACAATAGTTTTCCGACTTCTAATGATGTATGATGAACTTCCCTTGCTGTCTGATTATTTTTTCAGACGATTGGAGAAGTCTGAAAGCATTATGTTTTGATGATACTTTCTAATTCTTACTTGTGTAAACCTCTTTCAAATTGGTGGATACTGGTACAACATAAAGACGAGCAACATTGCTGAGTCTATAAACTCCGCAGTTAAGAAGGCAAAAATATATCCCATATCTTTCCTTTTAGAGTTTATACAAGAGAAACTAGGGACGTGGTTTTTTAAAAGGCGGCTAGATGCAATGAGTCTCTAAACAACATTTAGCCGAGGAGTTGAATATTTGCTGGCTATTCGTAAATATTATGCAGATATGATGACGGCAGAACGCGTAGATACGTATAAGTTTGTTGTTAAGGGAGGACATAGGGATTGTGTTGTCGATTTGGAACATCATAAGTGTGAATGTGGTGTTTGGGATTACGAGAAGATACCTTGCTCACATGCCATATGCGCTGCACAGGAACTTGAGCTACACATTTCTACCATTGTATGTCCATCTTACAGAACGGACTACTTGTATGCTGCATACTCCCACAACATCTTACCAAAGAATTTTACTGGCAAAGCTAATCATGACACCGTACGTGTCTTTCCGCCGGAAGAGAGGCGGAAGCCTGGAAGACAAAAGAAGTCGAGGCGGCAATCTATGCTAGAAATCGCCAAGAAGAAGAGCAGTAAACCGCGGAAACTAAACAAGCAATATTGTTGTTCGAATTGCAAACAACCAGGCCACAACAACCTAATTGTCCACAACCTGAGGCTGACTAGAAATGGTTGAAATCTGATATGATTTAGGGTTTTCTGAAGTCTGATATGTGTTCGTGTTCAGTGAAGTCTGATAAGTTTTAGGGTTTACAGAAGTCTGATATTTTTTAGGGTTCACTGAAGTCTGACGTAGTAATGTATTGCAGAAGTGTGATATTGAAACTTGTCTCAAATTTTTAGGTTCTGTTTCAACAAGCGTAGTAATAAACATAACTAGGATTAGCGCTTAAGTTTGTTACATAACTAAAAACAAGCACAAAAGTAGGCCAAAAGATGGATGTGTTTTTTTTTTAACAACCACAATAGATATTTCATATGCAAGAAATCCATTGTCTGAGAATCCAAAAGATAGCGGCGGTCTACTTATCAGTGTATGTGTCTAGCAAACCGTACTCGCTACGTTTCTCTTCACTTGTTCGCCTGAGTTCAGTCATTATGTCAAAAACTAGCCTGTCCCTGATTGACTTGATATTCTTATCACAAAGATACTTTGGAAACTCCATTTCAAGTGAATGGAACTCGATGAACTTCAAGCAGAACACTCCACAGTCACCTGTTTGGTGGTTTTGAGGAAGATCATCGCTCCTAACAATCGTGTAGGTTTAACTTTCGATTGGGTAAGGCCACCCATCATCATCAGTTGGTTTTAAGATGTGCATCGCATAAGGAAACATCTCACAGATTGGTGCCAATGCCGCTCCGACCAACTCATCAGTCCTCGGATTAATAATGTTGTCCCATACTGTTACGTGCCTATTCGGGATAGAAATCATAATTGCTGCCCAATGACTTCCACCAATGTGCAGTGCGGTGTAAATATAATCAATTTCCACCCCCAAGCCTTTGGTGATTTGAACAATACGGAAAGTTCACCAGTGAATTAATCAAAACAACCAGGAGGAAGCATTCTTCTCTTCTGCACCGCTCTTAATAAAATATGGATAGTGTTGACGCCACAAGGCTTGAAGGAGTGTGTCAATGAAACACAGCCTCTCGCTCCTAAACCATTCCAGATGGTTGTGTTGGCAAAGCCTCAACAGATCAATCCCCGCATCAATTTGCTGCATCAAGCCAAGCATGTGTTAATATAAAAAACTAAAACAGAACCAGACAGCTTCAGAAGTCTGGATATACCACCAGACTTCTTTGGAAGTCTGAGTTACACAACCAGACTTCTTTGGAAGTCTGAATTACACAACCAAACTTCTTTGGAAGTCTGAATATACATCCATATTGAAATGGAGTTATTAATTCATAACCATTGGAGTGATATAGACATCGAGTTAAGAGATTAGGTGTACATACTGACAATCTAAGTAGAGTAGCAACACATACGGTTGTCTTTTGTTATAATCATTCAGTGCCTTCACTTGCATCCTGGTGATAGAAGCACAAGGGTCATATCCCGGTTTAACCTGTGCTTGGACAACAGGTTTAACTGGAGTCTTCACCTTCTCCTTCTGTTTAACCTAGGTTGCCTTCGCTTGCATGTAAACTTCAGCTGCTGCCTGCCTAGTGTCCTGTTTAAACATTCGTGCAGAATCAAAGTCTATGCCTGTATCCGACTGTGTAACGATCAAGACACTCGGATCTGTGCTCTCGGGTATACTCTGCATATACAATTTGACAACCCATGTCAGATTGCACTAGACGTATGGTAACTAGAATACAACACATGTCAGCTTTCTATAGAAGTTTGACATGTGCTGAATGCCAACTAAAAATCATAGCAAACCAATGCAATATAAGTCTAATGCCATAAATCCATGTTCAAAGAAAATACAAGAACCAAGGGGAAAAAAAAACAAATATGGTTATGCTTATGTGTTTACAAGTCAAGGATATTCATAAAGCAAGACAAGGCTACTTCCCCTCAAGTGATTTCTTCATAAGTCTGCTACTTCTCTTAGGCCCATCGTTATTTTCCTTATTTGTATCCAGAGATTGAGGGTTTTGGAGACTAACCCCATCATCAGTCGCAGTCGGTTTGGTGGCCTTAGAGAGAATGGCGGATTTGTCTGCTACTTTCTTAGGCTTTGCTTTCCCTGCATGTTCAGGTTCAGATACCTTCAGTACAACTTTCCTCGGGATCCTCTGAGGCCTTTCCTTTTTATTTCTTCCTCCCTCTTCATCAACCACATCAGCATTTACTTTATCTTGATTCTGAAGATCTTCAGCAGGATCTTCTTCATCCCCACCAACTCCGGCCTTCTTCATCTCATCAGCAGAATCTTTCTTCTGGTCTTTCTCCTTCTGTTCAATTCCAACACTTTATTTCTTCAAAGTCTAGAAATTCTTGGCAAGATCATCAATTCTGATACCCATCAGACGAAAACCCTCGTTGAAAACATCTACCAATTCATCAATCCGAGTTTCAAATGATTTTTTCAAACCCTGAATCATATGAACAACATCCCCATTCGTAGGATCAGCCTTCCCTACTCTAGGTTTCTTACTAACTACCTCAACCTCTTCTTCCTCATCTTCATTATCAGAAACAGCTTGTACCAACTTCCTCTTGACTCCCACAACCTTACGCTTTTTCACACCAGCCTCATCCGCAACTTTCTCAGACTTAATATCAAGCTTAACAGGACCTCCAGCTTTGATCTTGAACACACATTCACTTTTCCAGTGTTTAGAACCCCACCTCCAATGCACAGTCCCTAGCTGTCCAAGCATTGCTTTCACAATGTTCTCAACTTTGTCGTCCTCCTCATCAGGGTTGTCCCACTCGGGAAACATGTCATCATATTCCTTGAAAACGAAGGTGTTGGCGCGGGTCTGCAAATTACAAGTCACATATCAAAACGAATATAAGAATTTGTAATATCAAAATGTCAGACATCATACGAGACTGGGAAATATGTATCAGACTTCACAAGAAGTATGACGTTATGTTTCAGACTTCAAACTTCAGAACAGTCTAAGAAATACCTGTTTGCGTAAGGTTTCGTCGACTTTCTTTCGACTCCGTGATCCCTGGAACGCCAGCAATGGTAGGTATGGGCCATCCGTTAAGGGCTCTTCATAATTTGTCGCCATAGCGGGACATGCCCAGTATATCCAGATGTTCTGGACCTCAGCAAAACCTCCGATCTGATAATTTTTTCCATCCACGAGTTTTCTGTTTGCCTATTTAACAGAATCCATCGTAATCTTGAAGGCGAATCGTCCCCATGGATAGGATTGTATTGATCCTGTAACCAGCAGAAGCTTGGCCATGTCACCCCTTGTGGAGGTTGGCCAGTGTTGAGCCTCAATGAATGTTGCATAGATGGCTAGATAGCCCAGCCATATCCTTTGTTGCGGTTCCCAACCAGAACATCTTGTACAAGCATCCATTAGTTGCGAAAAACTTGGGCCTAAATAGAAATCCACCCCAAGAAGCTTCCACATTGCTTTCATCTCATCGGTATAATGAATGTCAGGGTACTCTAGGTTCTCAATATAGTCGCACTTGAGTCCGGTTATGGCATGAAACTCATTCAAGGAAACCTAACTGGATGAACGCCGAGAAGAGACCATAACTCATACTTCTTCTTGCAGTCTAACTGCAGACAGAGCATATAGGGCACCATCCTTGAACACCATTTGAAATTCAGTTCATGGAATCTAAAAAAAACCCCAAATTCAGAATCGAGGAGTTGTTGCCATTCATCCGAAAACAGCGCTACTTTAACATCATTTATCAGATCTCTCCTTCCACTATAGTAGTGTATGCTTTTATCCGGAACCGGTTCATAACCGGCAGTGAACATCCTTTGTGGGAATTCAACATCTTCCATAACGGAAACCTGAAACAACAAGGGCTACACAAAAAATACAATCTGAATACTATTAACCATAAGCCATTTGCAGTCAGCCTTACACAGTCAGACATCTTATGTCATCTGGCTACTATAGTTATGTAAATATATAGACGAGGAGAAGAGTCGAGGAATCTTACTGTCAAAGGAAGATGACGGAGGAGAAGAGTGAAACAAGATTGGGGCCCAACAATATCTGGAATTTAGAAAAAACAAAAAGCTCAGCGCAAGTATGAGAGATATTCAGACTCCACATGCAGTCTGAGGCTGTAATCAGACTCCATATGTGGTCTGAGATCTACAATCAGACACCGTTAGCCGTCTAATTACTAATAGTTGTACTTAGAATTCCCCCGAAGAAGTTTTAGATTATTCTTATCGTCGAATGTAAGCGGCGGAGCAGAGAGAAACCATATATGGAAACGATACCCATAAAAAGTTTAAGATGTCGGTTGAGTGGCTTTGAGAGAGAATATGTTTTTTTTTTATATTTCCTGCGAAACTGTAAAAAAAAGGTTAAAAATCATATTTATATATGTCTCATAAGGGACAGTTAAAACGAGACGGTTTTACCACTATCGGACGGTTTTACTGCAGACGTAACTGCCGCGCTTTTTTCGTCTTCTTTTTACATAACTCCCGCGCATTTAATTTACAAAAAAATTAATTTCCCGGGCATGCAAGAGGCCACGTGTTGTCTTGTACACGCGAAGTCTGAGGAAAATTAATTATTGTAGATTCAGACTCCATACAAAGTATGAGGAAAATCATTTAAGTCTGAAAACTAATTATTGTAGATTCAGACTCCATACGAAGTCTGAGGAAAATTATTTATTACTCAGACTTCATATGAAGTCTGAGAATATAGTGTTTATTAGATTCAAAAGAGGACAATTCGCATATTTGAAATTGGATGATGAATGAAATTGGATGATGAATGAAATTGGATGAAATTCGTCTTATAATACATAAAATTTTACTTGGATACATAGGACTTATATTACAAGAAACCAAATGCCCTCAAGTTAATCGGGACGATAATAACAGCACCAGCAACCATCATATACTCATACTTGGCGCCACGCACTGTCTGGCTAGATGGTTTCTCAGTCAAGAGCTCCTCTAATTGAGCTATCTCTGCCTGCGCTTTCTTGATCTCATCGTGCAAGTTGGTAACACAGTCAATTTCAACATAACAAAGGAAGATGTAATCAACTTGTTCGCCATGTTGGTCCACACGCAACTTTAACTCGTGAAACTCCTCCATCATAGCCTCATCCCACCACTTCATTATATGGTAGCCACCATCCCATACAGCCACATTTTAAATATACAATCATCTTTGAATTCCAAATATAAGCTCGAATAAGTCAAAACAAAATAAAATTGGCTACATAACAGAAGAGAAAGGCAATTACATCTCAGTTACGACATCCAAAGAATCGTCTTCCCGGATTATCGGCAGTAGTGGATGTTCGCATGACATTTCTTAGGGAATCCATTGCTTGAATCGGATCGTTGTCGAAATGTGGAAGTTGAGAATGAACTATACAACTCGAGGTTAGAACCTGACTGAATCGCCCCATCCTGTGTATCATAAAACAATTGTAAAACATCAGACTCCTAAAACAGTCTGGACAAAAACAAATACAATTTCAGACTTCTAATAGAGTCTAACTCAAGCATAGAACGTATCTATTTTTGTTCAGATCTAGACAAAAGACATAGGAAAAAGGGGATAATTCAGACTCAAAACCGTATGGATCTAAAACGAGAAATATATAAAAAACAAATTTTTGTTCAGATCTAGACAAAAGAAATATATAAAGGGAATGATTCGGTCTCAAAACTGTAGGGATCCCATGGATCTAAAACGAGAAATATATAAAAATCTATCTATTTTTATTCAGATCTAGACAAAGTACAAAGTACATATGAAAAAGGGGATGAATCGAACTCAAAACCGTACGGATCTAATACGAGAAATATATAAAAACCAATTTTTTGTTTAGATCTAGACAAAGATCAAAGAAAAAATGACTTCTTTCGTATAGATTTCAAACATTTGCAGAACGAAGAGCATAGAATACGACGGCGGCGGTGTAGGGACTGGTCAGGAGAGACGAAAAAGGAGAGATAATTACAAGAGTGAAGAAGATGACGACGGCGGTGGCGGTGGCGGCTGAGGGTTCTCGGAGAGTTATTAGAGAGTATTTACAGAGTATTTGGATAGGGAGTGTGTTTCCGTTTTAGAGAGAGAAATTTGATAATGACTTTTACGAACTAATGTCGGTAACTTGACGTTTTTTTGATTTGTCGTAAGGACATCGCGGTAATTTTCTAAGGCCGAAAGGACAGTTTTGCATTTGATTCAATTCCGAGGGTACACTTTTATTTAAAATCAATTTTGGGGGCATTTTAAGCAATTGCCCCAATAAAATTAATTTTAAAAGATATATATAGTAGTGATAGTTCCACGTATTGTGTGGATTAGAGATTAATATATTTAAAAAAATTATGTGTAAATATATAGTGAATATTTTCCACTAGATTACTAGTAGTTAGATTAACTAAATTTTTTGATATTTTGTAAATATATATGAACTAGACGCAAGTTCACTACAAGAAAACTGTTGCATAGTTACGGATTTAATTGTAGCTACGCTTGATTTTCTGTAGCTACATTTAAATTTGCTGCTGATAGCTACGACTACTATCCGTTTCTACAAGCTTGACGCTACGAGTATTTCGTAGCTATCCGCACTTAATTATCCACGACCTAGCTACGAATTGCGTGGACTGTTGTTCGTAACTGTGATAGCTACATTTAGCCACAAACTTATTTGGAGTTAAATAGCTACGGATGACTACGAATCCATTCGTAGCTACATAGCTATGAATTCATTCGTCGCTATCCGTGGTAAATATAGTTGTAACTATTCTGTAACATTTTACAAAAAAATAAGAAAATAAAATAATTACTTTAATTTAATTTATTGTAAGGAATGGATAAATATTTATTTAAAATTCATTATAAAATAAAATTATAATAAAAATACAATAAAACATTGTAACTAAAAACAAACAAAAAACAATAACTGGAAACAAAAAAATATACAAAACGCAAAAAAAACTAGTTCCTAGCTACACCACACCATCACCGCCGTCTTCATCCCACACGACGGGTCCGGTGACAAGACCGCCGTCACCACCACTGTCATTGTCTTCGTCTTCTCTCTCTCTCTCGCACCACCGTCTTCGTTCTCTCCCTTACCTCTCTCTCTGATTCCCCATCGCCGGATCTCGCGCAGAAAACATTCACCGGATCTTCATCTTCGTTTCTTCACAAGAGGAGGCGCATGGTCCAAAGGCTCCGACGGCTAGATCCGGCCAGAAACCTCTGAAGCAAGACGGCAGTGACAGATGCGGGGCAAACCACGACGGCAATGAAGAAGAGGAAGCAGATATCAGAAGAAGGAGAAATTGGCTGATGATGATGGAGAGACGAGGTGGAGAATCGAAGGTTTCTTGGTGGAGAATCGAAGGTTTAGCAATGAAGAGGTGGAGAATCGAAGGTTAAGAAAAAAATCGAAGGGGAAGAAGAGGCTTACGGCTAGGAAGAGGAAGAAGACACTGTTTAGACAAAAAATTATGTTAAAAAATAAATGGTTAAGATTTGATCAAACAAATATCTAACGGTTTAAAATCAGATATGTGTGCGTGCTGGAAAACAATCTGAACCGTTGATATGTTTTAATCAACGGTTCTGGTTTGTGATCCATGTAATGCACCAACTAACCAATACAATTTTTTTTTAAATAGATTTAGTATATAATAATCAAAAATCATTTAAAAATAATATAAATTGTTAAAATTAAAATTTAAAAATTTATATTTAAAAATGTAACAGATAAATTTTTAAAAAATGCTAAACTTTATAAATAATTAAAAATTAATAAAAATTAATCTATATATTGATTAAAATTTTTTAAATTTTGATTTTAATTATGGTCTACATTTTTTAAATTATTAAAATTTATTTTTGGGTATATATAATTATTAAATGTTTGTTAAATTTTTCTAATTTATTATTAGGATTAAAAATTACTAAGTTTCAAAAAAGGCATTAGAGTTTTAGTTTATTGTTTTAAATAGTTTTTAGTTATTTTTATATAAAATACATATTTAAAATGATTAAACATTAGTGTTGTATATACATAATTAATTTTTGTATTTTAATTTTATAGGTCATGTTAATGTTTAGATTATGATTATGGTTTAATATATAGGGTTTGAAATGTTATGTTTAGGGTTATAAGTTAAGTTTAAAAATAATAGACTTGAAAAAATATTTTTCTTTTATAAGTGTTAAATATTAGTTTTGGATATGTTATAGTAATTATAATTTTATTAATTAGTGTTTTGTTTATACTTTAGATTTTTAAAGTTTGTTTAGGGTTTAGGGTTTTATGTGTTAGTTTATGTATTAGTTTTGTTAATACTATAGATTTTAAATTTTAGTTTTGTATATATATAATTAATTTTATATTTTGATTTTATATTTTGATTTTATATTTTATGAAAGAGTTTGGTTTAAAGTATGATTATAGTTTAGTGTATATGGTTTAAAGGGTTGTGTTTAGGGTTACAAGTTAATGTTTGAAAAATTAGATTTGAACAATATTTTTCTTTTATAAACGTTGAATATTAGTCTTGGATATGTTATAGTAATTGAAATGTTATTAATTAGAGTTTTAGAGTTTGTTTAGGGTTTAGGGTTTTGAATAGCTGCGAATAAATCCGTAGCTATATCATAAAGCCATGGATAAGCAATCGTAGCTATATGCTTTTACGGATATTTCGTAGCGATTCGCAACTATATTAGCTACGAATACACACAGATTTGTTCGTAGATAAGTAGCTACGAATATATTCATAGCTAATCATAGCTATTCATTTCTACGACAGATTCGTAGCTATTCGTAACAAGTTAGCTGCAAATTGCCACGAACTTTGGTCATGGCTATTTAGCTACGACAGTTTACGTAGCTAATCGCAGCTATAGTTTTCTACGACTTCGTCGTTGCTATTCGTAGTTAATAAGCTACGAATAGCTACGATTTTTTTCCGTAGCTACAAAATAGCTACGGTTTCTAGTGGTAGATAATCCGTAGCTGGAAAAAGTTAGCTACAGAAAATCCGTAGCTAATCCATAGCTACGCAACAGTTTTCTTGTAGTGGTTTCTGTACCTCGTAGTATGAACCGGACGCGAGATTATCTTCAGAAATATATATTTTACAAATCCATTAAACACATCTACACATTCCTCTGCCAAGTTGTAGTCCGTCTTTTTGTCATTAATCTATCAGTAGATTACAATGACGAATGATCTTCACTATAATGTTCGTATAGCAGCCACTTTGTTGCATCTAACATATAAAAAAATTATCCGAACTTCTAAATTAGGTTCCTCTATCATAGGATTTTGATATTCACCTACTCCTAAATATTTTCTTAATAAGCATCATTAACTATATGAACAGTACCTACATCAAAATCTACTTCCGCAATATAATGTTCACTAGTATTACCATAAGGTTCTCAACTACTACCAGTACTACTATAAGGTTCTCTACTACTATTTCTACTACAATAATTGGATGTTTCTCCATGAGTATACCAAATCTTATAATCCATCATAGACCCATGTAAATACTAGGGATCCATACTTCTTCCATCTTATCATTCTTAGCATTCTGACATTGAGAATATGGACATTTTAACTTACATATTTTCCCCGTTGTGGTTGACTACATGATACCGACATGAATTCTTCAATACCAAGTAGATAATCATTTACCTGAAAGTTTGTTGTTGGATCAACCATCGGTATGTCTATCCACGATCTAAAACAATTAGAAGAAGACATTTTTTGTATTAAATATATTAGAGTGAGATATATATATATATATATATAGAGAGAGAGAGAGAGAGAGAGAGAGAGAGAGAGAGAGAGAGAGAGAGAGAGAGAGAGAGAGAGATTCGTGTGGAGGGTAGGGAATGAAGGATTTGATACTTATAGAAAAAAACGACGAATAACAAACAGATAACCGAGGGATTCCTCACGGATATAACCGTTTTTCATCGAAAATTCGTCGGGTAATTGTCGGCAAAACTGCTATGGTAAAAATTATATTAATGTATCTATTAACGGTTACAAAGATCTGACCACTAACTGACGGATTACTAACAGAAAACGGATTCGCAGTAAATTCCAACGGTTTGGCATATGCGTCGATAATTATCGATAAAAATGGACGGCACCCGACATGATCCAATGAGAGCTCTTCTGACAAGCATCCCTCAGTATTCCGTCGGCTAGGACCATCTTTTTGTAGTGTAGAGTTAACACATGGACAATCCCCTGAAAATGGTTCTTCGGCATGTGTTGGAGAAAACCTGGCATTCTGTGTGATCTAGCGGAAACAAGAAGCACTAGATAACACAAATAACAAAAGAAGATAGCAAGTTGTGGTATATCAATTTGTGGCGAAGAATAAACTTGTCAAGTCAACAATGAAAGTATTAAATAACAACCCATCTATTAGAGACTTTAATCATCGGTGGTGGCCTCCATCGTAAGGAACTATCAATGACAATTTCAATGCAAATGAGTAGAATTCCTTCATCTATATATAGTGGTACTTCTTTTTCATGCTCCGAAGCGGCTATCTAGTCTTCAAACAGAATTATTGCAAAGCTAATATGTGATCTGAACGCTCCATTTTTATTTTCAATTTACACCTTTAATGCGTGATAATTTCTACACAAGCTATTTTTGAAGCGTTAACTAAGTCTTCTGAATGGCCAATGTATTTTTTTTTTTATTGGACAAATCTGATTAATCCGACATGGTTTCAAAAATTTCCAGTTGAAATAGAAACCCCCAAAGCTAATAGAATTGGTTGGTAGATCTCTAAGAGAAGTGATTACAATCTTGTTTCGCTTTAGTGTTCCAGCTTGGCTTAATGATTGTATTCAGAGAAAATCTTCAAGTAGCATCTAGTATTCCTTGTTAATTAAGAATTTTGAAGATGTTTTTTAGTTTTGCTTTGTTTTGTTTTGGAGTTTATGAATTTAAGATACTCTCTTCCGGGGTCACACATTTAATAGAATTTTCAGATGATGAAGAGAAATTTGGATAAAATGAACATAGGAAAAGAAAAAAAATGTTAGCAATAAACAAACTACTTTTTGAAGATAATGTTAAGGAATGCCTCATAACATAATTTTATTTAAATAATTAAATTTTAAATTTATTTATTTTCTTTAGAAATAAAAACCAATCAAGAAGGAAAACAATATAGACTAACACAATATTGTAAATGATATTATTATAAGAAAAAAACTATTTTCCTTTATTGTCAAGTTGTCAAGTTGTCAACAATGCAAGTATTAAATAACAACCCAGGGTGAATTGCACTAAGTGTATCTTTTATTCCTTTTTCTTGCAAATTGGTATCTTCTTAAATGTTTGTTCAATTGTGTATCTTTTTGTGATGAGAGAGACAATGAAAAGTCAAAAATGCTCTTAGACTAAATGACCTTACCAATTACTTATTTGCTAACTAGGAATTTTATGGTTGGGGTATTTTAATAATGGACCAGAGGTAATTAATTTTAGGGGTAAAACAAAATAGAAAAAAAAAAAGCTTGTCTCTTTCGATCTTCTCTCTTCCACTTGAGAGTGGCGAAGGCAAGAACCAAAATCGCTTAGTGAGTTGATACTTCTACATCAATAGTAAGGTAAGGTTGACCCTATTATAAATTACCTATTTTGTTTCGACACTCAATCGGAAATTGATACTCCTGCGTTTGATTTTGTATTTTTCAGGCAATGGTAGACAAAGACCTACCGAGTAGATTGTACAAAACAGATCGATATCCAGATGGTAGACTGAATATATACTCCAAACCGGAGATACTAAACAAAGTGTGGCAGATAATGAAGGATACGCCAGAGTGGGAGAGATTACGGGATTCTAGTTTTGGAGATTTGTTTAGGCTCCCAGTGAAACAATGTTCAATTTCAGGGAAAATGATACATGGGCTACTGGAGAGACAACTAATCACCAAAAAGAAGTACGAGTTGACTACAGTTTTTGCAGGGCAACCACTGCGATTCTCATTAGTAGAGTTTGGAATCATAACAGGCTTGAATTGTTGCGAGTTCCCGGAAGAAGAAGACACAGAAGATCGAAGATTGGTGGTGGTGAGAAGCACTACGGAGTGGGAAGATTTATTTGGACATATGAGTAAGACCAGGAAGAAGGGGGACCAAGGTGTTAAGATTTCAGACATACTTGAAATGCTTGAGGATACATACATGGATGGAACAAAAAGGCTGAATCTTGCGCTGATATGTATTGTTGATGGAGTGCTTATTTGTAGAAACCAGGTTGCAAAAGCAACGCCGGAGTTTGTTGAGATGCTTAGCAATGTGGATAATTTTTTTAGCTATCCATGGGGAAGAGTGTCATTTCTTAAAACCATTAATTCAATGAAACCTGGCCAGAGAACGGGTAAAATTGGTGAAGATCCTGTTAAAACATTCAGAACTCAGCTGCAGCAGCAAACAAAGGTCCTATATGGATTCCCACTTGCATTCCAACTTCTAGTTTTCCGATGTATTCCAGGATTCTTGGAGAGGATGCATGACTATGAATCAACTATGAGCTTCATGGATACTTCTTTCGAAAGGATCCCGAAAAACAACTTGATTAGTAGTGAGACTGTAGTAGACATAGAGTTTGGAACAGAGGTATGTGTAGTTTCGTATCGTGAATATTCAAATAAATCCGTGTATCCATTTAGATGTGGTATTTTTCTATGTACAGGTAAAAGTGGTTCCTTATTTAAAACCAATGGGACCATTTGGAGAGAGCTGGGGGGAGTGGATAGACGAGATTAAAGATAAGAAGGTTGTGTATCTTGAAAACCTCGTGGATAGTAATCACGATTTTAAGAAGGAGGAGTTCCCCGGGGGAGATTCTTCTCAGAAGCTTATTAAATACGTCCGAAAGGCAATTGTAGAGAACAAAAAAAAAACCTCCATTACTCGCTATTGAAGATGGCATTGAACACATTTCAAGGCCTGTTGGGGAGAACAAGAAGAGAAATCTCTCGTTACTTGCTATTGAATATGGGAGTATAACAGAGGCCAGTTCTGTTGCCGATGAGAAATTCAAGAGTTGGGTGGAGAAGAAAATCGAGAATTTGGAAAAGGAGGTGGCGTGGTTGAAGCGAAGAAAGACGTCAAAGGATTGTAGGTTGCGTGGAAGTAAACGTCTGAACAGCCCAGCCCAGAAGTGTACGTTGACAGGAATGAAGAGAATTTTCTTAGGGGAAAGAGAAAAGGCGAGGAAGGATAAATCTAATTCCGAAGGGGCGGATAATGTTAATACTGGAGATGGTGATCAAACTGTTGGAAGTCTTGCGACAGACGAGGGCACTAATTGGGATAATGTGAATTCTATTATTTCTCAAGTTATCAACTGTGTTGATGAAACTTTTTTCGATCAAGAAAATCTGGGATCTGAATTTAACATTGGCAACTTTTGTACTCAGCTGGATGACACGATTGATCCTTGTAAAACAAGGGACACTACAAGAAATTTGAGTATATATAGCATCCAAAAAACGCTATATATTGCTATCATAGCGGTTTGTTAAACGCTCTATCTGCGGCCGTTATAATAGATTAGACACTTTACATAGCGGTTTTTCGTTATGCTACAATAGAGTTATCTATAATAGCGTTTAATGTATTGCAATTATACATTATATAATAGCATTTTATTTTTGCTATTATCAATTTTATATAAAATTCATTTTCAATAATTTATTTTTGTCATCCATTTCAGATATTATATTATTTATGAACTATTATAAGAATCCATTAAATTTAAAAAGGCTAAATTTATTTAAAAAATAAGACAAATTACACTATCAATTTGAGTTTACAAAACCTAGTTCATAAAGAAACTTAACTACAACAACAATACAATATTCCTAATTCAAAAATGACACTTCAAAAGTACAAATGAAGATTTCCCAATTTCTCCAGGAGGACTTTCTTCAATGCCATGTTTTACTGCAAAACAATCTGATCCAACATACTGTCTCTTTGCATCTATAATATCGACATAAAAATTTGCCTGAGAAACAAGAAAACTAGAAAAGACGTGAGGTTTGAAGAGAAATAAATTGTTACCTTGTTCTCTTTCAATTTTTACATATCAAGTTGAATCTACACACTGGCAACTATACAGTCTCAGTCTTGATCAGTGGTAGAATCTTATGCAAAGAAAAGGTGATTTTTTAAAGATGAGACAATACGGTTTACAGCAACTAAGAAAAGTTCTTAAACCTTGGTTGAATCTACGAGCGCACCAGCCATCCACAGCATCACATTAAATGCTGTAGATCCACATTGATCAAAGAAGACTAGTGTTACGTCATTACCCAAAACATGAACAATCCTTAATATTTAAAGAAGAAGTTGCAGGAAATAAGAAGATTTAAGTCTCACCTGAAGAAACAAAAGAGAGGAGATATATAATTTGGAAACTGAATGTGTGCATACTAAGGTGAATACTAGTTCTCTTAAGTTCAACGAGTTCTTTAGGATAGAGAGAGATACACGTACCTCCCAGAGCTTCACATCCTTCAGTTCTTGTTGAACATGAACATGTGTGTTTGCCTAAACTCACAAAGAGCAAGAACAAAACAAATAAGCGATCTTATGAGAGCAGTCTTCTCAACAAACAAGTGAATGAGGAGAAAAAAGGAAACTCTACCACACAGATAAGCTGGCCCTTGCCAGATGGATCAGTAGGTTCAATACCAAATCTCGCTTCAAGAACAGATATTAACGCAATGTTATCCTATAACATAACAATCACCAGAATCAGTGATGTACACAATAACTCTCTAATAATCAGCTGTGACCAGAAAACAAATTGTATAGCATGTTAAAACTACCTTCACAAGTCGGTTTAAACCAGTTGTCTTCTGTTCAGGAGGGAATAAAGATTCAATCAAAGACTGAGCAGCCTTATTGAAATCAACCTGGATTAACAGTCTCATGAATTAGTATGAGGATCTGAATAGGTAGAGAAAGTAAACATATAGAACAGATACACACATCATATTTCTTGACATATGAAAATCTATCCCATCTGAAAAATATTGCAACAGTTGATGCCCCGTCTCATCTAGCGTTTTGGAAGGTTTACCTTCTGCAAATACGAGAAGAGCATCCAGATCTACTCCTTTGAAGGCAAACTTATTGAATGTTCTCTTCCTGGGCACTTCCTCCGCTGCAACCTGGGTTTCAAAATAGATTTGGCTTTAAGCAATCTAGAAGCCTCTTTCAAGGCTACAGATTTCCCCAACAAAGTAATCAATCTCCGATACACATGAAAAACAAATTCCAATAATCAAAATACATTTCTGCAACCCAAACGACATTAGATATCGGAAACAATGAGAACTGAGAAACTCTCATCGAGGCGGGAAATTCGATCACAAACCTCAAAAGCATGACAGGAACCGGCCAAGACGTTCTTCATCTCGTCGACGTCGAACGATGCCTTGTTCCTGGTTCATGTCTATCTCTTCGGGTCTTATTACTCGAATCCTTATAGATCAGATTAAGCTCCGGCGGAGATTTGGTTCTTTCCCTTGATTCCTCTCTTCCCACTCTCTACCCCAGCGTCCACCGGTCTGAAACCCTAATCCTTCATCCACGAAAGAGATCCAGGAACCTCGTCTTCTTCTGTGTAACCAAAACAGGTGAATCAGATGATTGCAGAAGATTGAACGTATAAATCTATACGAATTTAAGGGTGGAGAGGAAACCTACACCGCAAAGCTTTCTTTTTCCTCTCTCTCCATTTTTTTTCTTTGTTCGAGTTAGTTTGTGAAGGCAAAATGATCTTTTGTTTTTACTTAATAAAATTTTCGAGTTGAAAACATTCAGGCGGACTTTGGCAAAAATAGAAGCGGGCACTAAAATTTTGAGGCGGTATATTTATTATAGCGTTTACAAATTTATAAACGTTATAAAAAACTCACGGTTATATTAACCATAGCACAATTGCATAAAGCGCTATTTTATAATGCTATATATACTCAAATTTCTTGTAGTGGGATGAATCAATTGTTGGTCAGGCGAAGCAGCATGTGGGAATGATCAAAGATGGGGAGGAGGAAAAGCACTCGAAAGATGTTTTGTATGCAGCTCAAAGTTTAGAAAACCTAGGAAAAGGGGGGGGGGGGTTGTAAACAGTGCGGTGTTGAATCCATCAAACCAGGTGATATGCTGATATATTATAAAGTAATGTTTTTGGAGTTTGCATCCATTAGTTAAGGTATTTGACTAATTGTACATAATGTTTACCTTTTGGTGGTCTTAAATCGTTTGAATTTAGCATGGCGAGTCCAAAAGAGGCAGCCCGGTGGAGGGATATGAAGGCGATCTATTGGCAAAGACTGAAGTTTGTCATACAGAAGTAAGTGAAGTCGTTCAGCATCAGATATTTATGGATACGTTTGCATGCTTTAAGTAGATAGGTCCTAATTATATGTATCCATTTTGGCAGGGCAATACCGAGGAGCCTAAAATAAAAGATGGAGGCATGGCTGCTGTAAAAAAAATAAGGGTAAAGGATGGGACACGTAGTTAAGGGAGTTTGATGTAAATGAGTCATTAATTGGGAATAAGTAGCTGTTTTATTGCAATTTGGCCAGGATGGTATCGGACATCTGGTTGAAGAAAAGCATGATAGCGTATCCAAAGAGACCAAGGTGGATAGCTGGTGCCTGCATGCGAAAGTGGTCGATGGAAAGATGTCTTTGTGTCAGAACAAAGAAAATAAGGTAATTGAAGAAAAAGAAAAACCTTGGTAACCTATTAATGTGGACAAAAACGATTTATTCATGTTGTACTAAAAATATACAGAAGGACTCCGAGCTTCCATTTCAAACAAAATCTGATGACATACGCATGGAAAGCGCACTGGATACTTCCAGGAACAGTGACGAAGATGGACAAGAGGAGTTAGCTGGCGAAAGAGCATCGACGGATAGTGAAGTGTGTACTAACTTTGATAGTGAACTGGAACTTCAAGCTCAGGTATTTTATGGATACATTTGAACCCTTGGATTAACTGGTGTATTATCCTTTTTGCTATATTTGGTAGATATAAGTTTTGAATGGATGTTTGGCAGGTTAATAGACAAGGTGGTGAAGAAATAGTTGACGGTGCATGTGCATCCATTGGAAACCAAATTGATAATGCTTCTGCCGGGCTTAAACAAACAAATGGACAGCTGCAAAGCAAACTTGAGACTCCATTAAGTCAGGATTTCGATGGAGATGGGGAACAGGAAATAGATAACAAGAAACTATCCACTGACGATCAACTATGTACTGCGAAGGAGGTTTTTAACGCTTAATAGAAACTGTTGAAGAGAACCTTTTTGCATATAAGTCCTTATTTTAAGGAATAACAAGCTTAGTGTAAATATTTTTTGGCAGAGTGATCCTGGAAATCATGTTGAAGGAAATAAGGAGGGAGTATCCATCGAAAGCAAAATGGAAAGCTGTTGTGATCTCAGAAGAATGATGGATGGACACAAGGCTGTGTCTGATGAAAAACAGGCAACAATAAGAGAGTCCGAAGTGCTCTGTGAACTAAAGGCTGATGAGATACCCATGGAAGGCAACGTGGACAGTTCCTTAAAGGAGAATAAAAAGGTAGATGGACAAGAGAGAGAGACGACAAAGGAACCAGCGAAGTTAGTTTATTAAATGTGTATTAAAATATTTGGACTACAGTGTAAAGGATTTATTTTATGTGTGACACAAAAAACAGTAGATGTACCCTTTAATGAAGGAGTTAGCGTTACAAGGAACAAGGCTAAAAATAAGAACAACGGCCGTAAAAAGAACCTGGGCAAAATGAAAATATTGCTTGGTAGCACTGAAGAAGCGGTGGAGCTAAGCGATTCTTCTCCTCCAAGAAGGCGTGTTAAAGAAAGTCCATCGAATGATGAGATTGAGCTTGCTCGGGTATTTGCAGGGTTAAGGGAAAGTGAAGATATGTTTTTTGAGCACAAGGACGCCTGGCAAGAAACGCTGAAACTATTCCCAACCAGGTAATAAATAACTGCGATTATAGAAAAGGATAGTATGATAGATGTACTAAAATGCCGGACAATTTGTAGGAAATACGATCTGAAGAACTTGATTTTTGGGGAGGTGCCTATCAATAACCAATTCTTGCTTGACATTGCTGAGCCGAAGAAATTTGTGAACACAACAGTAAGTATTTTGAAAGTTTGTCAATATAATGGAATATATGATTAACATGTATGGTATCTAGGTACTTCAGCATATGCAGGTACTTGCATAATACATATACATGAAACATGCTAGGTACTTCGCAGCGGAGAGGGTGGTGTTCCTTCCACCTTGGTTTTCAAACCATTTGCAAGGGCGACATAGGAGCTTTATGAAGTCAAAAAAACCGCGAGAGTACCATTGGGACGAACGCATGAAGGAGTATGTATACGGGGAGTGGACGCACGGTCGGGCTAAGGCAATGTGGTTTGAAGATGTCTCAACAGCTTACGTTCCCATGAATTAGGACGATGACCACTGGGTCGGGGTTGTTATTAATTTAGATTTACAGACGGTCGAACTACTAGACCCGTTGCCAATCCATAACAGTGGTGCCAAAGCTGCTAAAAACATTTCCCCAATCGTTGAGATGATTCCTTATATTGTGGAAGCATTCTTCAAGCTCGACCCTGAGACTAACAGTATGAAGCCAAGGGAAAAAGATAAGGCGGGGAAACAGGAACTGAAAGGGAATTTTCTGCCTTATTCATGGAGTCGGTTGAAGACAGTGTACACGAATGATTGAGTAGGCGATTGCGGACCTGTTAAAATGAAGTTTCTTGAGCTGCATGCCCTAGCGAGATCAGATGGAATAGAAGCGATGACAGATGAATTTGTGGACCAGTTTAGGCAGGAGTATGCCATGGACATTTATAAGAAGTGGATAGTCCCACAAATTTACAAATGAACTTTTATCTATTCTGTCTGATTTGTATCATTCATGGATTGTGAGTTATGTGTTTGAGACGTGAGCAAATGTTTGTCTTTTCGAACTTTGAGTATTTGGTTTCGGTGTGATAACATCAATTAGGTGTTGCTATTTTGATAGGTATACATTTCGAGTATGGGTGGATAGGCAAATTGAAGATAAGTTTGGGTGGACAGGTGAAATGAAGTTAGTTTATGGATACATACTTAGCAATATTTATGAAATGGTATATGTGTAAATTCGGACGGATAGCGATATTTATGAAGGTATGAATTGACGTTGGACTTAAAATGATAAATCAAATAGATATAGGAGCAATATAGATAATTAATAAGGCAGAGGAATATTAATGAGTAGGTCTAGGTATATTAATGGTACTCGTAAAAGTGACTGAAGTAGGGATTAAAGTGAATGATTAGATGGGAGTGGATATATCTAAGAAAGCTATGTGGTTAGCATCTGACATGTTTTGAACCGGTAAAGTGCCTCGATGAAGGTGTCTTTTAAAAATTGATTGACAGTATGTTGACTTTATAACGATGTTGATATTCTTATTTGTAGGTAAATAATGGATAGGAAAATAAGAATGAATATACGGGATAATGTAGAGTAAAACAAATGGATAGTGTAGAGGGTAATAAGAGCAACGTATCCAGGTTTGGGAAAGATTACACGAAGATAATTTTGATTTATTAAAGAATGAGGCAATTTATTGGTTTCCTTGTTATTGACAGTCGTAGGGGGTAATAATGATTGCTTTCTTTCGGAAATGGTTATAAATTTCTGACGGGTATAAGTGTTGTAGCCTCGAGGCCTGTGATATTTACGTAGGAATCTGTATTTTATTTCATTCATTTGTAAAAAAAAACGAGGAGCTATAAAGTGAATATGAAAGACAAAGAGACAGTACAGATCCGTGGAGTGTTTTGTGACGTAGACGTGAGATGATTGATTGATCTAATAAGACACTGGTCGAGAAGATTTGCCTCAATGGAAAAAAAATTTTATATTATAAAACTGGTATCATGCATAATGACGTCTTGGAAGTCGTAATAATGATTTGACGGGACACAGAAATGATGACGGTTTGAAGTGTCAGCGTCTCGAGAAGCTCGGTTGAGGAGTTTGAATTTGGGTTTTTAAGACAAGTTAAAGATTCCATATGTTATTTTTTGTAAGATTTATAGGGAACACTAAATTTTAGTGGATAGTGTAAAGTCTAAATTAATAGTGGATGGATAGTTAGATCTATTGGTGGATAATGTAACAGAAAAGAAAGTCATAGTTGTAAATAATATTAAACATGTTTAGGCAAAATAAAAACAAAACCTAAAATTTCATGAGTCTAAAACGTCATAACCGGAAGCGTTTTACATTGCGACGTTGCCCCAACCGCCACCGTCTTCCCAGCCGCCTGCGTTTTCCTGTCCGCCGTTTTCATGACCGTGGTTTTTTCCCCCACCATTGTGCACGACAACCTGGCCCCAACCGCCTCCGTTGTCATCATGACCCCAACCACCAACGTTGTGCTCTAAATCAGGCCAAACACCGTCGATTGGATTGTCTGTTAGCACAGGCCATTCAAGGAAAGTCTGCGGGATTATTTGGAAGAAAACATTTTGCTCGATAGTCCAAAAACAAGCATTACACATGCCGCAACCTTTGACATTCTCGTCGGTGATACTAAGCCAATAATTAAAAACGGAGCAAGGGCATGATCTTAAACTTCCAACATCAGTTTCATCCCTTATGAGAGCGAGATCGACTGCTATTCCGATAGGCCAGGAGTAGCGCTCGAATTTCCTAACATGTCTCCTAAGAGCACGGATTGCGAAACAGGAAAGAAATGGGATAGTCGAACCTGAGTCAAAGGATGGGTAAATAGATCGTCGGATTACTTCGAAACAATACATCGCGGATTTGCAACCGGCGATGGCAGAAGATTTTATCTTTTTAAAAGCTTCTAATCGTCCATCGTATGTGTACATGAAGTCGGATATGCCCTTCAAAAACATAGCAGATACGTTATTGGCATCCAAGCAAGCATTGTACAGAAGCTTGATGCCTCTTTGGTCTCCTTCGGATTGGCCCTCCTGGATAAGGTTAATTTGAGAAATAGTATCCACGTGATCGGCGTCTTGACAAAAAGTCTTGCAGACAGCTCGGGATTTGAAGTGTTCTCGAATATGATCACTCGCATTCTTCGCAAGGATTATTCTTCTTACTTCAGGCGGCAGGTTGAGAAGGTTAGCAGTAATCATTCTGAATGAACTGAATTGGGGGTATGGAGAGAGTGAATGCGTAGACATATATTGTCTTATGGATGCCAGAAGGTCGCCACGTTTCAGTTTCCAATGTGAATAGGGTTCCGTAATACAAAAACGTATCCACGTTAAATTGCAAATTAATTTTATTTTATTACATTGCTCATATAATGTATAGGTATTATAGCTAAAGGAAAACACGTATGGATAGGTGTTTGTTAAATATAAGCTGGTTAACTGATGGAGAGACATGGGGCTGTGAAAGATGGATAGTACAGTACTTGACAATGCGATGTTGTTAGCGGCATGTTGAAAATATGGTACTGTTAGGGAATATATATATGTCTTATATCGAGTAACATCTATGGATGGAAGAGAATAGGTGAGAATGGATGGTAATTGATATTGGCAATAAACATTAAGCGATAAAAATAATTCGCGAATTTGAGTTAGCATTTTTTGTTATCTGTTTTGATGATATTCATTTACTAATTGATAAGATTAGATTGAAATAAAAAGCTGGAGTCTGTTATAATGTTTGATGGATACAGAAGCAGGATACAAAAGCATAGATAGACCCAGCAATATATGGGGAGTCGGAAAATCGAAGAAGTGGATAAATTTATAAGTCAGTACAGTAAATGACTCATATCTGTTAATTTGGTTTCAAGGTCTTTAACCTTTGAAAGGAGAAAGTCGACCCTATCAACTAAAACTGCGATTTGAGACCAGTTGGATTCTTCTTTCAGACGAGCCTCAACTTTAAGCTTTTCAATTTCTTCAGTAACTGCATCGTCCCACCACTTTTTAAATGCACATCCCTGACCTGGACCCTACGAATCAGAAGGGAGACGGTTGATAATGTTCGGCCAAGAAAATATAGAACTGCATAAGCATTATGGAATTTAGTAAAAAGTTATACGTCAGATAGATCGTAAGGACATGTATAGAAGCGCCTTCCTTTACTCTCAGGTAATGTAGAGGTCGTTATGAACAAGGAAGCCTTGCAATCGCAGCTCGTAGGAATACCTAATTGATGAGTGGTTTGAATAACTGTCCTTATACCGGAGACATGCTGTCCCCATTTGTAGCAAATTTTGTTAGCTGCATCACTCATACTGTAAGAAGGAAACCAACATATGGGGAAACAGAATGGGTTGAGTGGTGATCTTCTTCTTTGGGTAGACTACTTATAGAAAGAGTTGAATTGTTGGACTTACAAAACAAAATAAAGAGGTAAAGTGAACGTGAGAAAAAGTGGCTACAGTCTTTCTATTTAACAAGTACTAATTGTGTGGATAGATGGGTAAAGATAGGATGTTAGTCGTCCTATACACGGATAGTGAAATAGAGAATGAGGCTATCCATGTATATAGTTGAAACTTAATGGCCAAACTGGTCAAAGCGTCAGAAGTAGGATTTGACTAAAGGAAAAGGACGACAATTTAAAAGAGAAGGAGAAAAGGTTGGGTTTAGTTTAAAAACAAAAACAAAGAAGGTCCAGAAGTAGGCATTAGCCGAGAGTAAAAACAAGCAATGTGGTTACCAAGTTCACTACTAGCCGAAATCGCAGCTAGGGTCGCAGAAGACGGCGTTGATGCTTGTGCGAATCTACTTAAGGCAGGCCTTGAGGGCTTTAATGCGGTTTGTTCACCAGAGGTGTATTCTAGAGTTTGACTGGACAGGCGGCATGACTACACTTGGTTTGCAGACGAACAATATTCGTGGTATTACAAATTCTACAGGAAGTGCGTAGAGCACAAAAATCCGTTTGTGATGTACACCGAAAGTCTGCGCACTGCTTTCAATTTGGGCGATCTAGAGACTGCTATAGCAATTTTACATGGAGTGAGGGATGCGTATCCCAATGCCGAGCTAATGTATATTATTCTTAACTGGTGCGCAGGTAGAGGCTGCACCGCCGAGTATAAGGTTTTCAGATCTAAACGATCATATGATGAGGCAATGGCTATTGGTGAGATGCTGGTGTACCACGTGCGTGCGGTTATGCCAAAAGAAGTTGACAGTTGGCGTGATTCTTGGAGCTGCAGCAATTTGGATGATTGTTGATGGGTTCACACGATGATGGGTGAGAATAGTGGGGATAGGTGCGAGAACTGTTTCTTCTATTTCATATCCATTAAAATTAGGAAGATGTCGTAAGTAGTATCCATGTAATATATTTAATGATAATGATGTGTATCCATGACTTGATATAAAAACATTTAAGTACATATTATGTTGAAACACATATTGGATAGGTAAGGAAAGGTGGAGGACTGTAAAAAAAGTTTAGTTAGTTGGGTAAATACGCAGTACAAGTGTGGTTAGAACAGCAGGAGAAGAATTGGTAATGGATATAAAAGTCGAAAAGAGAAAGACATAATATTAGGTAAATAGTCCTGTGGTAATACCTTGTTGTCAATGGACATTAAATGGATTGTGTAACGATACCCAATATAGTCAGTCGTTTATATAAAGTAAATGTAGATAAATTGGCGTGTAACTAGAAAGGTGGAGACTGTGTCGTGTTTGTAAACAGTAAAGCGATTTAACTGACGAAGTTGACTGACATCCATAGGTAGGGGTAATGAACATGTTAGATACACAATAAGTACTTTATTGAGT
This sequence comes from Orychophragmus violaceus, assembly GCA_030180135.1. Taxonomy (NCBI): domain Eukaryota; kingdom Viridiplantae; phylum Streptophyta; class Magnoliopsida; order Brassicales; family Brassicaceae; genus Orychophragmus; species Orychophragmus violaceus. The sequence goes on along the minus strand of CM058231.1, from coordinate 6,549,382 downwards.
GAGAGAGAAAACAAATGTATTTTTAATTATTTTTTTAAGAAGTAATTCGTGTTGTTAGGAAACTTAGAAGAGGTTGTTTGGGAAAGGGTTAAGTGTGGACGATGGATGATATATTCAAAAAAAAGGAAACAGCAAAGGAAAATGCAAATGCAAAGTAACAGTATCCAGCCTGTTCTTTTGTAGATAATTAAACGAATTTAGGGTTTTAGAGGTATGGATTACGGCATTGAAGGGCTAATATAAATGGAATGTTTGATTAAGCAAGCAGGATAATGGCTAAGAAGGGGTTGTGTATGGATATGGCATAGTAAGGGTAAGTTTATTTGTCGGTATATAATTAGAAGTAGGTAAAAAAGTAAGATAATGAAGTGTTTGGATATTGGGAAACAATTTGAATCCTTCGTTGGTATTGGGTTGAGTACAAAAACTACGATTAGACTAGTTAAGTGGCTGAAAAGAAATGACGCAGATATTCTGACACATAAAGCAGACACTAATTAATGAAGAGTGTATAAGTCCCCGAATTCCCAAGTAATCACCAGATTGACAATCATAATTTAAAAGTTGTGAGGTTGACCAATGTTATTAAATATATTGGTGAGGTTGTGGATAGTCTGTTTCAATGGATGGATAAATAGGAAAGTTTTGTTTTAAAATGGACAGTAAATTAATAATTTTTTCGAAAAATACCAAAAACACCCTAAAGTAATGGTAGATTGACAATCATAACGTTTTTTTTTGGTACAATGGATACTAAACTGATGAATATACTTGATAGGACATGAAGAAGAAGTTTGAAAATGCATTACTAAAGGGTTTACATATCCATCATAGATGAATGGATAGAATAACAAAAAGTTACAATACTGTTCGAGGATAATTAATAAAGCATTAAAAAACGGTTATCTCTAAACGCCCTAAACCGCAGGAATGGTGTTTTGCCCATTAACGCCGACCAACACGGCGGCGCCTTGCTCATGATCAACAACAGCATCGACAAAAGCGGCCCAAACAATAGCGTCGTTTTGGTCGGGGGCTTCATATAGTTCGGCATTTGCTTCCCAGTCAATGAGCTCGGCCCATTTGAAAAAAGTACACAGGATTACACGGAAGAAAATAGAAGTTTCAATAGACCAAAAACAGAGGTCGCACATACCGAGACCTTTAACGTTTTCGTTTAGAAAGTCAAGCCAATAGCGATGGACAGAGCACGGGCATGATGCAATTCTACCATGGTTAGTAGAGTCAGATATCGCGGTTAGAGCAGCGGAGATGTTCATGGGCCAAGTTATGCGCTGAAATTAGCGGACATGCTTTCTAAGGTTACGGATAGCAAAACGGGAGAGAAAAGGAATCGTTGAACCTAAATCCAGCTCAGGAAAGATGGAACGGCGTATGACTTCGTAACAATATAAGGCGGGCTTGATTCCGCAGACCGCGCATTGCTTAAGGCGTGCAAAGGCATCAGCTCTTCCATCTGTGTACATAAAATCCGATATCGCTTTCAAAAAAATTGCGGTTGGATTCTTCGCATCTGGACATGCGCATTCAAGATGGAATATCCCTTGATAATCGTGGTTCGTCTTGATAAGGTCAACCTGGAATAAGGTATCCATGTGATCAACATCGTCGCGAAGTGTCTTGCAGACAACTCAGATTTTGAAATGCTCGAGTATGTTCTCGCTAGCATTTATTGCCAGTATAGACCTCCTTAAGGCGGCTGGCAAGTCGAGTAGGGTCGGAGAGGCAACGATGAAGGGGGAGGGGTTCAATGAGCTCATCTTGGGTAATGCGAAGGGCAAGTGTGGACAGATGAGTATGTGAGCAGACATAATGATATATCATGGTTCTTACCGGTTTTATGCCATGATATAAGTCTGTTTTAGTGTCTTTTGGTGTTCTTTTAGAGCCCTTTACATGTGTTATTAGGTACACGCACGTTTGGAGCAGAAGTGAAGATTTTGGAGCTAATTGGAGCACTTTGGAGATTTGACCCGAGAGGTTGTGCTCACTGTCCGAAACAGAGTGCTGTGTCGATCGTTGCACACCTGCATCGATCGATGCACAGCGAGTTGGGCCAGATTCTCGGCGGTTTAATGAAGTATGCTGATATTGCAAAGATGCCCAGAAGTTTCAGATATTTACACAGAAGCTCCAAGTCATGTTTTAGCTATTTAATTAGGTTTTTAACTTCAGTTTTACATACACTATCATAACTTAGAGAAAAGAGTTTTTAGAGCTTTTGGGGCTGATCTGATCCTGTACTACATTTGTTTTGGAGAAGTTTTCGAACCCCTTTTATATTCTAATCTCTTTTATGATTTATATTAATTCATTGATTATGTTTACATCATCCATGTCTGAGTAGTTTCATAGTTAGGTTTAGGGTTTCTCATAGGGATTTCATGACTTGCTAGATATAATTAATTCAGTTAAGGATTCACATCAGTAGATGTTCTTCAATCTAAATTGTGTTTAATGCTAGTTCTAACCTGATAAATTAGAATCTAGATCTTAGGTTGCTAAATACGACACGACAGTGTTGTTTAGAATATGAACTATTTAGGTTGAGCAATTTAATTACTCGCAAAGGAATTTGATTTAATTAGATTGTGAACATATCGAACTTGAAATTAAAGCCGGTTTAATCTGTTAGTAATTGCAAAGGAATTTGGATTGCTCTACTTAGACTTAGAGAATTCTCGCAACGACAGTTGGTTAATTCTATATCTGTGTTTGAGTTCTAGAACTGTGTTTAATTTGATCCTGACTGAATGATTTATCTGCTTGTCTGATTTCCTGAGAACGCCCTAGACTTAGCGCCCTTAGTTTATTTGCTTACAATCACAACCTGCTACTTATTTACTTTCTTGCTTGCTCTCTCTTGTTATTTATTACAATTTGCTTTTTGCTTTCTCCTAGTTTTAACTTTTTAGTTCTAATCCTATCGTTGCCTAGAGTCCTCGTGGATTCGATCCCTAAGTACTACATTGATATACTGTGCACTTGCAATTAGTATAGGGTAAAACTTTAGACCTATCAAGTTTTTGGCGCCGTTGTCGGGGACTCTTAGAGTCTTCGATAGCTTCGAACTTAGGGTTTTTACTAGGATTTTGATTTTGATTTTTTGTTTACTGATTTTTTATTTTTCTCTGTTTTCTCTTTGTCGCAGGTACTGATATCGCATAGCATCGACCGTTGCACCTTCTTGTGTCGATCGTTGCACTGCTAGCATCGATCGTTGCTTGTCGATTATAGACGGTTTATGCAGACGCGTGATACCAGAAGTAATCCAAACACTAATCTCGTAAACCTCCAACTTGAAGAGCTTGAAAGACTAGAGAGGACCAACAGAAGAGTTAGAAGAACAAGGATGGTTGTTGTTGAACGTGTGATCATAAAGCCTGATGCTCAAGGTACCCTGAGGGACTGACACAACAATCCTTACAATGCTGCTGGAGAACCGATAGATGTTGAAGGGAATGTTATCCCTGATCCTCCAGAGCAACCACAGCCGCAACAGGAGCAGAACCAAGGACAAGGCCAAGGACAGGGCCAAGCTAGACAGATGGTTATCCATGAGAGGACTTTAGCTGACTATAACCGTCTGGATGAGTTTCATGCTAACCGGTCAGCTCTTGTACTTCCGGAATTTGAGAGGAATGATTTTGAAATCAAGACCGTCTGCTACTCTCTCCTGAGGCAGAAAGCCTTCCATGGGTCTCCAAGTGACCAGCCGATGGATCACATAGATGAGTTTGAGGGCATTGTCACTGGAATAAAGTACGATGGAGTTAACCAAGAATATCTGTTCCTCAAGCTTTTCTCCTACTCTCTGGCTGGAGATGCTGCAGCCTGGCTGAAACAACTTCCATCTGGGACGTTTGTTACTTGGGCCGCACTGAAGAGTGAGTTTCTGCGTCATTTCTATGATGATGCTCGCTCAGAACAGTCCAGACAGGATATTCTTACCTTTACCCAAGTTCCAATAGAGCCTCTTAAGACAGCCTGGATGGGGTTTAAGAAGTACCAACGTGACTGCCCGCACCATGGATTCACTGAGGTAACGCTATTAGGCATCTTCTTTAGAGGTATAGATCTTCCATATCAGACTGCGTTGGACAATTCTAGCAATGCCAACTTTAACACTAGGACTCCTGCTCAAGCTAAGCAGTTGATAGATAATTTGGTAAGCAGTAATAGCTGCAAGACTACTGATGAGAGAAGGAAGAAGTCCGGTGGAAAGATGGAGAATTCTGAGATAGCTGATATTTGATCTAAGTTGGACACTGTTTGTAATCTTCTAGCTGGGAAGAAAGCTGTCCACTTTGCTCAAGATGTTGAGATGATCAATGATGAAGGAGATGACCAGGAAGAGGATGTGAATTACATCGGAGGATCTGGTTTCCAAGGAAACAGGTTTGGAAGTCAGTCTGGTAATAGGTTCTTCAATGGAGGACAGAAGAGTGCTTTCAACAGCAACCAAAAATCTTCTGGATTTGGACAGACTAGTGGATTTCAGAAACCTTTCCAACAAGGTAATCAGAGGACTTATGGATCTTCCTCTTACCAAGCACCTCCTGTAGCTACTATTCTTGAGAGTAAGATGGAGGAAATGATGGAGCAGCTGCTGGAAGGACATACCAAGATTGATGTGGACTGCAACAAGAAGTTGGATGCTGTCTATGAGGATCTCAGTGGGAAGTTTGAGTCTCTAAACACTCATGTGAAGCAATTGGACACTCAGGTGAGCCAAATTTCAAGCTCCATCAAGGGAATGAGTGCTGTAGACACCCATATTAAGGCCTGGTCAGTGTACGTTGATGATGGATCACATCTAGGTGAAAGATTTGAGCTAAGTACAGCTGAAGTGGTAGAAGAGGCTGAAATTTCGGATTTTGAGGAAAATCTCTCGGGTGGAATCTGTGAAAATTTGACTGCATCGATCGATGCACCCTTAGTGTCGATCGTTGCAAGGCGTGGACAGACAGATTCGCAGGAGTCTTATGACATTGATGCAGATTCAGAGCTTGATCGCTTATTCCCTGGAGTGTCTGAGATAACTCAACAGGAGATCTATGCACAATCAATTCGATTATATCCTAAGGTGTCTGAGGTAATCCAACAAGAGATTGATGAGCTTAAAGAGCTAGAAAAGATTGATGAAGAGTTGGAATAAATTCCACCATCTGATGATCCACCTTACCACCCTTGTGTGCAGAGATACTTGGGTAAGATGTTGCCTTTGGATGAAGATCTGAAGGATTGGGTTATAGTTGTTCCTCAGCATATAAGTGATGTGCTATTAACCAAGGTTCCTAAGAAGCTACCTGATCCTGGGATTTTTGTGCTGAGTTGTTCAATATTTGAGGATGGTTTCAAGCGCTCTCTATGTGATTTAGGAGCTGCTGGAAGTCTCATGCCATACTCTGTGGCAGAGAAGCTGGGTATGATGGATTTTTCACCTACTAGGACCTCTCTTGTCCTAGCTGATCAGTCTATAAGGATTCCAGAAGGAGTTCTTGAGGACATCCCAGTGAGAGTTGGAAACTACTTGGTTCCGACAGACTTTTTGGTTCTTAAGTACCATAGTGAGCAAGATGATGCATTGATATTGGGTAGACCATTCTTGGCTACAGCTCGAGCAGTCACTACAAGAAAAATGTCTATTCTTAGCTCACGAAAAACGCTATCATACGTGATTGATAGCGTTTTTGAAATGGCTATGTATGCCCCAGCTATAATAGGTCGGCCATATGTAATAGCGTTTTCATCCGTGCTATTATATCGTTTACCTATAATAGCGATATTTTCTTCTTGCTATTACTAGGCGGACCGTAGCACATTATATGTGTCGTAATATATTTTATTGTAGCTTTATATCTTTGCTATGTATATTTAAATACTATTATTAAATTGTTTTAAATCCTATTTTACACATTATTAATTAATTATAATTTTATATTTGATTAGAAACATATTTAATAAATTATTAAAAGTTACATAAATGTAATATCACATTACAAATACTAAAGATAAATCTACAAATTTCTAACATATGCATAACATTGTTCGATTGTTTCTTAACACTTAGAGTTGCTTCCCACTTGGTCTCTTCCATCCTCAACATTCTGATCCTCTTGCACCAGTCCAGTCTTATGCAACGATATCCTCTCTTTTTTTTTTGTCACTGTGCAATAATATCCATCATCAGTATCTATCAAGTCTTTATTCTCTAGCTAAGATCCCTAGTGGTTTGCCTCAAACTCTTCATATCTGCTTACGTGAATATCTATATTCTGAAACTGACACACCTGCATAAGAATAAAAGGGAAACAAACACCAAACCTGAAAGTTCTTCAGCATCTCAAACAAAAGATTAAGATCATATTGGAATCTAAGTATAAGACATCAAGTGATTTGAGGATTATTTACCTGGTCTCACGTAATCTGATAAACCAAAATTTGTTGAATTCAGTTGAGATGTGTCTTCTTTTGAGGTAAAAAAGAACGCTAAGTTGAGAACTGCATCAAGGGGATAGAATCTGTAAGAAACATAGAGGGAAAATGAGACGTTAAAAAAAAAAACTAAGCACATTCTGGGAAAAGAACACTATTAAACTCACCAAAATCCAGAACAAGGGAGGCCAGTTTACTCGGAGAAGACATGATTTATAGCTTGGCTGAAGAATTTGATGAAACTAGGAAGCAAGACTACAACGTCCAGCATTGTATCAAGAAAAGTATATAACCGTAAAGAAATCAGCAACATTGACTACTCCAATCAATGCACACCAAACATAGTTCTAGACCCGTATGATTTAAATGTTAAGGAAAATGTTTTAGGACATGTAAGAGTTTTACTGTTGTGTAAATATGGTGGTCTGAAGAATCTCTGAGCTGTTGAGATGAGCTTCGTATAGTTTGTGGTCGTATAGCAAAGAAGAGAGATCCACCAGTTGCTCCTCTACAGTATGTTGTCACAGAAACAAAACAAAACAAAAAGAGCGCAAGTAAACAATCCATCTGGTAGAAAATTGAAATAGTAGAGAAATCACAAAAAGTTACGTCTAGATATTTCTCATCTTTCGACCAGCTCGTGTTAATGTGGTATGATACAGAAATATACAAAGAGGGAGAGATTACTTCCTAACTTCATTATGCAATGTAAAAAAGAAAATTGCCACTTTAATAATTCTTTTACAAAACACAATGCGAAGATTAACCAACTTATGCTGCTCATAGTAGAGCTGAAAGAGCTTACCTGAAGCAGAGCAATATTGGCTCTTATATCTGCCTTTTGGCCCCTGGGATAATCGCTGCGTCTACCCGGCTTTTCAAAGCAGCAACTTTCTGTGAAGATGTAAACACGAACACATTAAGTTGACATGAATAGGAGGTAAGGTAATATTAAATTGTGAAGGGATGAGAGAGAAGAGAGAACCTTTTTCCAATACACTTCCCTCCGCTTTGGATGCATCCTCAACTTCTTTTTCAAGTAAAGACGCCACATTCAATGCATCAAAAGCACATTCAGTAGTCACAGCAGTTACCCTGCGAATACCTTTAGCAATTCCCTCCTCTGATAGAAGAGGAAACGCTTTGGCTTCACGGGTGTTTCAAAATAACCCAATACTCAATACTTAATTCTTAATACTCTATTCAGAAAAATAAACTCTAGGTCCATATAGCCATCGGCCATGGAAACCAACCTCCACAAACTTAGAAGAAGGAGATGACCACTGATCGTTTTTGGGATCAGCCATGAGGTCCTCGACCTGTCTCCCAATCGACACCACTCTGACAGGATCAGGGTAGAAAAACATTGCAAAAGAACCGGTGGACAGCTTACTTCTCCAAACACTGCTCTTAGACCTTTGATTCGCTTGGCTTCAGAAAGCACCGCTTCCTTGGAAAATACATCCAATTCATCCTTGATCTGTTTATTCACTATGGACTCGATCTTTCTCAACTCTTCAGGATCAACCAGCTTGCCTACTCGAAATTAAGGAACCCATTAGACGATTATTAAAAAGATCATCCAGAGCAAAAAAAAAAAAAAAAAAATTTGACATCGAAGAATGAACTTTGGGAAGTTTCACGCAGTTTTTTTCCTGAAACAAACCCCTAAATTTCCAATATGGGAAAAGGGGAAACGAAATCTTAATTTTGCAAATCTAAAACCCTAAAACCTGAAAATCAAAAACAAAAAGTGACACCAATGGAGAAACAAAGAGAAGTAGCAAACCAGGATGAGATAAAAGAGAGTGGGGTGATCAATTTTCATGAACTCGGCATCCCAAGCCTCGAGGTCTTCGTCCGATGAACCACCATCAGTGGCCTCGCTCAGCCTCAACGTGCTTCTTACAATACTCGGTCACCTTCACCAAGATCTTGGTCGTCACGTTCGCAAGCTGGGCTCCGTTTCCGATGTAATCTTCGTCAGCCATTTGGGCTATGTTCTGCGACTCGAGAGCCACCGCCTCTTCAACCTCAAAAGATTTGCAATCAGAGCTCTTCAACGCGATCTTCTTCAGCATCTTTGATAGGAAACGGAGAAATATTTGAGAGAGAGAGAGGGGGAATGAAACCCTAAATGAAATTGATGGGATTTGCTATCGAATCCCTTCAACACGATCTTCTTCGATCAATCTCAATTTCAGTCTCGATGAAACAAGAGACGAGAGGGAGATGGGGAGAAGAGGACAAAAATTTTGAGAGAAGTTTTTCACCCAAAACCCAAAAAAATATTGAAGTCTTTGGCGCTCAACAACGAAAATATTGGGCTCCAAAATTAATTTTTGCTCCCGCTCATTGAAATTTCGGTTTAGCATTTTTTAAATGCTATAACCGAATACCAAAATCCGTCATATCCTTTATAATAACATATATAAAAACCGTGCTATCGTAATGTGCTATTAATGTTCATATTTTTTGTAGTGAGTGATAGATGTGAGACACAGTTTGATAGATCTCCATCTGGGAGATAAGCCGCTGCACTTTGAGATGGACAAGTTGCGCAAGCCACTGATTGATGGGCAGACCTTCACCATTATAGATGGAGATGAAGAGCTGTCAAGTCACACTACGGTTTTGGATCCTGGGGAGCATTTCACTCCTTCTTTTCTTGGACGCGTTCACAATAATGATGCTTACTCTCCGCCTTGGATGAGGAGACTTGCACAGAGGCAATTACATTCTCTGTCAGGATCTCCAGCAAACTGATCTTGTTCGTCCGGTCAAGCTAATGACCTTAAACAAGTGCTGAGTGGGAGGCAACCCACTGTTAGGTTTTAGTATTTTTCTTTCTTATTTTTGGTGTTTTTCTTAGGAAATTACGTTTCAATTTGTTTTTGCTAAGTTTTTAGATACAGAACTCGAGTCTGGAGATGTGCGACGATCGATGCACTTGTGCACCGGTCGTTGCAAGGAGATTATGACGAGGAGATGGGATCGCATTGTGACGGTCGTTGCGGTCCTGTGCAACGGTCGTTGAAAATGGTTTAATTGCAAATTAAGGTACGCGTGCTAAACCGGAATCAATTCGGTTCAACAGCATCGATCGTTGCACCCACGACCAGGTAAGTGCCTTAAACCCTTTTCTCTTCTCTTCTTCCCCATTTCCGCCGTCCGTACAACCGCGATTCCCCTACCCTAAATCTCTCAAATCTTCATCGTTTTCTCTGATTCAAGGCTTTATTTTACTTGTTTTAACATCCCCTATCTATTTCTCTTACCCAATTGCAGTGAATCCAAGGTAAGAACTTTCATTTTCAACATTTTCGGATTTGGTTCTAGGGTTTGGAAATCCCTAATTTTTAGGCTTGAAATTGATGAACCCGTACTGATTAGACATGATTAGGGATGATTGGTGATGTATTCTAGCTGATTGAGTGATTTAAGAACGGATTTAGAAACAATTTTGAGAATTCACTGTCGGCTGTGAAATCGCCCTGCATCGATCGTTGCACTTGTGCAACGGTCGTTGCATTGCGATTTCACAGGGATCTTCTGCCGAGACTAATATTGTTTTATTTTCTTGAATGCAGATGCCTCCTCGACAATCCCGTAAGCGTAGAACTACCGCAGCAGCAGCTACAGCTCACCATCAGCCGCCACCTGAGTGGTTCCATCGAGACTCGGATCCTCCCGAGGATTGTCAGAGAGATCAGTAAGCGATACAGCCACCATGGCCTAGAGCGGATGTGCTACTGATTCCGACAAACAGGGTCTGGGGCGTGGAGATAGATGAGTTGCTCAAGACCGACACCTTCACAGAGCGGCCATTACTTGATGAGTGGGATGATTTTTATACATTACTGTACAATGGTTGGTGTAACGTGACGCTTAAGCCAACCAAGTTTGCAGACTACTCGACTTGCAAGAGTCTGGGGATAGATGAGCAGGTTCTTGCACTGTGTAATGGCATTGGTCTGGGGACAATACCAATGCAGCCTTACGAGATGTACCCTGAGTTGGTAAGACCGCTGCTCGCCACCTGCAGAGTGATATACCCTACACCAGATAGCAGGAAGGCTTCAGGAGGTTTCTTTACCTCCATGTGCTTAGGAGCCAGGTATCGGATTCCCCTTCTCGATATCATTAGGATTTATGGATTCAGCACTGAGCCACAGCGCATTGGTATGTCACTTGAGTGGGACGTGGATGAGGCTCAGTATTTCTGGGAGTGTATTGGCACTGGTCGATACAACTCGAGGACTACACTGGTGATTCAGCTTAGGCATCCGGTTCTTAGATACGTCTTGCGCATTTTTGGATCTACTCTGTTCTGCAAGTATGAAGCCAACAAGATGCGTAAGACTGAGATGAAGATGCTGTTTATTGGACTGAGGGACCAGTTCGAGGATACTGTTCTGAGAGATCCCACTAAGGGACTCAACTTGGGAGCTGTTTTCGCTCACCATTTATGCAAGCTGCAGAAGAAGCCATTTGATGGTGTGAGCACTGAGACAGTAGGGAGTCTGCTTACTCCCATTTTCTGACATTACAGGATTCCCTTAGAGGGAACGGAGCGTAGTGACAGTTTGGAGTTCCTTGATTTCAGCCATCTGCAGAGTGCTACGTGGCTGAAGGAGGGACGAGTATGGGTCTATTATGACCCTGCCACGGTGAAGTGTGGTGTGGATCTTCCTGCTCCTGGTCTTACACAGGTTGATACGCTGGATGCCTTGAGGTTCCAGCCTCCTACGAGTGAGCAGAGCAGAGTCCCTTCTATGGCTCATCCGCTGGGAGAGCCTTCTACACGAGCTTCTACCTCCTCTGCACCGGCGCCTGCACCTGCTGCCCATGTCGATGACATTGGACCTTTTCCCGAGCCTACGATGCCTAAAGGTGATATGTCTGAGGCGGAGTGGAGAGAGCGCTCAGATGGTATTCTACGGGTCGTCTGGAACTTCATGCGTACCTGCACTTGCAGGAGACAGCCACAGATACACCATCCAGGACCTTCATGACGCAGGCGACGCTCTCCGACTCCCGGTTCTTCGAGTGGTACTGATCGTATTGATGGGATGGAGGATGAGTGATTGAGTATTGGCATCTCTAGACTTCGGTTCTCTGTATTTCTTTTTCTTTTGCACTTTTTCTTTTGATTTTCTTAGGATGTTTATGTTTCGATGATGTGTTTGCTTTGAGACTACTAGTTGCTTTGATTTTGCCTGTTTTCAGTGTTTTTCAGCTTGCAGGTTCGAAAATTTGGATTTTCTTACGGACTAACCTGCTAACTTGCTGACTGATCTGAGAAATCGCAGTGCGTCGATCGACACAAGCTGTGTCGATCGTCACAACATGAAAGAAATCGCATTGCAGCGATCGTTGCGGTCCTGAGCAACGATCGACACACGACGAAAAATCGCCTAGCAACGGTCGATGCATTTATGCAGCGATCGTTGCCTGTGCGACAGAGGTAAAAATCAGACAGAACTCAACACATTCATTAACATTTTTGTTTTCTTTTACCAACCCTTTGCTTGACACTACTGGGGACAGTGTGTCTTAAGTGTGGGGGAGGTGCTACTAACTTTATCTTTCTGTTTTTTTAGAGTCAGTCCAATTTTCAAAAATTTAGTTTTATTAAGTCAAAACAAGTTTAAGTAGGAAACAGTGAATTTTGGAGGAGTTAACAATATCTTGCAGGAACTTAGGTAACCATCGGGATAAAGTTGCAGGATCTATCTATGACTATTAGAAAACTCCATCACAGATCAACCTACTGAGGACACTCACATCACTTCAGGTATCAGAGGATCCTTTTACTGACTTCACCTTAATACTGACTTAATTTTCTCACCTAAGGGCTTGGTATACCTTGTGTCGGATTCCTTTGTTAGTTCTGACACAGCCTGTAAACCTGTCCTCTTTGGTTCCCTTCTCCCCTTCCATAAAGTAAAAAAAAAGTAATAAACTGAGGATGAGTTAGTAACTCCGAAGTGGTCATGGGAGTAGTAGCAAACACTATTATCTCTTGTGCGATCCATGGAATGTGTCCAAAGTACACCCCTTAATGGGAAGAGCACTGCTAAAAAAAATAAAATGATACCCAATGGGGAAAAATCAGAATGCTAAGGAAGGGAAAAGAGAAGAAAGGGACTAGAGAAAGATAGTATGGTGGTCTAGAGCTGGCAAGGTAAGAGTCCATGTTCCCCTTGATCGATACTCCTTAGGTGAGACCGCACTTAAATACTTGCAGAAGACAGTAGGCTGACTTTGAATGCGTGAATGTGATTGTGGAGTTTTCTTAGGACAGTTGCTAAGTGTGGGGGAAGTATATGTTGGTCTTGATGTCTTGCAAGTGATTCTTTCAGTGGATTACTAAGGGGGATCTGAGTGTTGTTGCTTCTAGGACAAAAAGAGTTTCTGAAAGTTTTCAAACTTCTTCACCATGTTTTAGTTCTCTGTTTTGCTTGAGGGCAAGCAAAGGCTAAGTGTGGGGGAGTTGATATATCATGGTTCTTACCGGTTTTATGCCATGATATAAGTCTGTTTTAGTGTCTTTTGGTGTTCTTTTAGAGCCCTTTACAGGTGTTATTAGGTACACGCACGTTTGGAGCAGAAGTGAAGATTTTGGAGCTAATTGGAGCACTATGGAGATTTGACCCGAGAGGTTGTGCTCACTGTCCGAAACAGAGTGTTGTGTCGATCGTTGCACACCTGCATCGATCGATGCACAGCGAGTTGGGCCAGATTCTCGGCGGTTTAATGAAGTATGCTGATATTGCAAAGATGCCCAGAAGTTCCAGATATTTACACAGAAGCTCCAAGTCGTGTTTTAGCTATTTAATTAGGTTTTTAACTTCAGTTTTACATACGCTATCATAACTTAGAGAAGAGAGTTTTTAGAGCTTTTGGGGCTGATCTGATCCTGTACTACATTTGTTTTGGAGAAGTTTTCGAACCCCTTTTATATTCTAATCACTTTTATTATTTCTATTAATTCATTGATTATGTTTACATCATCCATGTCTGAGTAGTTTCATAGTTAGGTTTAGGGTTTCTCATAGGGATTTCATGACTTGCTAGATATAATTAATTCAGTTAAGGATTCACATCAATAGATGTTCTTCAATCTAAATTGTGTTTAATGCTAGTTCTAACCTGATCAATTAGAATCTAGATCTTAGGTTGCTAAATACGACACGGCAGCGTAGTTTAGAATCTGAACTATTTAGGTTGAGCAATTTAATTACTCGCAGAGGAATTTGGTTTAATTAGATTGTGAACATATCGAACTTGAAATTAAAGCTGGTTTAATCTGTTAGTAATTGCAAAGGAATTTTGATTGCTGCACTTAGACTTAGAGAATTCTTGCAACGACAGTTGGTTAATTCTATATCTGTGTTTGAGTTCTAGAACTGTGTTTAATTTGATCATGACTGAATGATTTATCTGCTTGTCTGATTTCCTGAGAACGCCCTAAACTTAGCGCCCTTAGTTTATTTGCTTACAACCACAACCTGCTACTTGTTTACTTTCTTGCTTGCTCTTTTTAGTTATTCAATACAATTTGCTTTTTGCTTTCTCCTAGTTTTAATATTTTAGTTCTAATCCTATCGTTGCCTAGAGTCCTCGTGGATTCGATCCCTAAGTACTACATTGATATACTGTGCACTTGCAGTTAGTATATGGTAAAACTTTAGACCTATCACATAACATATTTATATATTGCTTTAGACATAAAAGGAACAGTAAAAACAACTTATTAAATGATTGAGATAAATACAGTGTAGGAGTACATAAACGAAATATAAGTAAATAGGGAAAATGACAATTTAAAGAACTTAATGGTTAGAAAATTTGAGTCCTATTTGATAATACAGTGCATGAGTATCCATGGCCATATATAGAAGGTCAAATATAACTTGAGTATCCATGGCCATAGATAAAAGGTCAAATAGAACTTGAGTATCCATATATGTAGTTGTAGTTTCTTAACTACTAGTTCAGGTTTCTATCCATTTCTGTGCGTTAAATATGATAAATAGTGTATCCAGATTAATTACATTACGGGAAGTGGTAAACGAAGAACAAAACCAAGAAAATGAGTTGAAGTTGATTGAATAAGGTACGGGTATAGAAGATCGCAAAGTGTACACGAACAAGCTACTGGCGTCGAATCCTCGCTTATTATAAAAACAGTACAATCAGCCATGATATAGGTGCTCCTTTAACTGGCCAAAAGCCCAAACAACTGCACAACAAGAGACTGCGGTAACCCATATAAAAGGCAACTTGTTCATCTTTTCCTGCACATGCTTCTTTGTAGAAAGAGAGTTGTTGTTCTTTGCTACCTCGACGGAGATCTTTCTAGCAATTTTGAACGCTAAATCGTCTCCAACTTCGTTTGACCAATTTTGTAAAAGATTAACGTCCTGTTGCATTTTCTTGACATCCTTTGAAACCCTGACTACTTCTTTCATAATCGCGTCGTCAACCCAATCGCGAACATGACCTTCACTTGGGAACTGTTCAGGAAAAAGAAAGTGTATTTCTAAAGAAAGTCTGGAAAAAGAATAAAGTAGAATAGAAGAGAAATTTTATTCTGAGCTAACCCGGCTAGCTTGTGGGCATTTGAACCACCTACGATGAAGGTTTGCACGAGTCCTAGCATATCCTACTTCAATGCGTTCCCCACACCAACACATGGTTGGGGCTGCGATGCCTACCGATCTGCAGGGTAATGGTTCATCAGAAGTCGGAACAGTAGAAACAGAAGCGAAACTCATTCTGTGAAATGTTGTTAATACGTAATAGGGGGTCTGAGTGGTATTACTCGTGTGGTAGGAGGTCTAAATTAATCTGAAACATATTCAATATATAAGGAAAATGATGTAGCTACGAAAATGAAATAAAAAGAACCATCCACGACAGGTATGTTAAATGGATAATTTGTAGGCAACCGAAAGCAGTAAGTAGGTATGCGTAAATGTAGTATAGTTGAGGCTAAGTTTACTGTACTTAGACTTCGGTAAAAACGAAAAAGTTTTAGGCGCCTGCTTAGTAAATCGTACTAGTAGCAGCTTTATGGGGAAAAACAAAACCCACATCAATAGTTTTAAAAATAGTCAACATCAAGTCAAATCAAAACGAAGTAATGCAACAGGTATCCATCGAAAAATGATGGACAGTTACACAATAAAAGGTGCCATCCAAGATGAGGAGCGTAACAAGTAGCCATTCTTAATAAAACAAAATACATGGCTCGTTATAAGCAAAAAGAGATATTCAAAGAGTTTGTTATTAGGTTTTGCAAGTAGCACGGTTGTGATTAACTCCTCCGCATTTGGAACATCGGTTTGGGGTTGATCGAGGGGTCTTCTCCTTCTGAAAACAATATTGCAAAGATAAAAATTAGAACAATTATAAAGAGTAAATGTAAATAAACATGAAAGGTTAGGGTATTGCCTGGTATTCGCTGATGGATGGATACCTTCCTTCCTTAGGTCTACCAGAGGGTCTGTTAACGTCTGGTGGATAAAGGTACCGGTTGCGAACATCAGCCGATATATCGATGTCGTTAGGATTCCCACCTGGGTTGACCACTCCTTCATAAGTCGCCCTCCAAGTGGATGTCTTATAATGAGAATCGCATAGAGACGCGTATGGTACGTCATGACTGTCCGCGGCAATTAAGGCGTGGGTGCATGGGATTTTGAGCTTGTCAAATAACTTGCATGTGCATCGCTTGTCCTCCAGAAGAACATGAAACGATTCCCCCCCAAACTGGCCGACAATTTCAAAATTCCAGTTCGTAACACTAGCTATCTTAGAACCATGGACTGACTGCATATGTTCATCCATTAGCTTATCAACCTTGATAGAAACTTCAGGTTTGTGTGCCGCTGATTTCTTTCGTCTACAACTGAACCACCTAGTCAACATAGACCGTATACACTTGACAAGATCTACAATGGGTTCGCTCCTACCATCAAGTAGGGCTTTGTTCAATGTCTCGGCTATATTGCTTGTCATAAGATTGTAACGTTCACCTTTGAAATATGCTCTGGTCCAATGTCCAACGCCTATATTATCAAGATACTTTGTGCATTCAGCATTGTTGTTGCGTATACGATTGTATGTTTCACGGTACGTACCAATCCTGTATGCATTCCCAGCCAACTTGACCAGTTGCGCGAGCCTTGCGGATTTAAACCTTGCTTTAACATTTCTTTGGACGTGCTCAAGACATGCTCCATGGTGAGCTCGCGGGAAAATCCTACCTTTTGCTTTGTATATTAACTGGCATCTGTCAGATATGAATGTTAATGTGGGGCTGTCAGCAATAATCTTTTCAAGCTTGAAAAAGAAATACGTCCACGACTCCTCATTATCTTTGTCCACGATATAGAACGCCAGTGGAAAGACTTGGAAATTTGCATCATGTCCACT
Organism: Orychophragmus violaceus; assembly: GCA_030180135.1. Taxonomy (NCBI): domain Eukaryota; kingdom Viridiplantae; phylum Streptophyta; class Magnoliopsida; order Brassicales; family Brassicaceae; genus Orychophragmus; species Orychophragmus violaceus. Next base: position 6,532,477 of record CM058231.1, on the reverse strand, counting down.
GGCAGTAAGCAGAACTCCCCCGTATCTACCACTCAATTGTGTACCATCCACTATAATCATTCTGCGAACCTTCGCAAAACCTTTTATGGATGCGCCAAATGCTAAGAACAGATAGAGGAACCGCTCGCAGCCTAATGCGTCTACCTCGATTTCGAGATCAGCAATCGTGCCAGGATTAGTGAGTTTTAGCATATGTAAAAACTCTGGAAACTTCCTATACGATCCATCATCTGTACCTCGTAGCATCGTGAGTGCCTTCGACCGTGCGCGCCAACACTTGTTATAAGATGTATCGATACGGAGCTCCTTCATCAATAAGGCTTTGAGTCTAGTTGGTTTCGGACCAGATGCGGGATCTGAATATTTATCTTTGAAAACAGTGGCAATGACTTATGTCGTCCCAAGTTTCCGGTACTTATTCCTAGTATCAGTACAGCAAGAGTGATGTAACTCTGCCTTTCGTACCTCCCAAAATCATGTGTCCTTCGACTCATGAATCATAACACGCCAGTTGCAAGTGTTATCCGGGCAATGGATAACAACCTTGTGAAGAGTAGACACAGGTTTTAAGTAATGAAACTTGTTCCTTATGGCATGGATTGCTAACCATACCAAACAATCGTCTTTGCTCTTGAATAGTTTACCCTTGTAAAGATCATCACCCATTGAGTCTAAATCTAAGTTAGGGACGGGATCTCGTTGATAAGTGTTGTCATCCACCAATGTGTTGGAATTGTGTCCAGCAATCTCTGTACTGTCTCTATAACGTAAGAGTATGTCAGTGATCAGACATAAGTCATACAATACTGGGGGTCATGATGGCTTGCTAGAGTCCGCTCATGATCTATAAGTCTCGGACTTATTGCCTTTATTGTATGATCCCATATGGGTCACACGCTTAAGCTAGCAGGAAATAATGTTGGAACGGCATAGCAGAAGTACGACAAAAGTGCTAGGCATTTGTCGTACTAAGAGAGAATGAATAATGGGTCTGATTAAATGTGATTTAATCAGATTGGGCCCAAAAGCCCAAAAGGGAAGGAGAAGGCTTTTAATGACTAAAAGCCAAAGTCTCCTTCTCCCTAACCCTATTCTGGCCGCGATCTCTCTCTCTTTCTGGCGCCTCTCTCCTTTGTGGTCTAGCAACCAGTTTCCTGTGATTGCGTGTGTGAGCCTCTGGAGGATCCATCTCTCGGTGTATCTCCCTGATCATTGACCTGTTCATCAATTCCGCTGCAAACAAACAGGTAAAAGGTGAGATCATATGTTTCTAAATAAGAACACCTAGATCTAATGCATGTTTAGGTTGATATCAATATGAGAATTGAATCAGGATCAACCGAAACTTACAACAGTGGTATCAGAGCCATTGGTTCTTAGGTTTCTTGTTTTAGATTCATTGTTTAGGTTGTTTAATCTGCTTAGAATTGTTTTTGAATCAATTACTGATAAGATAAAACGGTTAAGAATCAGAATTAAACTCTAAACAAACTGATTGGATCACAGAACCGAGCTATATGACTCGATTTTGGTGATCGGCCACGAGAAGGATGGATCGGACGGACGGGTCGATCGGCGGTCGGACGGTCAGGACGGTCGGATTGGATCCGATCGGATCGTTCGATCGATCACGATCGATCGTCGTATCGCGTCCGATCGCGTCGTCTCGATTCCGTCCAAGCCGAGCATCCGTCCCGATCGCGTGCGTCCGTCCGTCCGTGTGCTGTCCCGAGTGTCGTCGACACGGTCACGTCCTGGGATTGCGGCCGGCTGACGATGTTGGATGAACGGCTGGTAATTAGGTCACGGTCAACTCGGTTTGATTCGTGACTAATTCGGTTCGGTTCAAGGCTCGGTTTAAGATTTTAATTAAAAATCTACGTTCTGGTTTAATAAACAGATTAATAATTTTATTAAATCTGGTTAAACCGGAATAAGAAATCCAATGTCGAAAGAATTATTGGATTTAGTGCCTAAACCAGGATTTCTAATTTGATTTGGTTGGACCAAATAAATTGAGAAATTCCGGTTTAGTAAATAACCGGTTGACAATTGTGGTCATCGTAGTAATTGAAACTTGGTTAGACCAGTTTTAATGAACCAGACCGGTTATGTCAATTAATTGGACAATTGGGTCATGTCTTGGACATGGACCAATTCTTGGGCCTCGGGCCAAGAAGTTAAAACAATTGGGCCATTAATTGAGTCATTCTTCAGATTTAAATTTAAAACTTATTTTATAAAATAAAATTATGAAATTCGATTTTAAATTTATAAAGTTCCGAAATTTCGAAATTAGAAAGTTTCCAAAATTAGAAGTTTCTGAATTTGCGGGTTTTGGATTTTTTAAAGAAGTTTCTAAAGTTAGAAAGTTTCCGGTTTTAGAAAGTTTCCAATTTTAGAAAGTTTCCAAAAATAGTAGGTTTCCATAAATAGAAAGTTTCCCGAAATAGTAATCTTCTATTTTGGGAATGATTTTAATAAACCTACGGACCTCAAACAATATCAAGCGTTGGATGTCTTGTCCAGGCTATGTCAGCTGTCAAAGCCCATTCAATTGCATTCATGGCCTTACAGTGTGAGGATGTCTGCTTTTGCGTGGGTAAGACGGTTTGTGATTCATAAATGTCATTGGGAGTCCCAGACATTAATGATTACATGACTGTATAGTCCGGTTTTCTTGACTAGGCCATCGGGAGTCCCGGGCCTTGAGACATCAGGGTGGATTGGGCCTTGGGCCCAGATTCACAACCAAGAGTTATATCACGGATATAATTAGCCGAAATAGGGCTTACCGATATAAGCTAAGGTTGGGTGACGGCCAGTGGCCCACTTTGATCTTAGTTATATGTGGATCTTGGAATCATTATATTCTATTGAGGGTAACTTAGGTTATTGAATATAATGCATGATTAATCATATTATACTTTAATACGAGATTAATCATTTTGAACATATAACTAATAACCTTTTTATTTATATATTTCAGATATGACTACTACAAGCACACAAAACACGTTCTCGATCCGGTCTGTTCTCGAGAAGGAGAAGCTGACTGGAACGAACTTCCTGACATGGTCAAGGAACTTGAGGCTGGTCCTCAAGCAGGAGAAGAAGGATTACGTCCTTCGAGATCCCCTCCCCGAGAGGCCTCTTGCCAATGCTGCCAGGACTCTGCACAATGCTTGGGAAAAGCATTCGTCAGATGAAAATGATGTTTATTGCCTGATGTTGGTGACAATGACTCCAGAGCTGCAAAAGCAGTTCGAGAGTGTGTTGTCTCCAATCGAGATCATGGCAAGCCTGAAATCGCTTTTTCAGGAGCAGGCTAGGACCGAGAGGTTCCAGACAGTTAAGAACCTCTTGGACTGTAAGTTGGCTGCGAATGCGGCAGTGAGTCCTCATGTGTTGAAGATGATGGGTTATCTCGATCATCTTCACAAACTCGACTGCCCAATCAGCCAGGAACTTGCCTGCGTCATCATTCTGCAGTCTTTACCTGCAAGCTATGATCAGTTCATTCTGAACTTTAACATGCATGGCTTGAGTAAGACACTGCCTGAGCTTCACGGAATGCTCAAGACTGCAGAGCCCAACTTGAAGAAAACCGCCAAGGACCCCAATGTACTTATGGTACAAAAGGGCAAGGGGTTTAAGAAGTCTTCTGCTAAGGATAAGGGAAAGGCCAAGGGTGTCCAAGTCGTGGACTCAGACACGCCAAAGCCCAAGCCCAAGTCCAAGGCTGGGCCTACTGATATGTGCAGGTTCTGCAAAGAACTAGGGCATTGGAGAAGAGATTGCAAGAAATTCCAGGAAGGTCTAAAGGAATTAAAGAAGAAGACTTTCGAGACTTCTTCATCAGGTATTTTTGTTATAGAAGTTAATACAACTACTTCTGATAATACCTCATGGGTCATGGATACTGGTTGTGGGGCTCATATTTGTACTAATATGCAGGCACTCAGCAACAGTAGAAGGCTGAAGCAAGGACAAGTGGAACTACGAGTTGGGAATGGAGCGAAAGTTTCAGCACTAGCTGTAGGAACTTACTTGTTGTCTTTACCTTCGGGATTGATTTTAGAACTTAATAATTGTTATTTTGTACCTGCTATAAGCAGAAATATTATTTCAATTTCTTTGTTGGATTTGGAAGGTTATGATTTTTCAGTTAAGAATAAATTATGTTCCTTCAATCGCAACAATTTGTTCTATGGTTCGGCCCCTCTTACGAATGGGCTTTACATACTCGATCAATCCGCGCCAATTTATAACATCAATACAAAACGGTTTAAACCTAATGAGGAAAACCGAACGTTTCTATGGCATTGTCGTTTAGGGCACATCAGCGAGAAACGCATCAAGAGGCTCCATTCGAATGGACTTCTTGGCTCATTTGACTTTGAGTCATGTGAGAAATGCGAATCCTGCATGATGGGCAAAATGACACGGGCCCCCTTTAATAAACCTAACGAGAGGGCCAGTGACTTATTGGGCCTGATACACACTGATGTGTGTGGCCCAATGTCCACTAATGCAAGAGGAAACTATCAGTACTTCATTACCTTTACTGATGATTTCAGTAGGTATGGATATGTTTATTTAATGAAACATAAGTCTGAATCTTTTGAGAAGTTCAGAGAATTCCAAAATGAAGTACAGAACCAACTTGGCAAAAGCATTAAGGCTCTTCGGTCCGACCGAGGAGGAGAATACTTAAGCCAAGAATTCAGTGATCATCTGAGAGAGTGTGGGATCGTATCCCAACTCACTCCTCCTGGAACACCTCAATGGAATGGTGTATCTGAGAGGAGAAATCGGACCTTATTGGATATGGTTCGATCTATGATGAGTCACACAGACCTTCCAATATCCCTTTGGGGATATGCTCTGCTAACAGCAGTGTTCACACTAAACAGAGCGCCATCAAAAGCAGTAGCAAAGACACCATATGAATTATGGACTGGAGAAGCTCCAGTGCTGTCTTATCTAAGAATTTGGGGTTGTGAAGCCTATGTTAAGAGATTAATCTCAGATAAGCTTACACCAAAATCTGATAAATGCTACTTCATTGGTTATCCACGGGAAACCAAGGCTTATTACTTCTATCTACGTTCCGAGAACAAGATCTTTGTTGCCCGGGATTGTAACTTTCTTGAAAGAGAGTTTCTCTCTAAGAAAGACAGTGGGAGTAAGGTACTGCTTGAAGAAATTCAAGATGAACAGGATACTGCTCAACCTAATGAGGAAGAGCAGCAGGAGGATCTACAAGAAATTGTAGAGCCTGAACCTGTAGTACCTGAAGTTCGAAGATCCGGGAGGATCCGTCACGAACCCGAGAGATATCAGGGATTCCTCGTGACTGACTGTCATGATCTTTTGATCATTGATGGTGATGAACCATCGAACTTCAATCAAGCCATGATGGGCCCAGATTCCTCTAAGTGGCGCAAGGCCACTGATTCCGAAATGGACTCCATGTCGGTCAACCAAGTGTTTTCGTTGGTTGACTTACCCGCTGGTGTAAAAGCCATCGAGTGCAAATGGATCTTCAAGAAGAAGATTGACGTGGATGGAAATGTCCAGATTTATAAAGCCAGGTTGGTGGCAAAAGGTTTCAGACAAGTTCACGGTGTGGACTACGATGAAACCTATTCACCGGTGGCTATGATGAAATCTATTCGGATTCTACTAGCAACTGCAGCTTTTCATGATTATGAAATTTGGCAGATGGACGTGAAAACCGCCTTCCTGAATGGTATTCTGGAAGAGGATGTGTATATGACACAACCTGACGGTTACATAGATCCAAAGAATGCTGGGAAAGTATGCAAGCTTCATAAATCCATTTATGGATTGAAGCAAGCATCGAGGAGCTGGAATCTTCGTTTTGATGAAGCGATCAAGCAATTTGACTTTATCAGAAACGAAGAAGAACAATGCGTGTATAAGAAAACTAGTGGGAGCAAAATCGTTTTTCTTATTCTGTATGTTGATGACATACTGCTTCTCGGAAACGACATTCCAATGCTGAAGTCTGTAAAAGACTGGCTTGGAAGTTGTTTTTCCATGAAAGACATGGGTGAAGCCGCATACGTTCTTGGAATTAGAATCTATCGGGATAGACCTAAGAGGCTGATAGGCTTGTGTCAAGACTCATACATTGACAAAGTCCTACAAAGATTCAGCATGAAAGATTCCAAGAAGGGCTTCACGCCAATGGTACATGGCACGACGCTAAGCAAGAAGCAGAGCCCTACGTCGGCTGCTGAGCTTGAGCGCATGAAGAATATTCCTTATGCATCTGCAATAGGATCTGTCATGTATGCCATGATCTGTACTCGTCCTGATGTTGCTTACGCATTGAGCATGACGAGTAGATACCAGTCAAATCCAGGTGAAAACCATTGGATTGCCGTAAAGAACATCTTGAAGTATCTAAGACATACTAAGGATAAGTTCTTAGTGTACGGTGGAAGTGATGTGCTTAAAGTCAGTGGATTCACGGACGCAAGTTTCCAGACAGACACAGATGATTTCCGGTCACAGTCCGGTTATGTCTTTTGTCTGAATGGCGGTGCAGTAAGTTGGAGAAGCTCCAAGCAGGACACCGTTGCTGATTCCACTACAGAAGCTGAATATATCGCCGCCTCAGAAGCAGCGAAGGAAGCTGTTTGGATTCGAAAGTTCATTATGGAACTAGGTGTGATACCAGATGCGGCTGAGCCTCTGGCACTATTTTGTGACAACAATGGTGCTATAGCTCAGGCAAAGGAACCAAGATCACACCAGAAATCCAAGCATGTTCAAAGAAGATATCACTTGATACGTGACATCATTAATAGAAAGGAAGTCAAGATCAGCCGAGTTCCGACAGATGATAACGTCGCTGATCCGTTGACAAAGCCACTCCCAAGGCCTAAGCTCGAGTTCCTGACTGAAGCTGTAGGCATTAGAAACATTGAAATGTAATCTAAATTTGAGTGGGAGTTTTGTGAGCTTTATTTTAGTTATTTGATACGTTCTTGTAAAACATTATTATTTATGTTTTAATGAAATTATTATTTCAAGATTATTTTAACTGTGATGAAATAATCGTTCCAAAATGATATGAACCATTTTATAGGTCATCGAAGTAAATGATTTGATCTTGAGTCATCGAAGTCATTTAGCTTGATCATGAGATCCTATATTTGATAAATGTTTTATATCATCCCGTCCCTAGTCGAAGGTTGTTGAAATTGGAACACCAACAACCGTGTAAGACTGGATTGGTACGTGACTTATGACAAAGTCTCAGTGTGTCATAGATGCTCGGCATCAAAGTCAGTACATAGGTGTATGTTGGGAACATACGACCGGACAAGACCCGCTAATAAGAACTCTTCAGGATATTTATATCTGTGTCATAAGAGATTCTTACTACGACTATAGAGTATAGTCCTTAGACCTGAGTTCGCATGCATGTGACTGCATATGGACTGATGCACTTTGATCATTGTCTAACGCTATCGTTCTGCGATAGCTATAAGGACCTTGTTTGGGTACATCATGAGATGAGTAGTTCACAGTGATGGAACAAGATGGGATTTGTCCCTCCAATATAAATGGAGTGAATATCTCTTGGCCAATCGGAGATTTGAATACTGGAAAACGCATGGCCATGCTCAAACGGACTTTCCCGAGTCGTTTGGATTGTCAGTATCAAATCAGAGTCCGATGAACAAGATTAGGCTTTATAAGGATGACACTAATCTTGCCTTATGACTAATCGAGATATTGAGACGAAAGGGATTATGAATACAGAGATTCCAGTTCAAGTGGGAGATTGTTGGAATTGTGTCCAGCAATCTCTGTACTGTCTCTATAACGTAAGAGTATGTCAGTGATCAGACATAAGTCATACAATACTGGGGGTCATGATGGCTTGCTAGAGTCCGCTCATGATCTATAAGTCTCGGACTTATTGCCTTTATTGTATGATCCCATATGGGTCACACGCTTAAGCTAGCAGGAAATAATGTTGGAACGGCATAGCAGAAGTACGACAAAAGTGCTAGGCATTTGTCGTACTAAGAGAGAATGAATAATGGGTCTGATTAAATGTGATTTAATCAGATTGGGCCCAAAAGCCCAAAAGGGAAGGAGAAGGCTTTTAATGACTAAAAGCCAAAGTCTCCTTCTCCCTAACCCTATTCTGGCCGCGATCTCTCTCTCTTTCTGGCGCCTCTCTCCTTTGTGGTCTAGCAACCAGTTTCCTGTGATTGCGTGTGTGAGCCTCTGGAGGATCCATCTCTCGGTGTATCTCCCTGATCATTGACCTGTTCATCAATTCCGCTGCAAACAAACAGGTAAAAGGTGAGATCATATGTTTCTAAATAAGAACACCTAGATCTAATGCATGTTTAGGTTGATATCAATATGAGAATTGAATCAGGATCAACCGAAACTTACAACACAATGGTGGGATATCAGCTGGTTCTTCGTCGGTAGGGTATGAGGTGCCACCAGATTCAGTACTGCGCCACCTAAACACGTATTCTTGCTGTACAGGACGAGATTAAACAGCCTTACGTTTCGATGTATTACCTACTCCAACGGGGATTTCAGACATCACATCCAGTGCGTTGGAGCCTCCATAGTCATCATCGATGAGGTTGGACCAAAACTCACGATCCACATTGCCAACATCCACTGGTACCTCGTCTGACGATCCTTTCTCATCACTATCTGGCCTACAGTTATCTTCTTCAACTCCTACTGCCTTATCAGCATGGTCAGACACCGGGTGATTAACACTTTCGATATCGGTGGATACATCTTCTTGGCTATCTAGCAAATTGAAACTGAATGGGGCCCTCTTGTCTGGAGCGTGCTCAACAGAACTATCCACTAATGCAATTGGATTTGGGGGGTTGGGGAGCGTTATTTTATTTCTCCCGCAGTAATTGGAGACATTCTCTGTCATACCAGGAACGTAATTAACTTCTATATCCACCAAATCGTCGCTAGGTGGAATGTTTGGTAGCGCTTTTGTTATTATATTTTGGTTGGGGAGGCCATCTTCTTGACTATCGCTGTCCAATAATTCAAAGCTGAATGGTGGCTTGTTGTTTGCAAAACGTTTCTCCCTTTTGTCCATTAAATCAGCGTTGGATGGATACTTTGAAACCGAAGACAAAAAAAGTTGGTAAATGGGGGTTTTATCGGGATCGAAGTTATCAGAAAACAAGGAATGACCTTACCACATTGAACAGGTGAATGGTTCGAGAATTTGAAACCTTATCAACAAATTCTTGTTTAACGAATGGCCTTACGCCTGGAACTATTAATCCATCAGAACGTTTGACTGGAGGTGAACATGAACGAAACATCAAGTCAAGCGCTTCAACAGTGTCGTCATCGAGCATGACAGGAGAGTCTCTTCTCCCAGAGGGAGTTGCATCAACAAATAGTCTCCTAGGAGTTATGGACCCCCCCTCGGTGAACTAACTTGGAAGCCTTTTTCTTTACAGAGTCGCCTTCTTTCCTAACTATCTTACCCAGCGACAGAAATAGCTTCGTTGACCGGTCAGATGACAGAATATCTACGAAACAGGAAAGCCCGAAATCTGTTGTGACGATGATAGGCGGCGAGTTGTCATTGCAAACAGAGGACAAAGTAAGAGAAGACGAGTAGCTAAGCTTTAACTTAGAAGCAGATTCCAAACCAAACTCGGCCATAACAACATCGACGAGCTCTTTCATCTTCATGCTCATCTTCATTGGGACAACCCGAGCGACCCTTTCTATGTCCACGATGAATTTCCATTCTCGGTCGCCGGTGACGAGCCAAGAGCCACAAACCACAACACATTTCATATTTTCGTGTGGATAAGCTTCGGTATCCATGAGTTTTGAGCAACTATATCACAAATTCTAAACAGGTCCGACATATATTCAGATCCTACAATGTGTATGAAACAATTTAGTTCAGTTAAAACTAGTTCAAAACAAACTAAAATAGAAAAAATGAATAACTAATAAGGGTAAATAGTTAGATAAACTAACTAATTAGAATGGTAAATTGATTATAAAACGGAAGGTGAAATAGACATTTTAACTCGCTAGAAAACAAAAAAGATACATAATTGAAAAAAGATTTGGAAAGATATATCTTTGCTATTACTTTCCAAAAATGATATAGTGGGTGCAATTAACTCTAACAACCCATCTATTAGAGAGTAGAGACTTTAATCATTAGTAGTGCCCTCCTAAGGAACTATCAATGGCAATTTCAATGCAAATGAGTAGAATTCCTTCATATATATATATATTTAGTGGTGCAATTCCCTTTTTTCATGCTCGGAAGCGGCTATCTGATCTTGAAACAAAATTATTGCAAAAGTAATATCTGTGATCTGAAGGCTCCAATTTTTTTCCGATTTACACCTTAAAAACGTGATAATTTCTTCACAAGCTATTTTTGAAGCATTAACTAAACCTTCTAAATGGCCAATGTGTTGTTTTTTTTTATTGAAAACATCCGACTAATCCGACATGGTTTCGAAAACTTCCGGTTGAAAAAGAAACCCAAAAAAAGCTAATAGAATTGATTGGTAGATTTCCACGATAAGTGATTACAATCTTTTTCGCTTTAGGTGTTTCAGCTTGGCTTCATGATTGGATTCAGAGAACATTTTTGTGTAGCATCTATTATTCCTTCTTAATTAAGAATTTTGATGCTTTTTTTAGTTTTGCTTTGTTTTGGAGTTTCTGTTTTTGTGATACTCTCTTCGGGATCACACATTTTAATAGAATTTTCAGATGATTAAAATGAAATTTGGATAAAATGAACATAAAAAAGAAAAAAATTGTTTGCAATAAACAAACTACTTTTTGAAGATAATGTTAAGGAATGCCTCATAACATAATTTTATTTAAATAATTAACTTTTAAATTTATTTATTTCCTTAGAAAGAAAAATCAATCTAGAAGGAAAACAATATAGACTATCACCATATTGTCAATGATATTATTATAATAAAAAATCTATTTTCTTTTATTTATTGGGAATTTTATTTTGTACCCAGAGTAAAATCTACCGCAATATTGAGACCACAAGTATCTATTACGGACAAGGAAATTTCTTATAACAAGTGCAAATAAAGTGATCTTTATTTTCATATTTTGTGTCCGTACAGTCGCAACGCGAAGGTTTTTTTACGCCCTTAATATTCAGTTTGTTTTTGCACCTCATGTTTCCATCAGGGCCACATATTCCAGGCCATCTATTAATATGTTTACATTGAGGATTTTGTCCATTCACTTCTACAATTTTCAAGCAATAAAAAGCAAATGATTAAACCTTAGATAAATATTTTGGATAAAATAAGACATATTATGTACATTTTTTTTTTCTTTACATCAGCTTTGTTTATAGGTGAATAATGTTTTTGTTAGTCGCAAATATATAATCAAATGAAAAAGTGAATAGAATATATTAGATTTCACAATGTTCATACGTGGAACATGAGAACACACAAAACTATAGCTAAAGGAAAACACTTCATAATTCTAGAAATGAATAGAAAACTGTTAATGTTAACCGCATTAACTTCTTATCCATACACATCATATATATACACTCAAACTTACACTAAAAATAGATCTTAAACTCCGTAAAAGATGAAAATTGTAATGTGTGGACAAGTCAGCTAGGTAGATGAGATCGATAGCCTATTTTTAGAAAAACAAATACATTTTCATTTTGTTGTACAAATTAGAATATTTAGGATACTCAATTCTAACACGTTAATATAAATAAAACAAAAGTGGATTGTAGCAATTCTATATGATTTGTAAGTAATCTATATTTATATAATAAAAAATCAGTTAAAATCAATCATACATACATAATCTTGTGAAATGCCAACCACAACAAATACAATTGTAGGTTCCACTTCATTTTTATCTCGGAAAACATGATTTATCAAGGTTTTTATGGGGTTTAAGCCATTATATATATATGTACATAATTGAGTCGTTTTGAGTGACTATCGAGTCGTTTTTAGCCCTTTACAGGTTCATGAAGAAGCAATGAGCTAGAGCATGAGTTACGACAGCCTCTGAATCAAGCAGCGCGTGCAACATCGACTGAGTCAACAATGGAAAGTGTAAACTAAAACTGATGGATATGGAAATCATGGATATAGGAAGCTGACGAGGACAAATCTAAAGACAAGTAGCTGAGCTGGATGTGAAGATCAGTGAACGTACCCATGGGGTATGCACTTAAAAGAATATAGGAAAATATGCTTTTCTGTAAACAAAGAAAAATGGAAAGATACCTAAGAGAGTTTAGGAAATTTACCAAAGGAAATTAGGAAGTTGTACGATGATCTATGGTGTATAAATAGATCATCTAGGGCATATGTGCTTGGTGCATCTTTAGAAAGTGAGATTGCTTTTAGCAAAAGTGGTGAGATCTTAAGAGAGAATCATACTTGGTGTTAAGGGTGAATCTAGAAGGACTTAAGATCATTGTTAGATCGAAAAGCAAGAAGAAGACTAGGTTGTTAAGGTGAAACTTTTGTTTGCTTTGCAATAAACAGTCTTTGAAAAAGAATACCCTTGTGTCACATTCTGTGTTACGTAAGTCTCGCATTTTCAATTGGTATCAGAGCGGACACTTGTTTGCTCATATATACAGGTGAGATTCTGTGGAAAAATGGAGAACTACATTGAGCTGATCAATAGCTCTAGAGTAATACTGGATGCGACAAACTATGGCTTTTAGAAAGCAAGAACAAGATCACAAATCAAAGGTATCGACTCGCTAGCATGGAAAGCAGTTGAATCAGGTTGGACAACTCCAACAATGAGGAATGAAGCCGGAGCCGATGTATCCAAACCGGAGGAACAATGGACAGAAGCGAACTAAAGCTATCGAAATTCAACTCCAGAGCTCTAACTGCGATTAACTGCGGAGTGGCCAAGAAATAATTTGAGCTGATACAAAGATGCGAACTGGCTAAAGAAGCATGGAATATTCTTCAAATTCACTTTGAAAGAACAGAAAAAGTGCAGAACTCAAGAAAAGATCTTCTGGCTACCAAGTTTGAAGATTTAAAAATGGAAGAAGATGAAACAATCTCAGATTTTAGCGCCAAAATCAGCTCTCTAGCTCAGGAACCATCACTCCTTGGCAAGAAGTACAAAGACAAGAAACTTGTCAAGTAATTCTTAAGGTGTCTGCCGGCCAAGTACATGTCGTACAAAGCAGCTCTAAGTGTATCAGCTAACACTGAAAGTATGAGTTTTGATGGGCTAGTTGGTATGTTGCAAGTTCATGAGCTAGAACTGGATGGTACTAAGAAATCCAAAGGTGTATCTCTCATTACCCAAGCAAAAGCCAACCAAGAAAGCGAGGGAGAAGATCTTGTAAGCCTCATTGTTCGAAGATTTGATTGTGCTCTAAGGAGAGTAGAACAAGGACAAGGATCATACAAGAGAACTAAGAGATTGACTGACGGAGAGAAAACTACGAAGAAATCCTAGATGCAGGGCCATGAATGCAAATGATTTGGGCACTTCAAGAGTGAATATCCAACTGTCAGAAGACGTGAGATGAAATGCTTTGGATGCAATGGAATTGGACACACTCATCTGGAATGTGTCAATGATCAGAAACGAAGACAAGAAAACTCTATGCTAGAAGTAAACAATGATGAGTCAGATGAAGAAAGTGATTAAGAAGAAGTCAACAACTTTGTAGCGTTCCTTGGAATTGCTGAACTTGAAGGTAATGAATCTGATTCAGACTCAGAAATAGAAACAGATCTAGTCAGCAGCTATAAGGAGGTAAGTGATACTCTCATCAAAATTGGGCTACAGAATACTGCACTAATCCAGACAAAGCAGCAGCTTGAGGCACATATTGAGTCACTACAGGAAGAACTGGAAACTGAACGGAAGCTCAGCAAAGAAAGTGTCAACTTAATCAAAGAAAAGTTAACACTGGCTAAGAAATCAGACGAATTGGAGCAGATGCTGAAGAAAGAAAAAGAAGTAACTAAGTAGCTACAGTCCGAGCTAGATCAACAACATCGCAAAAATTCACATGTTTGCAGGAACAAAGCAACTGGATACAATTATGAGCTATGGCAGAACAGATACACAAAGTCAGGACTTGGGTATATTGGACGATCTGGATCCCGTTCGGGAAAGACCACATTCGTACGTGCAAGTTCAACAATCCCGACTCAAACAGTGTATGACTCACTCTCAAGGAATTGCTACTATTGTGGAAAGGTGGGGCACTACAAAGCATACTGCTACAGATTCCATCAAAGGATTCGACAACTCAGGAAATTAGGGAGATTCAACTGGAAAAAGGACATATACCAGATCTGGGTGAAAAAGACGGATCTTTATGAAACATGAAGTAGTACAAGGGATACTTCAGAGAAACAGAAGCAATGCAGTATGGTCTTTGTCACTGAGAAATCAGAAGATGGAAACTAATGGTACTTCGATAGTGGTTGCTCAAGGCATATGACAGGGACAAGGATCATCTTAAAGACATCAAAGTGATCAAATCCGGCAAAGTGACCTTCAATGATGGATGACAAGGGGAAATACAAGGCAAAGTTAAGATACTTGAATCAGATTTACCTAAAATAATGAATGTTTATCTTCTGAAGGGTCTTAAGTCAAACCTGATCAGTGTGAGTCAACTATGAGACGAAAGACTGATGGTGTGTTTCACAAGTTATGTTTGCAAAGCTATAGATGACACTGGAGATATCATCCTTCAAGGAAAAGATCGGGCAACAACTGCTACATGTGGGAAAATAACTCTAAATTTCTCAGCGCGAAGTGTCTAAGTGCCAAAAATGACATCCATCTATGGCATCAACGACTTGGACACATTAATGAAAGGAACTTAACTACTCTTGTCTAGAATGAGATAGTCCGAGGGATACCTCAACTCAATGAGGTGAGCAAGATGGAATGTGGATCATGCAACAAAGGCAAGAAGGTCAAAGTTCAGCACAAGGAAGTGTCAGATATTCAGACAAAGCGCAAATTAGATATAGTACACATGGACATGATGGGACCAATGCAAGTTGAAAGTGTAGCAGGCAAACAATATGTGTTTGTTCTAGTAGATTACTTCACGTGGTATACATGGGTGAGGTTCATTCGGGATAAATCAGATACAAATGATAGCTTTAGAATCTGGGCACTTGATGCGGGATAATTTTAGATTCCTAATCAATTACCCAAATGCACATGCCATTGTAGCATTTGAGATATCAATCCAAGGAGGCAAGAAGAGTAGCCAATCAAGAATACAAGATACTACTAGAGCTAAGCAAATCAAATAAAAGGGTTTATCTAACAACCTAAAGACAAATCAAAACAAGAAACTAAACAAAGCAAGAAAAAACAAAGCAAAACACTAAACAAGAAAACAAATAAGCTAAAACAAGGGTCCTAGGATGCGGCTATAAAGACTAGGTGATCTAGAGACAATCAATGATGCTTCAATCAATCAAACATTGCTAAACAAGGCAAGTGATCATAATTAAGCTAATCACATTCTCATGTTCATAACTCCTATGCTAATCATGCAATAATTCAATTCTCATTTGCAAATTACAAGACAAGCAAGCATTAATATCCATCAAACACCTTTTAGCAAAGCTAATCCTTAGGCTAAGAACACTAATCATTAGACTAATCCAATCTCTTGGCGTTAATCCCTTTGTCTAATCCCTAATCAAGATCAAATTCTCATTTGTGATTAAGAGATAAACAAGCAATGCAAACAAGTTATCCTTACCAATAATCATCTTAGACAACTAATCTCTTAGGCTAAGAGTGAAAATTCTCTAAAGAGTTCATTCAAGCATTTCATCGAACACCTTTTGGGCATGAAAAGCCTAGCATCTAGATTCAACAATTCCTTGCAACCTAGCATAGAGATCAACTAATTAGAGAAGGATCATTCATAAATAAGTCCTAAGCATCATTAATCATCACATAAACCATCTAAATCAACCTCATCCACAAAACCCAAAAACTCTACTCCCTAATCATAAGAGAGATATGAGAAATCATAGATTAAGAGAGATAGAAAGAAGAGATTAACAAAAGATAACAAAGTACTTAATTAAAACTCAAAATCAAAAGTTTACAAATCCTAAATCATAAACATAAGAAGAGAGAAAACTAGGCTTAGGTAGCTTAGGGTTTTTAATCCCACAAAATGAGTATTTATAGTTGGGAGCCACGCAGTGGCATTTTCGTAAATAAAGCTGTCTGGAAATGGTCTTCACAGGAATTTGTATCGACCTGTCAGGCCGATACGCTGCCCGATACGAATACTGTATCGGCCTGTTAGGCTGATACGCTGGCCGATACGAACTCCCTGTTTTTAATCCGAGAGTCCGTATCGACCTGGCCACCCGATACGCAGGCCGATACGAGCTGTCTGATTTCTTGATCCTTGATCCGAGAATGCGTATCGGCCACCCCAACCGATATGGTGGCCGATATGGACTTCCTGCTGGGTATTTTTTCATCCTTTGAGCTCCAAACTCCACTCCCTAGCTCACCAACACTCCTTGCACCTCCAATCACCTACAAAGACACAAGACACACTCCAAACACAACCTAAAATGCTAAATTCTAATCCTAAATGTTCCTAGACTCTAAATGAGACAATGGACAAGAAGATAACAAGAATGGATGTTGAATGAGATAAAAACATGAGCTAAACACTATCCTAGATGCATGAAAACTCAAGTATATCAATTCCCCCAAACTTAAACCTTGCTTGTCCACAAGCAAGCATCAACAACTCAAAGGCAAGTTAGGGAGAAAGGTTTGAAAATGAGAGATGAAATCTGAGAATGTCAACAAAGGAATTCAATTCAATGCCCTTCAAAGTAGTTGCAAATGCACAAACAATCTATACTCCAAAAGAGTTAGCCATGCTCATCAAACATTTCGCACTAATGATCAAACCATCAAAGCAATAACAAGCAACCAAAGCAACACAACTCTTTAACATTCAATTAGGTGTTTGGTGGACTCTCTACTTGGAAACATGAACCACAAACCAAAGGGAAAGGTGTCAAAGAGGCTTAGCATGGATTTTGGTGAGGGTTACAAGTGTTTAGTGGCTTATCTCAATAAAAAGGAACACAAGCTTTATGCAAAAGTAGGAAGAAAGAGAACAATTCATGCATACAAGCATCCACTTCCATGTTCTACCCTTTTTTTAGCTTAAATCCCAAAACCCAAAGCATAAACCCAATTCCAAACCCACTCTTGAATCTTTAAACTCACACCCCACTCTTTTCTTTTTGTGAAATTTACTCGAAGTAGTATGAATCTTTAGACTAATTACTAACTTAGTATTCATAACCCTAAGTTTACTAACTTAGTGTTAAAGAGGTGTAAAATGGCATAAGTATCCCTTTCAATATACTTACCATTTTTAATACTTCTACCTAAATTTTTTTTTTTTTTTAAACTATTTAAAATTTAAATCGATTTAAAAAAAGGAAACAAAGATGTTGGGTTGAATCGATTTAAAAAAAAAATGTAAATCGATTTTTAAAAAAGGAAACAAAAATGTAAATTGATTTTAGAATCTAACTTCGTTTCTCTTAGGGTTTTCTTCTTCCTCATCATCCTCTTCTCTTCTTCTTTTGCTAACTGCTTATTGTGCTTGAATCGTATACAATCGAATAGATAATGTTTAGAGGTATTTGTTATATTATCTGTGCAGATCGAAGGTTTTTTTTGGCTCGTAGCAATTAGATCTAAATCTAATCGTTGCTTAATAGCAACCATAACGGTTGGGCAGAGTCTCTTATTCTCCGCCGTCACGTAGTGGTTTGTTTCCGAAGGGGGTATTGCCAGGCAAGGCTGCATCTGTGACATGGCTTCTTGATGCGGAAAGATGGGCCAAGGCGGAGGATAGAACCGCTGAGCTCAATGATTGCATTAAGCCAAATCCGCCTTCTGAAGATCGCAGAAATGTTGTTGCCAGATACGTGCGGAGGCTTATCATGGAATGCTTTCCTCTTCAGGTTGAGGTGGGTCTGCGGTTTGCTCTTATTATCCAGATGAAGCTCGGAGATTTTCCAATTTTTTTTATCATGAGAAAATGTGTTCCTAGTTTATATACGATATTTGACTTTAAGTATCGCTTTTCATGTCTACCAGATCTTTACTTTTGGATCGGTACCACTGAAGACTTACTTACCAGATGGAGACATTGACTTAACGGCCTTCAGCACGAACCCAAATCTGAAGGATTCCTGGGCTAATACTGTTCGTGATATGCTGGAAAAGGAAGAGAAGAATGAGAATGCTGAATTCCATGTCAAAGAAGTCTAGTACATTCAGGCAGAAGTATGCTCCCTTGATCCTAATGATTTTGCCTCTTTTATCTCCTTTTCTAGGTTTAGTCTATGAGCCATATATATTGTTGAAAGTATGGCGAGTCGCTTGACATACTCGACTCTGTATTAAGTTTTCACTGGTACAATGTTTCAGGTAAAGTTAGTTAAGTGTCTGGTGGAGAACATTGTAGTGGATATATCTTTCAACCAGATTGGAGGGTTGTGTACACTATGCTTCCTTGAGGAGGTTAGCTGCCAACCGTAGAGAACATTCCACTTTCTTTCTCTTTCTAAATTTAGCAGATCTTTTAATTTATATATCTTTATGTTGTTATGCAGGTTGATCACTTTATAAGCCAGAACCATTTATTCAAGCGTAGTATCATATTGATTAAGGCCTGATGTTATTACGAGAGCCATATATTGGGAGCTCACCTTTGCTTTTATTGTGCATCTAACTGTCTTTAGTACTGATTATCTTGCTATGCAATTGTTCACAGCGGAGCCTCCTCGAAAAGATGTTGGACAGTTACGATATAGAAAATCATTTCTTAAAGCTTGTAGTAGAGTTTATGCAGTTAACCCCGTTGCTCAAGAAACACAGGGGCAGCATTTTGTTTCCAAACATTTCAATGTTATAGACCCTTTGCGTGAAAACAACAACCTTGGACGCAGTGTCAGTAAAGGTGCTGCCTGTTTCAGATTTTCATTTATTTTTTTATATAATACATACTTTTACAGTTCAACGCTAATCTGCAATTTGCATACTGTGCATATCTTCCCTTAGTAGCTTATTGAAGGTGTTCTTTTCTTTATACAATATGAAGCTAGAAGATGCCCAAACACGTTGATTTGCTTACATGCTTGGATTTTGTTTTTGTTGTTCAATTGTTGTGGCAGGTAACTTCTTTAGGATACGAAGTGCATTTACTCTTGGTTCCAAGAAGTTGGGTAGGTTACTTGAATGCCCTAAGGAGAATTTGATCCATAAGGTTATGTTGGGAATGTCCTGAAATCTATTTGTACTTACTCTGAGAGAAAGTCGTGTTGTCGAGATGAGACAATCATATGACACTAGGTACTCGTAATGCTTTGCTAGAAGCCACTTATGATCAATGAGTTTAGAACTCATTGCTAGTGTTATATGATCCTACAGGGTCACACACCTAAGCAAACTGGACATTGAATGTGAGGTTGATCATTAATGTAATGATCGGATGAATGCATATTTGATATGCATTCGATGTCATCTTTTCTGGGCAGTGTCGATCGACGCACTATGTGTATCGGTCGACACGGATCGACTGTGTCGATCGACACAAAGAGTGTGTCGGTCGACACAACTCGCGGATTAGCAGATTAAATCGGTTTAATCATTAGTTAATCCCGTTGCGGTTTAAGTCGACATATATAAGATATATGGTCGACCTAAACTCGATCCCAACCTAATTCACAGCCACCGAAAAAGAAAAGAAACCTCTCTGGAGATTAGATCTCCGATAGGCACTAGCATCCCTGCTGTCCAGTTCTGTGTGCGTGTGGATACCAGTAGAGGCGCAGCACTTGAGGCGCTCTAGATCTCGATTACTTGCTAAGACTTCCGCTGCTAATCACCAGGTAATCTTCAGATCTGATAGATTCAATTACATGAACCTGTAGATTCTAGGCTCGGAATTCAGACTAGGATTGCCTAATTGGATTAGGAATCTGCTAGAAATTCCTTCAGTGGTATCAGAGCTTTAGGGTTCCATTGAATCTGTAGCATGTTGATTAGATTAGTTGAATCTGAATCTCTGTATAGTTGATACAAGCATGCTAAAATTCGTTTTCATAAAAAATTCTAGTTTTAGGGTTTTTTTGACTTGAAAAACGAATTGGGCTTATCGCACTGTGTCGATCGACACCAATCCGGTATCGGTCGACACAAAAGGATAACCCGAATAAATTTGTTTCGCCTAGTGTCGATCGACACAAGAGTTGTGTCGGTCGACACAAACCTCGCGAGATTGATGAATCGGTTCAATTGGATTGGACCGGTTATCGAGCTTGGTTTATGACGGTTGAACACTGTGAATGGTTTAATTGCGATTGGTTTGATCTTGTTGGTATCGACCGATGCTAGTGTAGCATCGATCGACACTGGCCGGTATTCAAAACCGGATCAATTGGATTGATCAGTTATCGCGGTTTGCTTTTGGTTATTCTGCATCGATCGACACTATAGTAGTGTCGGTCGACATAAGATTCGATGATTGGGTTATGGAACCTGCAATCACAGAACCAAAGCAAGATAAATCAATTAATTATAAGAATTAAAACATAATAAAACTGAACGTTTTAAAGGTTCCGTTCCTCAACCAAATATCAAGTGATACTTGATGTCTTTCCAATCTTGTCAACTGTCAAGACTCATTTAGTTGTGTGATAGACTTGCAGTGCAAGATGTCCACGATTTCATGAGTAAGACAGGAAGTAATCGTGTTGATGGGCTTGCAGTGCAAGGCGTCAACAATTACATGACTGAAGAGATTGGTTTACTTGACTGGGCCATCAAAATCGTTTTGGGCTCAGAGACATCAGGTGGATTGGACATAAGATGTCGATCCACAACCAAGAGTTATATTGGATATAACTAGCAAGGTCGTTGCTTACCTAGATAGCTAAAGTTGGGTGATAGCCAGTGGCTCACTCAAGTTTAGTGAAGTATGGGTCTTGGATCATTATATTCATTTGAGGAAATATTGTTTGAATATAATGCGAGTTTTCTTAATTGTTAAGACTTCTCATTTCTTGAACATCATAACTAAACCTCCCTTGTTTTTCAGCTATGTCTAGCACAAACCATCGTAACAATTTCTCCCTGCGATCCGTCCTTGAGAAGGACAAGTTAAATGGATCCAACTTTCTTGAATGGTATCGGAACTTGAGAATTGTTCTCAAACAGGAGAAAAAGGACTATGTCCTTGAGAAAGTTCTCCCCAAGAAGTACCGAGCCAATGTCTGGCAGTCAGATAAGGATGCTTGGGATAAGCATTCTAATGATGCGGTGGATGTGAGTTGTCTCATGTTGGCTACCATGAACTCGGAATTGCAGAAGCAATATGAGTACGTGGAGTCGCCAAAAGAGATGATCACTGGCCTGAAAAGTATGTTTCAGGAGCAGGCACGAACTCAGAGATACCAGACGGTTAGGTCTCTGATTGAGTGCAAGCTACCAATGGGCGAACCAGTCAGTCCTCATGTCATTAAGATGATGGGTTATATTGATAACCTGGGGAAACTGGATTGTCCCATTAGCCAAGAGTTGGCTACTGACATCATTCTACAGTCACTGCCGTCAAGCTATGATCAATTTGTTATGAACTATAACATGAACAACTTGACGAAGACGTTGACTGAATTGCATGGGATGCTTAAGGCTGCTGAACCTAAAATCAAGAAGGACACCCCAAATGTCCTTATGGTACAAAAAGGTAGAAGGTTTAAGAAACTTGGTAAGAACAAAGGTGATGGCAAGACGAGCTCGATTGTGAATCCAAGCGAGTCTGGCCATGCTCTTAAGGTTAAAACCAGTCCTTCTGAAGATGTTAAGTGCCATTATTGTAATGGTTTTGGGCATTTGAAAAGAAACTGCAATAAATTCTTGGAGGATTATGAGAAGCTGAAGAAGACGTACGAGACTTCTTCTTCAGGTATTATGTTATAGAAGTAAATGTTACTTCTTATAGTCCTACTTATTGGGTATTGGATACCAGCTGTGGTGCTCATATTTTGTGAAATTGTGCAGGGCCTGAGCAAAAGTAGGATTATGGAGAAAGGACAAGTGGATCTACGCGTGGAAATGAAGCAAGAGTTGCTGCATTAACCGTAGGAGTATTTCATTTGTTTTTCCTTTTATGGCATATTTTGAACTTAAAACTGCTACTATGTATCTGCTATGAGCAGAAAGATTATTTCTAATCCTTGTTTGGATATGAAAGGATATCAGTTTTCAAATTAAGAATAAGTGTTATTCATTTGATTACAGTGATATATTTTATAGTAGCAATCCATTAGAGAATGGATTTTTATGTTACAAACCAGAATGTGCCTAACTATAACATTAATATCAAACTTCTCTCTGGCATTGTCATTTTGGGCCACGTAAATGAGAAACAGATTCAGAAGCTCCATAGTGATGGGCTTTTGGGCTCATCTGATTATGAATCACAATGAGTATAGTGAATCTTGTTTATTGGGTAAAATGACAAAGGCCCCTTTCGGAAAAAGGGTAGTGTCGATCGACACAAACGATGCATCGGTCGACACAGGCCGCGAACGGATAAAATGAAAGGGCCAGAGGCTTATTGGGCTTTATGCATACGGATGTATATGGGCCGATGAGCAGTAATGCTAGAGGAAATTTTCAGTACTTCATTACCTTTACTGATATTTTCAGTAGGTACGGTTATGTCTTGTTAATAAAACATAAATCAGAATCTTTTGAAAAGTTCAAAGAGTTCCAGAATGAAGTATAGAATCAATTTGGCAAAAGAGTTGAAGCTCTATGATGAGATCATGGAGGTGAATACTAAAGTCAATAATTAAGTGATCATCTAAGAGATTGTGAAAGTGTTTCACAATTCAATCCTCATGTATCGAACTTTATTAGATATAGTTTGATCAATGATGAATCACTTAGATCTTCCATTATCCTTCTAAGAATAAGCTCTAGGAAAGGTCTGAGTTTACATTAAATAGTGTTCCATCAAAATCAGTTACAGAGATTTCACATGAGATGTGGAATGGAAATGTTTCTGATTTATCCATCATGAAGATTTGGAGTTGTGAGACTTATGTAAAACGTTTAATCTCTGATAAGCTCACACCCAAATCTGATAAGTACTGCTTCATTGGTTGTCCTGACGAAACCAAGGCGTGCTACTTTTACAACCAGTTTGAGAACAAATTGTTTGTTGCTCGGAACTATGTTTTCTTGAGAAAGACTTTCTTTCCAAGAAGAACAGTGGGAGTAAAGTACAACTCGAAGAAATTCGAGAATCACAGGAGACTGTTAAACCCGATGAGGAAGAGCAGCAGTTGGATCTACAAAGAGTTGTAGAACCTGCAACTGTGGTGCCTGAGGTTTGCAAGGATCTGATGAATGAATATTAGATATACATTCAAAAGCGAGTTTTAAAGATGTGTCGATCGACGCAAAAGTTGCATCGATCGACACAGGTCGCGAACCAAAATATTTTGGTTTATGATTTAATTAACTACGGTTTAAATCTTGGTTAATTAGATCGTGGTAAAAGTCTACATATGAGATATGTGCGTGACTTTTAACACAAGACTGAAGCTCGTAGATCCAATAGGATCCGTCACGAACCCGAGAAATGGGGATTTCTCGTAACCAATTGTCGTGATCTACTGATCATTGAAAGTGACGGGCCTGCGAAATTTGAAGAAGCAATGATGGGCCTTGACTCCGAAAGTGGCTAGAAGCCGCTGAATCCGGAATGGCGATGTCCAAAGCTGGATTGGTGGAAAAGGTTTCAAGTAAATTCATGGTATTAACTGTGAAGAAACCTAATCCCAGACACCATGCTTATGTCCATTCGGATTCTCCTAGCAACCGCTACTCATAATGGTTATGAGATCTGGGAGATCGATGTGAAAAACAGCTTTCCTTAATGGAATTCTGGAAAGGGATGTGTACATGACACAACCTGAAGTTTTTCATTGATCCTAATGAAGCTAGGAAGATATGCAAGCTTCATCGATCCATTTATGGATTGAAGCAAGCATCTCGGAGTTGGAACCTTCGTTTTGATGAAGCAGTCAAAAGGTTTGACTTCGTCAAGAACGAAGTGGAACCGTATGTTTACAAGATGACTAGTAGGAGCGCAGTTGCATTCTGGTATTGTATGTTGATAACATACTACTTCTCGGAAATGAAGTTCCATTGTTTCAGTCTGTTAAGACTTGATTCGAAAGTTGTTTTTCGATGAGAAATATGGGAGAAACCATATACATTCTTGGAATAAGAATCTATGGAGATAGATTAGACAAGCTAATTGGATTGTGTCAAGATACTTATGTGATAAGTTCTTACACAGATCCAGTATGCATGATTCCAAAAAGGACCTTGTGCAAATGACTCTTGGTATTACTCTTAGCAAGACGCAGTGTCCTTCGACACACGCTGAGCTAGGGCGAATGAGGGTCAGGCTACTGCTAAAGGCATTAGATGTCTTAAGATGTGATCTTAATTTTAGTGGGAGTCATTGTTATTGATTTTAGTTATGATATGATGTTCGAATAAACATAATATGATTATGTTATTAAAATCTGACATCTGTATTATTTGATAATGGTTATTAAATAATAGTCCCAAAGTAATTTATGACATTTTATAGGTCATCAAGTATGTGACTTGATCATGAAACCCTATAAATAATAAATGACATAAATTATGTTTGTCCCTGGTCGAGGTTGTTAAAGTGGGACATTAACAACCACGTGAGACTAGTATGTGAGGTGACTGATGACTAAGTTTCATGGAGTCATTAATAAGAGTATTAAAGTCAATCACATAGGTATGTGTTAGAGAACACATGATCGGACATGACCCACTGATGAGAACTCTACGGGATAGTTATATAAGTGTCATGAGAGTTTTCATTACGACTATAGAGTATAGTCCTTAGACATGAGTTCATCATGATTTCTTACATGTGAATTGGTCCGCTTTGACCTTGTCAAACGTCAGCCGTAACTGGTGATCATAAAGACATTGATTGGGCGTATCATGAAGCGTGTGAAGGAACAGGGATGGAACAAGATGGGAATTGTCCCTCCTATATAACAGGAGATAAATATCTCAGGGCCCATCGAAGATTTGATACTGAGAAAATGTGTGGCCACACTCAAACGAGGTGATTGTCAGTCGTTTGGCTTGTCAGTATGAATCGGAATTCGATGAACATGATTTGGCTTAATAAGGATGACACGGATCTTGCCTTATGCCGGATCGAGATATAGTGACGAAGGGATTATAGGAATAGATGATTCCAGTACAAGTGGGAGATTGTTGGGAATGTCCTGAAATCTATTTGTACTTACTCTGAGAGAAAGTCGTGTTGTCGAGATGAGACAATCATATGACACTAGGTACTCGTAATGCTTTGCTAGAAGCCACTTATGATCAATGAGTTTAGAACTCATTGCTAGTGTTATATGATCCTACATGGTCACACACCTAAGCAAACTGGACATTGAATGTGAGGTTGATCATTAATGTAATGATCGGATGAATGCATATTTGATATGCATTCGATGTCATCTTTTCTGGGCAGTGTCGATCGACGCACTATGTGTATCGGTCGACACGGATCGACTGTGTCGATCGACACAAAGAGTGTGTCGGTCGACACAACTCGCGGATTAGCAGATTAAATCGGTTTAATCATTAGTTAATCCCGTTGCGGTTTAAGTCGACATATATAAGATATATGGTCGACCTAAACTCGATCCCAACCTAATTCACAGCCACCGAAAAAGAAAAGAAACCTCTCTGGAGATTAGATCTCCGATAGGCACTAGCATCCCTGCTGTCCAGTTCTGTGTGCGTGTGGATACCAGTAGAGGCGCAGCACTTGAGGCGCTCTAGATCTCGATTACTTGCTAAGACTTCCGCTGCTAATCACCAGGTAATCTTCAGATCTGATAGATTCAATTACATGAACCTGTAGATTCTAGGCTCGGAATTCAGACTAGGATTGCCTAATTGGATTAGGAATCTGCTAGAAATTCCTAAAGGTTAACCAATTTTTTACGAATACATGTGAAAGACATGGCAGTGGTTGTCGTCCTGATGCTCCTGGAAATGAACTATGGCTATGGTTCTCCCAGACAAATCATAATCCTCGTCACCAGAACAAGCACCAGACCTTAATGCGTAGAGTAATGAAACTATTTGCCATGTTTGGTTTGACCCAACTTGAAACTATTTCCTGTACACACTCCTGTTTTTTACATTTTGTCAGTATTAAAATTCGATTTAGTTATTTATTATAGTGGTTCCCAGTTAGTTCTTGAACAGAACTGAGATAATATCCATTGAATTGTTATTGTATTTGGTTTAGAATTGTATGATCGATTTTCGAAGAAAGTGACAAATTCTTTGACGAACTTTGAACAAGATCAGAATATAGACAAAAGAACAAGCAAACGTATGTGTGGTATCACCAAAGTCCTTATAAACTGTTTCTATGAATCTGCTAAAACTAAGCTTATCCTCTATCACTTGTTTCATCAAATATCCAGTCGCCACACATAAGAACAATCTTAACCATGAATACGTACCAATCAAAATTGTGGGAGATGAAGGCTAGATGTTGTGATTACTGTGGAGGAATTTTGGAGAATTGGCGTTTTCATGCAAAGGAAAAACGACAGTTTCCAACACTGAACAAAAAAAAACAATTAAGGCAATAATTAATGACAATAATTAAAGCTTCCTAATATGGTAACACGGAATATTTCCGTTTTTTGATTAGAATTGTATTTCCTTTTTTGTAATAGTCGAATTTTGTAGTTGCCTAAAAATTTTTTTTTCCGAAATTGTCATAAAACAATAAAACATTTTTCAAAATTTAGCAAAATTTAATAAGAAACTTATATACTTATTTGGTTATTTGCATAAATTTATTATTAATATATAGTACTTACTTTCGAAAATCAATTAGTTTATAATTTTTGGGAATTTAGAATAGAAAATTTTCAAATATAATTACAAAACTATAAACCTACTATTTTAAAAATATTATTTTTTAAAAAATAATAATTCATTTTATAATCATTTAAATTTAAATTTAAAAATTCATAAATCATTCTCAAAACATTAAAATTAAAATTTAAACATTACTATTTTCGCCTAAGATTTTTTTAATTTAAAATTGAGTGCTAAATAGTAAATATGGAAACAACTAACAAATCTGCAAAAAAAAAAAATTAATTCAAAATGTGTCACATTATAAAATTATAAAAATATGTAGAAAATTATGATAAATCTGTAACAAATAAAAAATCTGTAACAATATAACACTGGTTTAATAATTGTTTTCACCTTTTCGTCTATGTAACGGATTTTCCTAAATCTGCATCCCATGGAAAAAAACAGCAACACTGGAAAAAAAATCTACAGTTTTAATCCGCAAATTCTTGAAAAACGGCAAACCAATAAAAAATTCTTCAACACTAGCCAGGAAAAATCAAATATAATCCGCAGAAAATTAAAAAATCTGTAACACATAAAATAAATCTGCAACACTACATACTACTTTAGTAATTAAAAACAGCAATACTCTTTGTTACGGAGTAATATTATATCCGCAACAAATAAAAAGATCTGCTACACATAAAATTAAATCTGCAACGAAAAAACTGTAAATCTCTAAATAAATCCGCAAACACAAAAATCTGCAACACATAACTGCGGATTTAAATTCATAGGGAAGGTGGCAATTTCGTAAATAATAAAAAAATTTCTAGATTTGGAAATAATCATTAATGGCAATTCGGTAAATTTTTTTTTCCTTTCAAATGGTTGTAAGGGTAGTTTAGGCAATAAAGTAGAGGAAAAAAATGTCAAAAGATTAGTACTAAGCTAGTAATTGCTCTATTAATTTATACTAAATAAATAAATTTCCCTTTCTTTTTCACTTTTTTACAAATTAGGAAGTTTCTTTTTCAACATTTAGCTCTTTTCTTTTCTCTTTACTATCCTCTTTTCTTTTCATTTTCTCTTCTCTTTGCTTTTATCTTCTTAGAGGACTCATTTGCATTAAGAACTTAGAGCTATTACTTCATTTATACTTCCTAAACTTTTCCTTTGAACACTCATGCCTCATGCTTTTTTATTTATTTTTCTTGCTCTCAAATCACTGTATTCTTTTCAACTCACTCAAGAAATGATCTCTCACCATCAAACCCATCAAATGAAAGCAAAAACTCATCCCAAGTCCTATCCTAGATCTAGCCAATCAATGCAATTGGCGCATGGAAGTGAGTTCTTGTCGTTCTCCAATCAATTCAAAATTTTGCACAAGTTTGCATTATCAACAAGAGGCCCCACTCAAGAATCAACAAGGGGAAAAGAACAATGGGCTAAGGTTCAAGGTGAAGGTACCATTAAGTGATGTAAATGGCCAATCAATGCTTGTAAGAATGTCAAAAGGAATAAGCAAGCATGATTGTTTTTAGAGTTACAATTGGTGAGCAATCTAAGTTCCAAGAGAGAGTAATTGAAAGTTCAAATTAAGTCCAAGTTCATTAGAGTTGTGCTACAAGGGGTGACATGTATCAACAATGAGGTCTAACTTTCAAGCTAGTGAGATCCAAACATGGTGCATCCTTAAATTCAAATTCACTCAAATGCATTTACAACTCCTAAAGAGGGCATTAATTCAAGCTCATGAGTTGACACTCAAGTGAAAGTTTCATCAAAACACTTTATGCAAAATAAAATACAATGATAATATATACTAGACTCAATCCTAAAGATGTTAATGCATGCTTCTTTTGTGAAAAGTTTTCAAAATTTTCAAATTTTTATGGTTTTCTATGCCTTAGATGCATGAATGAGAGTCAAGATACAAGAAAAGAAGATAAGAACACAAAACAAATCATTAGAAACTAGTCTCCTCCCCCAAACTTAAATCACACAGTCCCTTGTGTGAAAGAAGCAAGGGAAAGAGACAAAAGACTAAATCAAAAATGCAAAATCAAAAAGACAAAAGTTGGAGTGTTACTTGGAGAGTGGGATGGAGAGGAGGAGTGGGAGGTGGAGGCATCTTTGATTTGGCATGAGACTTCCCTCAAACTTAGACCATCGCATAGGCTTCATAATCCTTTGGTTTAGCATTGAATTACCTTTGCACCCAAAACTCATTCCCTTCTTCGTTGCATTTACCCCAAAGCTCCGCAAAAAGGATAGACATGAGATTTCCTCTCAAGTGAGCTTGTTTTAAGTCGCTAAGCTTGACTATCCCTTCACTCTTTTTTGTTAGGGATGTGGCATGAGTTTGTATCACTGGGATCATACTCATAATAGAAGCACCCCCTAAACTCTTTCATCCTTATCTCCTCAAAAGGGATCTTCCTTAGATCATGAAAGCTCAATGGTGTGGTAGAGACTATACAAAGAATCTTGTGAAAGGTTTGAGCCATTGGAGATCCATATTCTTCATCCTCCTTGAAGGATTTTTCATTGGGACCATCTTGTTTCTCCATAAGATTTCCTCCAATTAGCTCTTGCTTGGGATTTGGTTGTTTTGGTTCCTCTTCCATGATTGAGAGCTCATCTTGTGTGCTCTCTTCCTTTATCTTCTTGCACTCGACAACCAATCCATCTTCATAAGGCTCTTCCTCATCTCTCACAACTTCTCTTACTCCTTCATTATTGTTATTGGTTGAATGACCCATGAATGTCTCTTCCTCATCCTCATCTTCATACCTTATCACAAGGTCTTCACCAACAGTGCAACCAATAAGCATTTCAAATTCCTTGATAGTCTCTTCAGCTTCTTTCAAGAACTCATCTTGGACTTGAGCATTCTCCTCATGTGTTGGCTCAACAATGTTTGCATCTTGAGGCAATTGTGCAAAAAAAGTGTTGATATTCCTTATGCTCTCATTATACCTCTCTTGTCCTTCCAATGCCATCCTTGCTAAGTTGAGAAGCTCTTCATCACATGATTGGGAGGAGTAAGTTGCTTCAAGCTCATGCTCCATGTTCCAAGGTTGGTATCCATCACCATATCCATATTGGTACTCATGAGAAGAGTACTCATTTGGAAGATCACCTTGACAAGTGGATGTGCTTTCAAAACCATGATGACTTGTAGGGTCCCAAGCCATCTCTCTTTCTTGAGCTTCCAACATAGCCCTCAACATAGAAGCTATCTCTGAAGCCATGCTCTCTTCCTTGTGATTTGCACCTTGCAAAAAGAACAAACACTTGAAAGAAAGTTAGTAACCACACAAACTAAAACAAAATAAAAGCTTAGTCTAAAGTAGAATCTAAATCCTAATGGCTATTGCTACACCTCCCCGGCAACGGCGCCAAATTGATGCGGGATAATTTTAGATTCCTAATCAATTACCCAAATGCACATGCCATTGTAGCATTTGAGATATCAATCCAAGGAGGCAAGAAGAGTAGCCAATCAAGAATACAAGATACTACTAGAGCTAAGCAAATCAAATAAAAGGGTTTATCGAACAACCTAAAGACAAATCAAAACAAGAAACCAAACAAAGCGAGAAAAAACAAAGCAAAACACTAAACAAGAAAACAAATAAGCTAAAACAAGGGTCCTAGGATGCGGCTATAAAGACTAGGTGATCTAGAGACAATCAATGATGCTTCAATCAATCAAACATTGCTAAACAAGGCTAGTGATCATAATTAAGCTAATCACATTCTCATGTTCATAACTCCTATGCTAATCATGCAATAATTCAATTCTCATTTGCAAATTACAAGACAAGCAAGCATTAATATCCATCAAACACCTTTTAGCAAAGTTAATCCTTAGGCTAAGAACACTAATCATTAGACTAATCCAATCTCTTGGCACTAATCCCTTAGTCTAATCCCTAATCAAGATCAAATTCTCATTTGTGATTAAGAGATAAACAAGCAATGCAAACAAGTTATCCTTACCAATAATCATCTTAGACAACTAATCTCTTAGGCTAAGAGTGAAAATTCTCTAAAGAGTTCATTCAAGCATTTCATCGAACACCTTTCGGGCATGAAAAGCCTAGCATTTAGATTCAACAATTCCTTGCAACCTAGCATAGAGATCAACTAATTAGAGAAGCATCATTCATAAATAAGTCCTAAGCATCATTAATCATCACATAAACCATCTAAATCAACCTCATCCACAAAACCCAAAAACTCTACTCCCTAATCATAAGAGAGATATGAGAAATCATAGATTAAGAGAGATAGAAAGAAGAGATTAACAAAAGATAACAAAGTACTTAATTAAAACTCAAAATCAAAAGTTTACAAATCCTAAATCATAAACATAAGAAGAGAGAAAACTAGGCTTAGGTAGCTTAGGGTTTTTAATCCCACAAAATGAGTATTTATAGTTGGGAGCCACGCAGTGGCGTTTTCGTAAATAAAGCTGTCTGGAAATGGTCTTCCCAGGAATTTGTATCGACCTGTCAGGCCGACACGCTGCCCGATACGAATATTGTATCGGCCTATTAGGCCGATACGCTGGCCGATACGAACTCCCTGTTTTTTAATCCGAGAGTCTGTATCGACCTGGCCACCCGATACGCAGGCCGATACGAGCTGTCTGATTTCTTGATCCTTGATCCGAGAATGCGTATCGGCCACCCCAACCGATATGGTGGCCGATATGGACTTCCTGCTGGGTATTTTTTCATCCTTTGAGCTCCAAACTCCACTCCCTAGCTCACCAACACTCCTTGCACCTCCAATCACCTACAAAGACACAAGAAACACTCCAAACACAACCTAAAATGCTAAATTCTAATCCTAAATGTTCCTAGACTCTAAATGAGACAAAGGACAAGAAGATAACAAGAATGGATGTTGAATGAGATCAAAATATGAGCTAAACACTATCCTAGATGCATGAAAACTCAAGTATATCAGCACTTCATCTGATCAATGAAGAAGGATGAATTAAGAAGATTAGGAGTGATCATGGAGGAGAATTTCAGATCTCTGCTTTGTGCACTATTTTGGTTTTGCTCCTCCCTGATCAGGCGCGAGTAGACTTGGTTGAGAGGAGGAAGAGGATCTTCACCCATGATTGTCGACCTGATGTTGCTGAAACGCAGGAGATCGAGACCGAACATGAATTTGTGAACTTGATCGTCTTCTCGTTCTTTCCATATATCAGCTGCGGCTTCACATCTATAAACCTTTACGGTGTTGTAGTTTTGAAGCTCTTCCAACAACTTAGTCAAGCGTCTGTAATACTCCAATACGAGTTGACCATTTTGTTTGCACAAAGCTATTTCATCTTTCAAAACCTGTTTTCGAACTCCATTGCCAACGTAGAAACAAACACGAAGGTTTTCCCACAGAGTTGCTGCATAAGAAACATAGGCAACAATGGAGGGAATCTTTGGATCAATGGCAGTTCGGATCCAGCCGATTATCAACGATTTCACGGCGAGCGACGAGCTTAGATCCGGTTCTGTTTCTGATTTGTTAATCGTTCCTTCAATGAAGCCAAGCTTCTTTTTCACTTGAAGCGAGTTCTTCATCATAGTTGCCCATTCTGGGTAATTGTCTTCTTTCAGAACTACAGATGAGATCAAAGCTCCGGGATTATCAGTATCATTAAGGTGATAAAGCGGATTGGTGTTAGCAACCACGACTTCTCCAATTGTTCCTGACATGTTAACGATCCATGGCGGCTTGTACTAGCGGTGGTGGCTTCTGGTCTGTGGTGGCAGTGGCTTCTTAGAGCGACGAAGGCGGCTTGGTTCAAGATACTTTTAGGTCACAAGATTTTTGTGCTCTGATACCATGAAATCTTTTGATATGTGAATAATGAGTTGTGTATTTCATATTGAAAAAGTCACAAATGTATATATGTACAGCATTTTCTTTTATGAATAAGGACGAATCACAAACGTATCAATCATAATATTCCTAATATACTACCATAAGGTTATCAACTACTACTAGTATTACTATAAGGTTCCTTACTAATACTGCTAGTACCATAATTTGATATTTTACATGAAAATACAAAATTTTATAACCCAATATAAACCCATG
Organism: Orychophragmus violaceus; assembly: GCA_030180135.1. NCBI lineage: Eukaryota > Viridiplantae > Streptophyta > Magnoliopsida > Brassicales > Brassicaceae > Orychophragmus > Orychophragmus violaceus. The sequence continues at coordinate 6,499,249 of CM058231.1, read as the reverse complement.
TAAATACAAGTAATTCCATACTTCATGAAATCCTAGTATTCCTAGCATTCTGATATTGAGAACATTTTATATTGAAAACATGGACATTTTAACTTACATATTTTTCTTGTTTGTGGTTGACTACATGTTACCGACATGAATTCTGCAATACCGAGTACATAATCGTTAACTAGTAAGTTTGTCGCCAGATCAACCATCGGTCCATCCATCGTAAGGAACTATAAATGGCAATTTCAATGCAAATGAGAAGAATTTCTTCATGTATATAGTGGTGCACTTCTTTTTCATGCTCAAAAGCGGTTGTCTGATCTTCAAACATAATTATTGCAAAAGCTAATACATGTGATCTGAACGCTCCATTTTTTATTCCAATTTACACCTTAAAACATGATCACAAGCTATTTTTGAAGCGTTAACTTAGCTTTCTAAATGGCCAATGTATTGTGTTTTTTATTGGACAAATCCGATTAATCCGACATGGTTTTAAAAATTTCCAGTTGAATTAGAAACCCCAAAAGCTAACAGACTTGGTTGGTAGATCTCCAAGATAAGTAATTACAATTTTTTTGCTTTAGGTGTTCCTAGCTTGGCTTCATGACAGAGAAAATCTTGAAGTAGCATCTATTAGTCCTTCTTAATAAGAATTTTGATGCAGTTTTAGTTTTCCTTTGTTTGGAGTTCCTGTTTTTGAAATACTCTCTTCCGGATCACACATTTTATTAGAATTTTCAGATGATTTAAATAAATTTGGATAAAATGAACATAGAAAAAGATTGTTTGCGATAAACAAACTACTTTTGAAGATAATGGTAAGGAAAGCCTCATAACAGAATTTTATTTAATAATTAACTTTAAATTTATTTATTTTCTTTAGAAATAAAAACAATCAAGAAGGAAAAAAATATAGACTAACAATCAATGATATTATTCTTATAAATAAAATAAAAACACTTTTCCTTTGTCTCTTATTTATTGGGAAATTTGTTTTGTACCCAAAGTAAAATCCAGTACAATATCGAAACCATCAGAATTTATTACGGGCAAGGAAGTTTCGTATAACAAGTGCAGCTAATTTTATCTCGCTTTTTAATTGTGTGGCTCTTGCCGCTGTTCGTACAGTCGCAACGCACAAACTTTTTTCCTGGCTGTTTGCTTTTGCACATCATGTTTCCATCAGCGCCACATACTCCTTCAAACACATCTAACTTTTGACATTGAGGCTTTTGTCCATTTACTTCTACAATTTTCAAGCAACAAAAAAACAATTAATTAAATCTTAGATAAAGATTTTAGATAAAATAGGACATATCATTTTCGTTTTGTTTTTTTCTCTTAACATCAGCTGTGTTTATAGGTGAATAATATTTGTGTTAGTCGCAGATATATAATCAAATGAGAAAGTGAAGTGAATAGTATATTACCTTTCACAATGTTCGAAACATGGAACATGAGAACACACAAAACTGTAGCTAAAATAAAATGCTTCATAATTCTAGAAATGGATAAAAGATTGTTGTTGTTAATTGCATAAACTTCTTATCCATACACGTCATATATGTACTCAAACGTACACTAAAAATAGATCTTAAATTTGGTAAAATATGAAAATTGTGATGTGTGGCCAAGTCAACGAGATAGATGAGATCGGTAGTCTATTTTTGGAAGAAACAAATACATTTTGTTGTACAAATTAGAATATTTAGGATACTCAATTCTAACATGTCAATATAAATAAAACAAAAGTGGATTGTAGCAATTATATATGATTTGTAAATAAATCTATTTTTTGAAATTCAGTTAAAAATCATCATACATACAGAAATGTTATGAAATGCCAACCACAACAAACACAATTGTAGGTTCCACCTTGTTTTTATCTTAGAGAACGCATCATCAAACTTTGTAGTATCAAGGGAAATATGTTTCACTCATGGCATAGCTAGTCTCTATGTTTACATAGGCTTTGAATGGGAGACACTAGCTAGGTGCTGTTAGCATAACACAATCCATGTAACTGCACGGAGGAATATCCCGAAGGAAGTCGGTTTTTCACGGGCAGCGTACTTCTTCTAGACGATGCCTAATTTGAAAATTATTAACAAACCCTTATTCTAAACACACTTCTCACTTATACAATCATCACCATTTTCAGAAGATTGGTGAAGGAAAAATATGAATCTTTGTTAGTTACGTCTTTATATGTATGTTGATACAAGTGACCAGAGGAGTGCGATCATGGGTGGTGAAAGCGCAGGATAGAGTTTTTGAGTACTTTAGGTTTGAACTAAAATGGAGGGATTACTTTAGGTTTCTTTCTATTAAATGTGGCAACTCCTTATTCCGTCTAGGTATGATTCTTACCGGACAAATTGGTTTGAATCAAAGCTCGATGCCATTTGGTTAGAGCGAGCTTTTAAATTGCATATTTTCTTGTAGGTTGCCAACAAATGTGCAAGGGGAACAGAGTCAAGATAAGAGGTGTTGGGCTTTGGTGATGAAAATCATTATTTATGACTTAGCCCGCAACTAGGTATGTCATTTAGGAACGGGCTTGTTTCTATTGGGCTAAGGTTTAATTTAACCTACTTATCCTTGTAATAAATTTAGTATATAACGCTAAGCATGTGTGTAGGATTAGGGCAAGCCAAAATTAGAGACATTGTGAGGAACCCTAATAGCTTGTAATAGTGGATTACTAGAAAGCTCCAGGCTGCGACGTAGGATCACACATCGTCATCTGAACTCATTAAATTATATATGTCTTTTACTTTATTGCTCAAACAAACAAAAAAAAGTGAGATCCAAATCTCTACAAATTGGTATCAAAGAGAGGTGTGAAGCTTCGGGAGCAAGGGCAGAGTTACTTCGGTAAGGTTTCTTCTCTGGATCGCGACTAAGGAACAACAGTCGAAGAGGTTTAGATTCGGTTTCAGATTGTTGAGGGTGATGTCTAGGGTTTAAAGGTCGAAGGCGTTTTCTGGGTTTTGTGTCGATCGACACACGGCTCTGCATCGATCGACACTAGGTTTGCATGGTTCGACACTAAGTCTGCGTTGATCGACACACGGGTATGTGTGCGACAGTGGTTTTGTTTTTTGGCTATCATGGACATGTCAGAAAAATTGAAGATTGCTACTTTTGATGGTGCGGGAGATTTCTCTATGTGGAAGAAGAGAATGTTAGCTCACATGTCGATCCTTGGTTTACAGGATGCGTTGTCAGAAATGCCAGCACCGTCAAAGCTGACAATCAAGAAGGATGAGTCTGCAGATGCGTTTGCAGAAAGGATTTAGCTGGAAGAGGCTAAGAAAGAGGAGCGAGCTGAGAAAGCGATGAACGTGTTGATTCTCAATTTGGGAGATCATGTCCTTCGAAAATTGGAGGAGTGCAAGACTGCAACTGCTATTTGGATAGCTCTGGAGAGCTATACAATACGAAGACTTTTCCGAGTCGGATTCATCTACATCATTAGTTCTATACATTCAATATGGTGGAATCAAAGTCGATAGATCAGAATGTCGACGATTTCTTGAAGCTTGTATCAGATCTGTGTTGTGTGAAGGTGTCTGTTACAGAAGAAGTACAAGCCGTATTTCTTATGAGTTCTTTGCAATCGCATTATGATTCTTTGAAGGAGACATTGAGGTGTTGTAGATTAAGGTCAATGTCGGGATCAAGATTGACCTGTTGGTACTGCAAGAAGAAAGGACATAAGAAGGCTTATTGTTATGCTAGGAAAAAGATCATGGGCGATGATGATACGCTGAAGCAGCAATGGTAATTGATGAATCAGCTGGTGTCGATACATTAACAGTCTCTGAAAATTGGCATCAAGGGAGGTGGGTTATTGATTCATGTTGTTTTTATCACATGACCTCAAGGAGAGTCTAGTTCGATACATTTGAGGTCATTACGTCAAGACAAGTGCTACTGGGGAACGATCATTCTGTTGGGGTTAAGGGAATAGCTTCAATCAACATCAGAGCAAATGGAGGCACAGTGAAGACATTGGCGAATGTCAGGTATATTCCCGAGCTGAAAAGGAATTTGATATCTACAAGTAAGTTGGATAAGCTGGGATTTGATCATGATGGTGGAAAAGGGAAGACAAATTTCTACAAGAACGGTAAGTTATCTCTTGAAGGTTCCCCGACTGGTTCTCTGTATCTGCTAGATGGTGAGACTGTAGTAGGACAGTCAAACAGTGTTGTCTTTAAGAAGGTTGCAAATGATGAAACTGTGTTGTGGCATAGAAGGTTGGGACACAAGAGTGTGAAGAACTTGATGATCCTGGTAAAACGGGGCATCATTGACAAAAGAAGGATTGGAGCCATGGATTTTTGTTAAAGTGGTGTGATGGGGAAGCATAAGAAGCTGAGTTTCCACATTGGAAAGCACAATTCATGAGAGGCATTGAAGTGTGTATGCACATACAAACTTTGGGGGTCTCCAACAGTGACTCCAAGCTTGTCAGGTAAACAGTGTTTTCTGTCTATCATTGATGATTACACTAGGCAAGTGGGGGTGTTCTTCTTAGCAGCGTAGAGTGAAGCTTTCACTAAGTTTTATGAGAGGAAGAAGCTAGTTGAGAATCAAATTAGCAAGAAAGTTAAGTGTCTGAGAACTGATAATGGCTTGGAATTCTGTAACAAGGAGTTCGATGGGTTCTGCAGACAATATGTTATTGAGAGGCACCGGACGTGTGCTTATACTCCACAGCAAAATGGAGTAGCTGAACGCATGAATAGGACTATCATGGAGAAAGTGTGTTGTATCTTGGATGAGAGTGGCTTGGGTGAAGAGTTCTGGGCTGAGGCGGTTAGGACAGCTGTATATCAAATCAATAGGAGCCCCTCATCAGCTTTAAATGGTAACATTCCTGAAAAACTATAGTTGGAAAGAAAGCATGGGTTACAAGCATCTTAGGAGACTTTGTTCACTGGAGTAGTCCATGTAGATCAAAGGAAGTTAAACCAAGAGCAATGAAAGGAGTTTTCATTAGCTATCCTGAAGAAGTTAACACTACACGAAAACAGGGCCTTTACCGACAAAATTTTCGACGGAATAAAATCCGTCAGAAATTACCGACGATAAACCGACGAAATTTTGACGGGACGGTTTCCGACGAAATATCGTTGGAAATTTCCGATGGTTTCTCATTCCGTCGGAAATTCCCGACGATAAACCGACGGTTTAATTAGCCGTCAGTTTTCCGTCGTATTTTGGTCGGTTTAGCGTCGGTTTATTATAGCCGTTAATATGACCATTTATCTGACCGTTGGAGGGACTAAAAACCGACTGATTTCCGACGGAATTCCGTCGGTAATTATGCTATATATATATATATATATCACGTCTCCTCTCTTCCCCTCCACACATATCCCTCCATAACTCTCTCTCTCTCCCTCTCTCTTTAACAGAGCAAAATGTCATCTTCTAACTATTACCGATCGTGGATGGACGGAGTTAGGATTGATGAGGCGACGACCCTAGTGCACAGGGAATGCGCACTTGGTATTGTGGAATTCATGTCGTTAGCTTCCAATCAACCACATACACTGAAAGCCGGTAAGTTAAGATTTCCATGTCTTACTTGCCGAAATTTTAGAAATGTTACGATTGGCGAAGTATGGCATCACTTGTATTCAGTTTGGTTTATGTCGGGTTATAAGATTTGGTATCTTCATGGAGAAACTGCGGATTATGCAAGTAGTAGTAGAGAACCTTACGGAAGTACTAGTACTTAGGAACCTAATGTTAGTTCTAGCGAACCTTATAGTGCCGATGTAGATTTTGGTGTAGGTACCGTTTAGATGGTTAATGATGCATATAGAGAAAATATTGTAGAAGTAGGTGAACATCAAATTCCTAGGGTAGATGAGGAACCTAATGTAGAAACTAGGAGATTTTTTTACATGTTAGATGCAGCAAAGCGGCCGCTTTACGATGGTTGCAGAGAGGGTCATTCGCCAATATCATCTGCTACAAGATTAATGGGCATAAAGACGGACTACAATCTGCCGGAAGAATGTGTGGATGCAATTTGCGACTTTGTGAAAGATATTCTTCCAGAAGATAACCTTGCACCAACTTCATACAACGAGGTTGAGAAATTTGTTAAAGGGCTTGGATTACCGTATGAGATGATAGATGTGTGCATCGACAACTGTATGATATATTGGAGAAAAGATGAATACCGTCTGGATTGCAAATTCTGTAAGAAGCCTCGCTATGAGGATACAAGGGGAAGAGCTAAGGTTCCGTTCAAGAGAATGTGGTATATGCCGTTAACCGATAGGTTGAGGCGCTTATGCCAATCGGAGAGAACTGCGGGGGAAATGAGATGTCATGCTGAGCATAGAAGAGGAGCAGAAATTGGACATCCATCGGATGCTGAAGCGTGGCGACATTTTCAGAGAGTATATCCAGATTTTGCATATGAGCCATGTGATACCCTGTATCAAAAATACGGTCAACGGGCAGCAGAAAGTCAACCAGGGGTAAAATTGTCATTTTACCAATGTCGGGGGTAAAATGGTAATTTTACCAAAAGCCGAGACGGAAGCCGATACGGGCCGAATATTCTTATATTTCAATATAAAGAATGTTCACAAGACCAGAGTTGGAGAAATCGGAGCAGAAACATGTTTTTCGGTTTGTCGGGAATGGAAACCGACAAAACCGACGAAACTTAAAAAATTCATAACCGGAGCTAAGGGTGTCCGTTTGAGGTGATTCAAAATGCTAAATTCATCAAATAGAATGGAAAATCTTTTTGTGGAGGTTTGAGGATTTATGGGATCATCCAGAGATATTCTAAAATATTAAAACCGAGAACCATCAAACCGAGCATTGGAGTTAATGGGGATTAGTGGCTGGTTAAGGGCGGTCTAGAGGTGATTTTTTGGCAATAAAGTTTAATTAATCAAGAGAAATTTATGGTGAAAATAGAGGGAAAGAGACGTGGCATGGTGAGGAGTGAAGAAGAAGTTATTTGAACTTGAATTTTGTCATGTAACAAAATATGTGTCACCAAGAGAGGAAAAAGAAAGGGTTGATGCATTGAATTTTCTATGCTTTCTAGCACCCTAACGTGGCTGAAGTAGAAGAGAAGAGGCGTGGCATATTTTAAAGAGTAGAAGAGACTTGTTCATTGTATCATCATATTCTTTTAACCATGTGATACATTCACTTCACCTTCCCTTTTTTTACGTGTCTTGTTGATCAAAAGGATCAAGACAATTGTCTGCATAAGTGTCTCCATCTTATGCCTCTCCTTGTAGTATATATAGGACTCTTTGGATGTGTATTTGACAACACAAACCATCGAGAGAAAGAAAGAAGAAGAAGAGAGAATAAGAAGAAGAAGAAGAAGAAGAAGAAGAAGATGAAGAAGAAGAAGAAGAAGAAGAAGAAGAAGAAGAAGAAGAAGAAGAAGAGGCGTGGAGAAGGAGAGCAGAAGAAGAAGAGGAGAAGCGTAAGAAGAAAGGAGAAGAAGAAGAAGAAGAAGAAGAAGAAGAAGAAGAAGAAGAAGAAGAAGAAGAAGAAGAAGAAGAAGAAGAAGAAGAAGAAGAAGAAGAGAAGAGGCGTGGAGAAGGAGAGAAGAAGAAGAAGAAGAAGTCGGGGGAGGAGAGAAGAAGAAAGAGAAGGAGAGAGAGAAGAAGCGTGGAGAAGGAGAGAAGAAGCATGAAGAAGAAGAAGAGAGAAGAAGAAGGAGCGTGAAGAGGAGGGAGAGAAGAAGAAGAAGAGGGAAGCGTGAGGGAGAAGAAAGGAGAAGAAGAAGAAGAGGGAAGCGTGAGGGAGAAGAAAGGAGAAGAAGAAGAGGTGAAGTGTGAGGAAGAAGGAAGAAAAAAAACAGGAGGATAAGAAGAATCCGGAGGAGGAAGATGAAGAAGAAGAAGTGAAGCTTGAGGAGAAGAAGACCGGGGAGAGAGAAGAGGCGTGGAGGAAGAGAGAAGAAGATGAAGCTTGAGAGAAAAGAAGAAGAAAAAGAAGAGAGAAGAAGAGCATGAGGAGGAAGAGAAAGAGAGAGAGAGAGAGAGAAGAAGCGTGAAGAAGAGGGAAAGAGAGAGAAGCGGGAGATGAGGAGGAGAGAAGAAGAAGAAGAAGACCGGAGGAGAGAGAAAGAAGAGAGAGAAAGAGGAGAGAGAAAGAAGAGAAAGAAAGTAGAGAGAGAGACGTGAAGATGAAGAAAAGAGAAAGAAGGAGGCGTGAAGGAGAGAGAAGATGGTCCGGAAGCTTGATTAGAATCCTTCGGTCAACGGTCAGGACATTCTTCAAGATTCGGGATTCGAGTTCGTGCATTCGGGAGGTTCGGGTTCCAGTTCGGGGGTCTTGGGATTCATACCGTGTCAGAGCCGCCATTTCCGTGCCTATCTCACTGTGAGTCGGCTCACAGACCTTTAGTACATATAGACCGGGAACCGTAAAACCGTAGCTTTAGGATTGCATACCCGATAATGAAATGATTGGTTAATATTAAATAATTGGACATTAATAATAAACCGGTTAGGATCGGATAAGCATGTTAGGGTTTAAAGAATTAAAAAAGGTTAATCAATTGTGTGCCGCTAGGTTGTTAGTATCGATTGGGTGATGCATTCATATAGACCGTTTGTTTAGGACTGTATATGCATATATATGTATAAGAACGATAATTAATGAATCTATATACGGGAATTAATACGAGTTAAAACACGGAAGTTAAACCTGAACAAACGTATAGAATATGAATGGCATCGGGTTTCCCGAGATTAAATGAATTAAGTTAATGAGGGTGAGACGTCGGGGAGTTTAGTAAGATTACTAACTCTAAACCGACTGATCGAGGAGTTAATAAAAGATATTTAGAATGGGTTAATTAAGGAATGTGGTGAGTTTGTAAGCCGTCAACGGGTTAGCAATCCGCTAACCCAAGGTAGCGGATGATAACAGATTAAAAGACTTAGAAACCCTAATAAGCCTTCTTGTGTGTGATTGTGTGATTGATTGTGATTGCGTGATTGTATTGTTGTTGCTGTGAGCTTTGTGTGCAGGCTTGTTAGACTGCTCGGTGTTGGGCCGAGCAGTTATTGCGGACACTTACTCCGGTCACGGGACCGGGTAAGTTAGTGGTGCTGACTAGGTATTTTACCTAGTCAGAGCGGTGAGTTGGGTAGTGTAGTGGCTTGCGGAATGGTTGGGATTATTGTTGTTATTATTGATTGCGTGATCTGTGCTAGAGTCCCAGCGAGTCTGCGTGTTTACATTTCTGCACTAGGACGCTAGGGTGCGTTAGATTCCGCAAGCCTAGGTTTTTGTTTACGTTCCGGTACTTCCGAGCCGATTGGATCCTCGGGTTTGACCTAACCGGGCCACGGTGGTTCCGGTTATGGTGTTAACCTATCGGGTGATGCCGGTAGGTGTGCGATTCGGAGAATACGGGGTCTTGTCCTAGGGCCGGATCGCATGGAAATTCAGGTTACCTGGGGTAACAGGAGTCACCGTGTATCGATGGACAGAGAACGGTGTCCTATACGTGGGTCCTCGTGAGCACGTATAGGAGTCATGGGTTAGTTACCATGTAGGTAACGATGTAGACCCGTGGAAGTTACCGAGATCGTAGGGCCCATTGTTGTTTTGTTATTTCTCTTGGTGCGCGATAAATAGATCGAGTCCAATCGAGGACATGTGCCGCAGTGCCTTCGATTTCTCTAATTCTCTTATCTTGGCTTGATTATGTGTGTGGGTTTATTACGCCGTGGTAGCGCGTGATCGACCATTGTTTCTTGCTGATTGTTATTTTGGGTTTCGGGGCGGGGCTTGTAGAGCTAGATAGATTAGAAGCTATTAGTGGGGAGCCGATTCACTGGGCAATCTTAGATTGCTCATTAGACTCTTTTTGTGTTTTTCAGGTTATCAGCGACGGAAGTGGGAGGTCCTCGGTGTAGCTTCGGGTTGCTTGTGACGTGTTTTGATTCGTGATTTTTGGATGTTTGATTCTCGGTTCGGCAGCTGCGCCTTTTATGATTTTGATTGTTATGTATTGTTATTCACGACTGTTTGTAAAACCGTTAAACGTTGTATTCGATGTTTAACTACTTAAAAATTAAATTGTTTCCCTGATATGAGGTTTGGTCCGAACCGACACAACTCGTTGAAGTAGTGCAAGTAGTACTGCTTGCGCTACGGATATGAGGATAGCGGAGTCGGAAATAGATTGGTGCGAGCCTTTTATCTCAAACCGAACTATCTTTGGCTTCGTCCTGTAGAGAACTTTTCCCGTTCGACTTGCTCGGGTTCGATCGGTCATGTTCTTGTTTGATTGTTGACCGGTCAGCTCGACGGTCAGCGGAGAATGGGAAAGGGGCGTTACAGAAAGGTGGTATCAGAGCATGGTTCTGCATGGGTTTCGAAACATTTCATTTTTGAGTGTTTTCCGTGTTTTATCAAGTTAAATGTGTCACACAAGCATCCATTAGGAAACCGAGCCGCGTCCGTTAAACCTGGGGTTGGGATGGGGAGTAGCATTTTTGTATTATTTGTACTAACATATCTTTGAGTTGTGATTGCACTCGTGCAGCAGTGTGTCCTGGGTGGAGTGGAGATGTGTGTGTGTGTGCGCGGAGCAGTTATAGTTGAGCGTCATGAATCCGCAGGGACCAGTCAGTCTCGCCGCCAGCAATACCGGAGTACAGGACATGCAACGGAAGTGGAGTGTATGAGTTCAGTTACATTGGTGTCCCCGAGCAGTAGACCCGCATCTTCGGGAGCCGTACCATCCAGTACCGGGACCCGATCACTGTCCGTTGTGTGGTCACGAGGGCCATGGAGCATTGACTTGTCCTATCGTCGGATCAGGAGTGCGTGTACCCGATGGAGAGTCATACCGAGCACTAGTACCAGAAGATTATCGAAGCAGGACCCAGTCGCCGAGATCCCAAGCCAGTCAGCCACCTTTTATTCAGTTGCCGATCGTTCGGTTATCCCGAACCGAGCCAGTGAGGACTTTCCAGTTGTATAGAGCGATGTGGTGGTTACGATCATCAGACGTCCGTATGTTACTGTGGAATACGCCCAACGTCCGTTCCAGTCTGTCAGTTATGTGGCCGTGCAGGTCACGTTGCTCATTCTTGCCCGATAGCCAAGCCACAGCATGTCGGAGCACCATCTCGAGACACACACTCGCCACACCCTCCCGGCGCACCTGCCAGCGGATACTTCAGCAAGCCATTTTGCCAGTGGTGTTGGGCATTTTGGTCTTGCTGGAGACGTTAGATTAGGATAGGAGTAGTTAGGCCAGGTAAGTGGGGGCACTAACTCTATTTTTGTCTTGTAGATAGATCGGCGGATAGGCGACTTTGCGTGTCGTCTTTGACTTTTCGGATGTATAGCGGAGTTGTATGGGTTTTTGGATATGATGACGGTCTTATGTGTGGACTCTGATCATAACCATGTACAGAAAACCTTATGATGTATAATATATCGTTTTATGTATGTGGTGGATGCAGAGTGTCCTGCTAATCGTTTTGAGTAGCATAGTAACTATTTGCATGAATGAGATGGTTCTGATAGCAAATAGATGAATGTGTGAAATCAAATGATGAGCGGAACTGGCGACCGCTCATGGTGACCTGAACCCGGACTGACGACGCATCCGACCGATCATTAGATTACGTGAATTTTGAGTAGTACTGGCGTCCGTGGTTTTTATAGATTGATTGTTTTTGTTCGGTTTCATTAAAAAGGTAAGGTGTTGATTTTATTTTAATTTTATTTCGAGTTTGAGCCGACTGAGAACGGTAGTGTTCAACCGTCGATTCACGAGGGAGCGGACTTATAGTATATTGTTACTTAATCATGAGTAACCGTCGGGTACGTTATTAAGTAACCATATTTCTATGGGAAAGTGATATCGGGGATAGATCGGAATAGAAATAATTGTTTCAGTGAGTTGTTGTGTTAAAGGTAGGACGGAATGGCGACGCGATGTGAATCCGAGACCGAACCCGAACCCGAAAGCGAGATGAAGTATCAAGACATCGTGAGACAAGTTGACTCAGGAAGCGAGGCAGGTTGTAAAGGCATCAGTGAGGAAGTGCATCAGTATCAAGCAACCGACAGAGTGAAGTTGTTCAGTATGATGAGTTCGTAAAAATATTTGGAAAGGAAAGCCGAGGTTGATGTGGAATCAGTCAGACAGAAGCAGGTGATCAGATTTTTGAAGGGTGTCTCAGAAGGAAGGAAGTTTCAATACAAAAGAGTGTGGAGGTCAAGGCAAAGTGGGGAAGACGGAAGAAGGAATCAGAACGGAGAAGTCAACCAGAGTTAAGTTAAGGATCGAGACCGGTGGAGTCAGTTAAGAGTGAAGCGGATTTGGGTGATGTGGAAGCCAGTGGTATGCAGCGGTGATCAAGTATAGAAGCGTCAGAATGAAGCGATGAAGCAACTTGCAGGGTTCAGAACCGATTTGAAGTCTGACAGTGACGGAGAATTCGGGGACGAATTCCTGTAAGTGGGGAAGAATGTGATACCCCGTATCAAAAATACGGTCAACGGGCAGCAGAAAGTCAACCAGGGGTAAAATTGTCATTTTACCAATATCGGGGGTAAAATGGTAATTTTACCAAAAGCCGAGACGGAAGCCGAGATGGGCCGAATATTCTTATATTTCAATATAAAGAATGTTCACAAGACCAGAGTTGGAGAAATCGGAGCAGAAACATGTTTTTCGATTTGTCGGGAATGGAAACCGACAAAACCGACGAAAGTTCAAAAATTCATAACCGGAGCTACGGGTGTCCGTTTGAGGTGATTCAAAATGCTAAATTCATCAAATATCATGGAGAATATTTTTGTGGAGGTTTGAGGATTTATGGGATCATCCAGAGATATTCTAAAATATTAAAACCGAGAACCATCAAACCGAGCATTGGAGTTAATGGGGATTAGTGGCTGGTTAAGGGCGGTCTAGAGGTGATTTTTGGGCAACAAGGTTTAATTGATCAAGAGCAATTTATGGTGAAAATAGAGAGAAATAGACGTGGCATGGTGAGGAGTGAAGAAGAAGTTCTTTGAACTTGAATTTTGTCATGTGACAAAATATGTGTCACCAAGAGAGGAAAAAGAAAGGGTTGATGCATTGAATTTTCTATTCTTTCTAGCACCCTAACGTGGCTGAAGTAGAAGAGAAGAGGCGTGGCATATTTTAAAGAGTAGAAGAGACTTGTTCATTGTATCATCATATTCTTTTAACCATGTGATACATTCACTTCACCTTCCCTTTGTTTACGTGTCTTGTTGATCAATGGATCAAGACACTTGTCTGCATAAGTGTCTCCATCTTATGCCTCTCCTTGTAGTATATATAGGACTCTTTGGATGTGTATTTGACAACACAAACCATCGAGAGAAAGAAAGAAGAAGAAGAGAGAATAAGAAGGAGAGGAGAAGCGTAAGAAGAAGAAGAAGAAGAAGAAGAAGAAGAAGAAGAAGAAGAAGAAGAAGAAGAAGAAGAAGAAGAAGAAGAAGAAGAAGAAGGGAGAGATAAGAGGCGTGGAGAAGGAGAGAAGAAGAAGAAGAAGAAGAAGAAGAAGAAGAAGAAGAAGAAGAAGAAGAAGAAGAAGTCGGGGGAGCAGAGAAGAAGAAAGAGAATAAGGAGAGAGAGAAGAAGCGTGGAGAAGGAGAGAAGAAGCATGAAGAAGAAGAAGAGAGAAGAAGAAAGAGCGTGAATAGGAGGGAGAGAAGAAGAAGAAGAGGGAAGCGTGAGGGAGAAGAAAGGAGAAGAAGAAGAAGAGGGAAGCGTGAGGGAGAAGAAAGGAGAAGAAGAAGAGGTGAAGCGTGAGGAAGAAGGAAGAAGAAGAAAGAAGAGGAGGATAAGAAGAATCCGGAGGAGGAAGATGAAGAAGAAGAAGTGAAGCATGAGGAGAAGAAGACCGGGGAGAGAGAAGAGGCGTGGAGGAAGAGAGAAGAAGATGAAGCTTGAGAGAAAAGAAGAAGAAAAAGAAGAGAGAAGAAGAGCATGAGGAGGAAGAGAAAGAGAGAGAGAGAGAAGAAGTGTGAAGAAGAGGAGAGAGAAGAAGAGGGAAAGAGAGAGAAGCGGGAGATGAGGAGGAGAGAAGAAGAAGGAGAAGACCGGAGGAGAGAGAAAGAAGAGAGAGAAAGTAGAGAGAGAGACGTGAAGATGAAGAAAAGAGAAAGAAGGAGGCGTGAAGGAGAGAGAAGATGGTCCGGAAGCTTGATTAGAATCCTTCGGTCAACGGTCAGGACGTTCTGGAAGATTCGGGATTCGAGTTCGTGCATTCGGGAGGTTCGGGTTCCAGTTCGGGGGTCTTGGGATTCATACCGTGTCAGAGCCGCCATTTCCGTGCCTATCTCACTGTGATTCGGCTCACAGACCTTTAGTACATATAGACCGGGAACCGTAAAACCGTAGCTTTAGGATTGCATACCCGATAATTAAATGATTGGTTAATATTAAATAATTGGACATTAATGATAAACCGGTTAGGATCGGATAAGCATGTTAGGGTTTAAAGAATTAAAAAAGGTTAATCAATTGTGTGCCGCTAGGTTGTTAGTATCGATTGGGTGATGCATTCATATAGACCGTTTGTTTAGGACTGTATATGCATATATATGTATAAGAACGATAATTAATGAATCTATATACGGGAATTAAGACGAGTTAAAACACGGAAGTTAAACCTGAACAAACGTATAGAATATGAATGGCATCGGGGTTCCCGAGATTAAATGATTTAAGTTAATGAGGGTGAGACGTCGGGGAGTTTAGTAAGATTACTAACTCTAAACCGACTGATCGAGGAGTTAATAAAAGATATCCAGAATGGGTTAATTAAGGAATGTGGTGAGTTGGTAAGCCGTCTATGGGTTAGCAATCCGCTAACCCAAGGTAGCGGATGATAACAGATTAAAAGACTTAGAAACCCTAATAAGCCTGCTTGTGTGTGATTGTGTGATTGATTATGATTGCGTGATTGTATTGCTGTTGTTGTGAGCTTTGTGTGCAGGCTTGTTAGACTGCTCGGTGTTGGGCCGAGCAGTTATTGCGGACACTTACTCCGGTCATGGGACCGGGTAAGTTAGTGGTGCTGACTAGGTATTTTACCTAGTCAGAGCGGTGAGTTGGGTAGTGTAGTGGCTTGCGGAATGGTTGGGATTGTTGTTGTTATTATTGATTGTGTGATCTGTGCTAGAGTCCCAGCGAGTCTGCGTGTTTACATTTCTGCACTAGGACGCTAGGGTGCGTTAATCAATTGTGTGCCGCTAGGTTGTTAGTATCGATTGGGTGATGCATTCATATAGACCGTTTGTTTAGTACTGTATATGCATATATATGTATAAGAACGATAATTAATGAATCTATATACGGGAATTAAGACGAGTTAAAACACGGAAGTTAAACCTGAACAAACATATAGAATATGAATGGCATCGGGGTTCCCGAGATTAAATGAATTAAGTTAATGAGGGTGAGACGTCGGGGAGTTTAGTAAGATTACTAACTCTAAACCGACTGATCGATGAGTTAATAAAAGATATCTAGAATGGGTTAATTAAGGAATGTGGTGAGTTGGTAAGCCGTCTACGGGTTAGCAATCCGCTAACCCAAGGTAGCGGATGATAACAGATTAAAAGACTTAGAAACCCTAATAAGCCTGCTTGTGTGTGATTGTGTGATTGATTATGATTGCGTGATTGTATTGCTGTTGTTGTGAGCTTTGTGTGCAGGCTTGTTAGACTGCTCGGTGTTGGGCCGAGCAGTTATTGCGGACACTTACTCCGGTCATGGGACCGGGTAAGTTAGTGGTGCTGACTAGGTATTTTACCTAGTCAGAGCGGTGAGTTGGGTAGTGTAGTGTGAAGGATTGTTTAGTGTTTCCTGGTTCAATTATCAGATTAATTGATCCTACTAAACATGCCAGATCTAGGTTCTCTTGCAGAATCATAAAGGATCTCACCTGTTACCTTGTTATGCAGCGGAAAGAGGAGGTACGGGTCAGAGATCAGCAGAACCACCAAGAGATAGTTCCTCCAAAGGCTCACACACGCACGCACAGGAAATTGGCTGCTAGACCGAGCTGGTAGGAGGCGCAGAGAGAGGCTGAGGGAGGCGCAGACTTAGTGAGAAAATAAGAGCTAGGGCAAGTTTTATTTATTAAAACCCTTGTCCAGTTCTTATGGGCTTTTGGGCCCAATTCTCAGTCTGATTAAATCCTTTAGATTTAATCAGGCCCTTTCGTCTCTCTAAGTACAGTAAATGCCTAGCACTTTTACCGTACTTCTGCTAAACCATTCCTACACATTTTCCTGTTAGCTTAGGCGTGTGACCCATATGGGATCATATAATAAAGGCAATAAGTCCAAGACTTATAGATCATGAGCGGACTCTAGCAAGCCATCATGACCCCCAGTATTATATGACTTATGTCTGATCATTGACATACTCTTACTTTCTAGAGACAGTACAGAGATTACTGGACATAATTCCAACAATCTCCCACTTGAACTGGAATCTCTGTATTCATAATCCTTTTGTCTCAATATCTCGATTAGTCATAAGGCAAGATTAGTGTCATCCTTATAAAGCCTAATCTTGTTCATCGGACTCTGATTTGATACTGACAATCCAAACGACTCGGGAAAGTCCGTTTGAGCATGGCCATGCATTTTCCAGTATTCAAATCTCCGATTGGCCTAGAGATATTCACTCCATTTATATTGGAGGGACAAATCCCGTCTTGTTCCATCACTGTAAACTACTCATTTCATAATACACCCAAACAGGGTCCTTATAACTATCGCTTAACGACAGTGTAAGACAATGATCAAAGTGCATTAGTTCATGTGCAGTCACATGCATGCGAACTCAGGTCTAAGGACTATACTCTATAGTCGTAGTAAGAATCTCTTATGACACAGATATAAATATCCTGAAGAGTTCTTATAATCGGGTCATGTCCGGTCGTATGTACCCTAACATACACCTATGTACTGACTTTGATGCCGTGCATCTATGACATCCTGAGACTTTGTCATAAGTCACATACCAATCTAGTCTCACGCGGTTGTTGGTGTTCCAATTTCAACAACCTTTGACTAGGGACAGGATGATATAAGCCATCTATCAAATATAGGGTCTCATGATCAAGCTAAATGACTTTGATGACTCAAGATCAAGTCACTTACTTCGATGACCTATAAAATGGTTCATATCATTTTGGAACGATTATTTCATCACAGTTAAAATAATCTTGAAATAATAATTTCATTAAACATCTTAAATGTTTTACAAGAACATATCAAATAACTAAATAAAGCCCTCAAACTCCCACTCAAATTTAGATTACATTTCAATGTCTCCAATGCCTACAGCTTCAGTTAGAAACTCGAGCTTAGGTCTTGGGAGTGGCTTTGTCAATGGATCAGCGACGTTATCATCTGTCTGAACTCGGCTGATCTTGACTTCCTTTCTATTAATGATGTCACGTATCAAGTGAAATCTTCTTAGGACATGCTTGGATTTCTGGTGTGATCTTGGTTCCTTTGCCTGAGCAATAGCACCATTGTTATCACAAAACAGTGCCAGAGGCTCAGCCGCATTTGGTATCACACCTAGTTCAATAATGAACTTTCGTATCCAAACAGCTTCCTTCGCTGCTTCCGAAGCGGCGATATATTCAGCTTCTGTAGTGGAATCAGCAACGGTGTCTTGCTTGGAGCTTCTCCAACTGATTGCACCGCCATTCAGACAAAAGATATAACCGGACTGTGACCGGAAATCATCTTGGTCTGTCTGGAAACTTGCGTCCGTGAATCCACTTACTTCAAGCACATCTCTTCCACCGTACACCAAGAACTTGTCCTTAGTATGTCTTAGATACTTCAGGATATTCTTGACGGCAATCCAGTGGCTTTCACCTGGATTTGACTGGTACCTACTCGTCATGCTCAATGCATAAGCAACATCAGGACGAGTACAGATCATGGCATACATGATAGATCCTATTGCAGATGCATAAGGAATATTCTTCATGCGCTCAAGCTCAGCAGCCGTCGTAGGGCTCTGCTTCTTGCTTAGCGCTGTGCCATGTACCATTGGCGTGAAGCCCTTCTTGGAATCTTTCATGCTGAATCTATGCAGGACTTTGTCAATGTATGAATCTTGACACAAGCCTATCAGCCTTTTAGATCTATCCCGGTAGATCCTTATTCCAAGAACGTATGCGGCTTCACCCATGTCTTTCATGGAAAAACAACTTCCAAGCCAGTCCTTTACCGACTTCAGCATTGGAACGTCGTTTCCGAGAAGCAGTATGTCATCGACATACAGAATAAGAAATACTATCTTGCTCCCACTAGTTTTCTTATACACGCATTGTTCTTCTTCGTTTCTGATGAAGTCAAATTGCTTGATCGCTTCATCAAAACGAAGATTCCATCTCCTCGATGCTTGCTTCAATCCATAAATGGATTTATGAAGCTTGCATACTTTCCCAGCATTCTTTGGATCTATGTAACCGTCAGGTTGTGTCATATACACATCCTCTTCCAGAATACCATTCAGGAAGGCGGCTTTTACGTCCATCTGCCAAATTTCATAATCATGAAAAGCTGCAGTTGCTAGTAGAATCCGAATAGATTTCATCATAGCCACTGGGGAATAGGTTTCATCATAATCTACACCGTGAACTTGTCTGAAACCTTTTGCCACCAACCTGGCTTTATAAATCTGGACATTTCCATCCACGTCAATCTTCTTCTTGAAGATCCATTTGCACTCGATGGCTTTTACACCAGCGGGTAAGTCAACCAATGAAAACACTTGGTTGACCGACATGGAGTCCATTTCGGAATCAGTGGCCTTACGCCACTTAGAGGAATCTGGGCCCATCATGGCTTGATTGAAGTTCGATGGTTCATCACTATCAATGATCAGAAGATCATGACAGTCAGTCACGAGAAATCCTTGATATCTCTCGGGTTCTTGACGGATCCTCCCGGATCTTCGAACTTCAGGTACTACAGGTTCAGGCTCTACAATTTCTTGTAGGTCCTCCTGCTGCTCTTCCTCATTAGGTTGAGCAGTATCCTGTTCATCTTGAATTTCTTCAAGCAGTACCTTACTCCCACTGTTTTTCTTAGAGAGAAACTCCCTCTCAAGAAAATTACAATCCCGGGCAACAAAAATCTTGTTCTCGGAACGTAGGTAGAAGTAATAAGCCTTGGTTTCCTTCGGATAACCAATGAAGTAGCATTTATCAGACTTTGGTGTAAGCTTGTCAGAGATCAATCTCTTGACATAGGCTTCACAACCCCAAATTCTTAGATAAGACAGCACTGGAGCTACTCCAGTCCATAATTCATATGGTGTCTTTGCTACTGCTTTTGATGGCGCTCTATTTAGAGTGAACACTGTTGTTAGCAGAGCATATCCCCAAAGGGATATTGGAAGGTCTGTGTGACTCATCATAGATCGAACCATATCCAATAAGGTCCGATTTCTCCTCTCAGACACACCATTCCATTGTGGTGTTCCAGGAGGAGTGAGTTGGGATACGATCCCATACTCTCTCAGATGATCACTGAATTCTTGGCTTAAGTATTCTCCTCCTCGGTCGGACCGAAGAGCCTTAATGCTTTTGCCAAGTTGGTTCTGTACTTCATTTTGGAATTCTCTGAATTTCTCAAACGATTCAGACTTATGTTTCATCAAATAAACATATCCATACCTACTGAAATCATCAGTGAAGGTAATGAAGTACTGATAGTTTCCTCTTGCATTTGTGGACATTGGGCCACACACATCTGTGTGTATCAGGCCCAATAAGTCACTGGCCCTCTCGTTAGGTTTATTAAAGGGGGCCCGTGTCATTTTGCCCATCATGCAGGATTCGCATTTCTCACATGACTCAAAGTCAAATGAGCCAAGAAGTCCATTCGAATGGAGCCTCTTGATGCGTTTCTCGCTGATGTGCCCTAAACGACAATGCCATAGAACGTTCGGTTCTCCTCATTAGGTTTGAACCGTTTGGTATCAATGTTATAAATTGGCGCGGATTGATCAAGTATGTAAAGCCCATTCGTAAGAGGGGCACAACCATAGAACAAATTGTTGCGATTGAAGGAACATAATTTATTCTTAACTGAAAAATCATAACCTTCCAAATCCAACAAAGAAATTGAAATAATATTTCTGCTTATCGCAGGTACAAAATAACAATTATTGAGTTCTAAAACCAATCCCGAAGGTAAAGACAACAAGTATGTGCCTACAGCTAGTGCAGGAACTTTCGCTCCATTCCCAACTCGTAGCTCCACTTGTCCTTGCTTCAGCCTCCTACTGTTGCTGAGTGCCTGCATATTAGTACAAATATGAGCCCCACAACCAGTATCCATAACCCATGAGGTATTATCAGAAGTAGTTGTATTAACTTCTATAACAAAAATACCTGATGAAGAAGTCTCGAGAGTCTTCTTCTTCAAATCCTTTAGACCTTCCAGGAATTTCTTACATTCTCTCCTCCAATGCCCTGGTTCTTTACAGAACCTGCAGATGTCAGTAGGCCCAGCCTTGGATTTGGGCTTGGGCTTTGGCGTGTCCTTGTCCGAGACTTGAACAGCCTTAGCCTTTCCCTTGTCCTTGGCAGAGGATTTCTTAAAGCCCTTGCCCTTTTGCACCATAAGCACATTGGGGTCCTTGGCGGTTTTCCTCAAGTTGGGCTCTGCAGTCTTGAGCATTCCGTGAAGCTCAGGCAATGTCTTACTCAAGCCATGCATATTGAAGTTCAGGATGAACTGATCATAGCTTGCAGGTAAAGACTGCAGAACGATGTCGCAGGCAAGTTCCTGGCTGATAGGGCAGTCGAGTTTCTGAAGATGATCGAGATAACCCATCATCTTCAAGACATGAGGACTCACTGCCGCATTTGCAGCCAACTTACAGTCTAAGAGGTTCTTAACTGTCTGGAACCTCTCAGTCCTTGCCTGCTCCTGAAAAAGCGATTTCAGGCTTGCCATTATCTCGATGGGCGACAACACACTCTCGAACTGCATTTGCAGCTCAGCAGTCATGGTCGCCAATATCAGGCAATAGACATCATTTTCATCTGACGAATGCTTTTCCCAAGCATTATGCAGAGTCCTGGCGGCATTGTTAGGAGGCCTCTCGGGGAGGGGATCACGAAGGACATAATCCTTCTTCTCCTGCTTGAGGACCAGCCTCAAGTTCCTTGACCACGTCAGGAAGTTCGTTCCAGTCAGCTTCTCCTTCTCGAGAACAGACCGGATTGAGAATGTGTTTTGAGTGCTTGTAGTAGTCATAGCTGAAATATAAGATAAAAGGATTTTAGTTAATATGTTCAAAATGATTAATCTCGTATTATATTTAATATGATTAATCTCGCATCATATTCAATAACATCAATTACCCTCAATAGAATATAATGATTCCAAGATCCACATATAACTAAGATTAAAGTGGGCCACTGGCCGTCACCCAACCTTAGCTTATATCGGTAAGCCCTATCTCGGCTAATTATATCCGTGATATAATTCTTGGTTGTGAATCTGGGCCCGAGGCCCAATCCACTCTGATGTCTCAAGGCCCGGGACTCCCGATGGCCTAGTCAAGAAAACCAGACTATACAGTCATGTAATCACTAATGTCTGGGACTCCCAATGACATTTATGAATCACAAACCGTCTTACCCACGCAAAAGTAGACACCCTCACACTGTAAGGCCATGAGTACAATTGAATGGGCTTCGACAGCTGACATAGACTGGACAAGACATCCAACGCTTGATATTGTTTGAGGTTTGTAGGTTTATTAAAATTTTATCCCAAAATAGAAGATTACTATTTTGGAAACTTTCCTTTTTGGGAAACCTACTAATTTTGGAAACTTTCTAAAATTGGAAACTTCCTAAAATTGGAAACTTTCTAAATATAGAAATTTCCTAAAATCCAAAACATGCAAATCTAGAAACTTCCATTCTAAGAAACTTTCTAATTTCAGATTTTGAAAACAGATTAATTTAAAATCGATTTTAATTTTATATAAATGAATTTTAAATTAAATCTGAAGAAAAGACTCAAATAATTGGCCCAATTGTTTTAACTTCTTGGCCCGAGGCCCAAGAATTGGTCCATGTCCAAGACATAACCCAATTGCCCAATTAAATGACATAACCGGTCTGGTTCATTAAAATTGGTCTAACCAAAATTAATTACTACGATGACCACAATTGTCAACCGGTTATTTACTAAACCGGATTTTTCTCAATTTATTTGGTCCAACCAAATCAAATTAGAAAACCACTGGTTTAGGCACTAAATCCAATTTTACGACTTTGGATTTCTTATCCCGGTTTAACCAGAACTTAATAAATTTATTAAGTCTGTTTATTAAACCGTGACGATTAAGTTTTAAACCGAACCATTAACCGAACCGAACCGATTGGTCACGAACCGATCACGGTCGTGACCTAGCTTCGCGGTCGAGACGAGACACGATCCGAGATCGGCTTGTCACTCGACCACGCGATGCACGGACGGTGGTGGGACGGGAACGGGACGGGACGGGACAGCCGCAATCATCGCGCATCGGGCAAGCCGCGCGATCGATCGGGACGAGCTCCGGTCGTGATCGAGACGGTACGCGAGCGGGTCGATCCAAGCGATCGATCGATCCATGCGATCGGTTCACCGCGCGTCACTCGATCCGGATATGGTGATCCTTTGGCGATCATCATTCCGACGCATACCGATTCATATAGATCGGATCATGCGATTTCAATTAGTTTAGGTTTTAATTCTTTGTTTCTTAAGTATTTTCTTATCAATAGATTGATTCAAACACTTCTAAACAACCTAAACATGATTCTAAACAAGAAATCCTAACAGAACCAATGGCTCTGATACCACTGAAGGATTGTTTAGTGTTTCCTGGTTCAATTATCAGATTAATTGATCCTACTAAACATGCCAGATCTAGGTTCTCTTGCAGAATCATAAAGGATCTCACCTGTTACCTTGTTATGCAGCGGAAAGAGGAGGTACGGGTCAGAGATCAGCAGAACCACCAAGAGATAGTTCCTCCAAAGGCTCACACACGCACGCACAGGAAATTGGCTGCTAGACCGAGCTGGTAGGAGGCGCAGAGAGAGGCTGAGGGAGGCGCAGACTTAGTGAGAAAATAAGAGCTAGGGCAAGTTTTATTTATTAAAACCCTTGTCCAGTTCTTATGGGCTTTTGGGCCCAATTCTCAGTCTGATTAAATCCTTTAGATTTAATCAGGCCCTTTCGTCTCTCTAAGTACAGTAAATGCCTAGCACTTTTACCGTACTTCTGCTAAACCATTCCTACACATTTTCCTGTTAGCTTAGGCATGTGACCCATATGGGATCATATAATAAAGGCAATAAGTCCAAGACTTATAGATCATGAGCGGACTCTAGCAAGCCATCATGACCCCCAGCATTATATGACTTATGTCTGATCATTGACATACTCTTACTTTCTAGAGACAGTACAGAGATTACTGGACATAATTCCAACATAGTGGCTTGCGGAATGGTTGGGATTATTGTTGTTATTATTGATTGTGTGATCTGTGCTAGAGTCCCAGCGAGTCTGCGTGTTTACATTTCTGCACTAGGACGCTAGGGTGCGTTAGATTCTGCAAGCCTAGGTTTTTGTTTACGTTCCGGTACTTCCGACCCGATTGGATCCTCGGGTTTGACCTAACCGGGCCATGGTGGTTCCGGTTATGGTGTTAACCTATCGGGTGACGCCGGTAGGTGTGCGATTCGGAGAATACGGGATCATGTCCTAGGGCCGGATCGCATGGAAACTCAGGTTACCTGGGGTAACAGGAGTCACCGCGTATCGATGGACAGAGAACGGTGTCCTATACGTGGGTCCTCGTGAGCACGTATAGGAGTCGTGGGTTAGTTACCATGTAGGTAACGATGTAGACCCGTGGAAGTTACCGAGATCGTAGGGCCCAGTGTTGTTTTGTTATTTCTCTTGGTGCGCGATAGATAGATCGAGTCCAATCGAGGACATTTGCCGCAGTGCCTTCGATTTCCCTAATTCTCTTATCTTGGCTTGATTATGTGTGTGGGTTTATTACGCCGTGGTAGCGCGTGATCGACCATTATTTCTTGCTGATTGTTATTTTGGGTTTCGGGCGGGGATTGTAGAGCTAGATAGATTAGAAGCTATTAGTGGGGAGCCGATTCACTGGGTAATCTTAGATTGCTCATTAGACTCTTTTTGTGATTTTCAAGTTATCAGCGACGGACGTGGGAGGTCCTCGGTGTAGCTTCGGGTTGCTTGTGACGTGTTTTGATTCGTGATTTTTGGATGTTTGATTTTCGGTTCGGCAGCTGCGCCTTTTATGATTTTGATTGTTATGTATTGTTATTCACGATTGTTTGTAAAACCGTTAATCGTTGTATTCGATGTTTAACTACTTAAAAATGAAATTGTTTCCCTGATATGAGGTTTGGTCTGAACCGACACAACTCGTTGAAGTAGTGCAAGTAGTACTGCTTGCGCTACGGATATGAGGATAGCGGAGTCGGAAATAGATCGGTGCGAGCCTTTTATCTCAAACCGAACTATCTTTGGCTCCGTCCTGTAGCGAACTTTTCCCGTTCGACTTGCTCGGGTTCGATCGGTCATGTTCTTGTTTGATTGTTGACCGGTCAGCTCAGCGGTCAGCGGAGAATGGGAAAGGGGCGTTACAAGCCATGTAACATGTACCTCGGATTATGCACAGATGGCTTCAACCCGTTTGGAAGGCATGGGAGACAATATTCGTTGTGGCCAGTGATTTTAACTCTTTATAACCTACCGCCAACTATGTGCATGCGTCGAGAGTTTCTTTTCCTCTCCGTACTAGTTCCCGGTCCAGAGCATCCCAGAAGATCACTTGATGTGGTCTTGCAGCAATTGATACATGAGTTGCAAATGTTATGGATGACCGGTGTTGTAGCATACGATTTCTCATGCAAGGAAAATTTTCTGATGAGGGCTGCATTGATGTGGACCATTAGCGATTTTCCGGCTTACGGTATGTTATCAGGATGGACAACACAGGGAGGTTAGCTTGTTCGTATTGTCAGGAAAAGACAGATACATTCCAGTTGTAGAATGGACGCAAATCGTGTTGGTTTGATTGTCATAGAAGATTTGAACCGCATGATCATCCATACCGGAAAAACACTAAAATTTTTACGAAGAAGAGGAAAGTGTTCGATGATCCTATTCTCCAAGATGATGGGTCGACTATCTTGGGCCACTTAGAAGGATTTGGTGCATTAAGGAGTCGTGAATGTGGTGGGAATGTGTATGAGAATATTTATGGAGCTGGTGTAGTCCACAACTGGCACAAGCAAAGCATTTTCTGGGATTTCCATATTGGAAGGACTAGTTACTAAGGCATAATCTTGATGTCATGCACATTGAGAAAAATTTCTTCGATAAAATTATGAACACTCTTCTCAACGTGCAAGGGAAGACGAAAGATAATGTGAAGTCTATGCTTGATTTACCTGAAATTTGTGATCGGCCTAAACTTCATCTTCAGAAGAACGGAAAAACCGCCAATTCCAGCATATTGGGTAGACTTGAAGTCGAAGGAAGAGTTATTTAAGTGGATTATACTACAAGTTAAATTCCCTGACGGGTATGCATCAAATTTTCGTAATTGTGTGGACACTGATGGAGGAAAGTTTATTTGAATGAAGAGTCATGATTGTCATGTGATGATGTAGCGACTCCTATCGTTTGCATTTGCTCCTCTCCTTCCTCGAGATGTCCACAAAGCAATTGCAGCTGTCGGATCTTTTTCAGGGATATATCCACCAGGTCACTCACTATTGATGGGATCAGAAATCTAGAGCAAAACATTCCTAAAATCTTATGCAATCTGGAAAAGATATTTCCACCGTCTTTCTTCGATGTCATGGAACATTTGCCTATTCATCTACCGGGTGAAGCTAGACTTGGTGGTCCGGTACAATATCGGTGGATGTATCCTTTCGAGCGCTATATGTTCCACCTTAAAAAGAAGGTGAAGAATCCCGCTAAAGTGGAGGGCTCTATTGCCGCTCAATATAACAACGAAGAGACTGTGACCTTTGCTGGCTACTACTTCCCTTCGCAAGTACGCACAAGGAGCAGGCGCCAAGCTATGAACGATGATAGGGGAGAGAGGCAAATTTATCGGTCAGTTGTTCCTAACATTTTTCAACAGGTTGGGCGGTTAAGTGGAAAAGTAGGCAAGCGGCAACTAACAACTCAAGAGCGTACACATCTCCACAAGTACATTCTAACCAACTGCGAGGAAGTATCTGAATATGAGAGGTATATATATATATGTTAGATTTATGTTTTTAATTGCACTTTGTTTATTTATTTCTAATATTTAAAATTTTCGTAGGTTATATATGGAAGCTCTCCAGTTTAATCATCCAGAACTGAACGAAGCCCAACGTGAGGCTTGTAAACAAAGAGACTTTAGTCATTGGTTAACCTTCTATGTAAGAATTTGCATCTCAGATCTTATAAAACACTTGCGATTTATAACTTTGATTTGATGCTACTCTTAGGTCTGGGAGGAACTAAAATCCGGACGCACCCCAGATGATTGGTTAGTTGACATAATAGAGAGCATCCACTACACAACAAAGTCTTATCCGAGATATTGAACTAGGGGTACGCTTTTAAGGTGCATGTAGAAGGGTCAACTAGAATTACCGCGGATCACGGAGTTTTATCTGCATCTGGCGAAGTTGTCTACTACGGTATTCTCAAAGAAATACTAGAAGTAAAGTACATAGGGAAACTTGGAATGCGATGTGTAGTTTTTCTTTGCGATTGGTTTAACCCGGTCCTAGGGCAAGGTGTCATGATCGATGAGTTTGGTGTGACGTCAATTAATTCGAGCAAAAAACTAAGAAACTATGATCCGTTTATTATTGCTTCGCAAGCAGATCAGGTTAGTAATTGCAAAATAATTATGTTTATTATTTAGAATTGAAATAAACATTTTAACGTCGAATTACATTTATGCAGGTGTGGTACATTCCATACCCTCGTTTAACTTATAAAAATGATCCATGGATCACGGTTACAAAAATAAACCCTCGAGGGAGGGTGTCCGGAGTCGAAGAACGTGAAGTAGAGCCTTTACAAACAAGTGGAAGTGATTTTATAGCTCCTGTAGAAGAATCACTTGAAGTAAATTTAGTTGTCGACTTTAGCCAATTCGGGGACACGACTCGAACCGCCGACCTCATGCTATCTTGTATACCCTTAAACCATTTGAGACATTTAGTGTTAATCTTTTTAGATTACATAGACATTGTTTATATCATGACACTTTTAAAAAAAAATAAACAAAAAACGGTGGGAGGCTCGGTTCGAACCACCCACCATATCCTTATGTTCTTTCCTTTTAAACCAGTTGAGCCATTTAGAGTTAGTCGTTTAAGATTACATAGAAATTGTATATATTATTATGCTATTGTTTTGTTTATTAAAAATAAAATAAAACATAACATCGATTAATAACAAAAATTAAAAACATAGTTTAATAACGGAAATACAAAACATTACATGAAATTAAAATAGCATAATTATAAACTTGATCAGTCATCATTCGGGGAATCGTTCCTGAACCAATCTCCGATGTCAGTCTCTTCCCAAAGCTCGACCATGCGGTTCCAATCCACTACTAGCATCCATGACGGTCTTCCTTCTCCTCTTAGCCATTGCAGTTTCGCCCGCCGCATTTTGGTCTGGAAAACATGCCTGGAGACCCGGTGGAATTCCCGCCAAACAGTGAAGATAATATCCGGATTAAAATTGAAATAGGCCTGAAATTTAATAAGTAAACAAATATTAATTAGTAGAATTTGAAATAGTTTAAATAAATGAGAAAAATATAACTTAATTACCAAGAAATCCTCGAACCATAACTCTTTAATGTTAGTCGGGACATTGTAGTATGCAAGATAACCCCCGAGAAAATGAGCCTCTATTACGTCGCTAATGACAGCCAGAATGGAAGCATTGTAACCGAACCAAATGGTCCGGTTTTGGCGGCTTGGATCCAGAACAGAAAGATGTTCCCGACCCGGTTGAGTTAATTCTCGAATTAACCAAGAACGCCATGAAGGGGACAAAAAACGAAATCCATTTTCTGATGTTTATGTGTAGAGAATTATTGATTAGATGATGCAAAACATAAAAATGTTCGTACATATTTATACGTTGTAGAAACGTCCGTACATAATTATTGATTAGATGATGCAAATCCATTAATCGTTGTAGTAAGAGGTATCGAACCAACTTCGGGAGAAGATTAAACCAATATGAATACACTAAACCCTTAAAGACAAGCAAACAAGTTCAAGTTGTGAATCTAAAAGCTCTAATTTCAACCAAATGAAACAAACAAGTTAATTAAGCAAGCAACAAAAGACTAAACACAGAAATTCAATGATAAAAGTAAGGCCAAAGGGTTTAGGTCAATGAGTAGAGAAATCTAGAGCTATCAAGGATGCTTAAACAATCATCATAGATGCTAATCCTAATCAAGAATACTAATCAATCAATTAATCCAATCTTTTGGTACTAATTACTTTGCCTAATCCTTAGTCAAGATCAAATTCTCATTTGTGAATAAAAACAAGGCAAACATTAATCTCAAGTTCTCTTAAGCTAATAAACACTTTACACATACACTTTCATGAGCTAAAACATGTAAATTCCCATCAAAATCCAATCTAGCCTTTCATCGAACACATGGTGTGCAATAAAACCCAATATATCTAAATCATCTTAATCAATGTCAATCTAGCAATAAACACCTTTAGATAGGAAGGTTCAATCATAATAAAGCCCTAAGCATCCATGAATCACTCTAAATCACCCTAATCTACATAACCCATAAGCCTCAAATGAAACTACTCAGTAATCATACTATGTTCAAGAAAACTCATAAGAATGATGTTAAACATGATGATTAGTGAAAGATTAAAGAAAGGAGAGAAGAAATCAAACACAAATAACTCTTAGATTAATGAAAGATTGAAACTTTTTTCTTAAACATTCAAATAGAGGTTTTTTGGAACAAAGAATTTTAGAAAATAAAAATTAGGTTTTTTTTGCTTATATGGTGAATAATGACGAACCGGGTCGACCCGGGACAAACCGGGTCAACCCGGTTCAATTGTAGAAAATTAGTTCGCCAGCGGTTGTATACTAACCGCAGCACAAACCGCAACCAACACGGCGAGATACTTCTCCTTGCTTGTGGCTCGGTGTTTGACCGCAAGGCCAACCGTGGAGGAGCCTGCGGTTTTCTTTCAACCGCTGCCTTGACCGCAAGCAGCATGGCATGTTCTCATGTGTGGCCGCGGTAGGCGTGGCGGGTCGGAGGCCACCATGTGAAGTCGTCGTCGGTGGGGGGGGGGAGGGGTGGGGGGCTTTGGGGGGGGCAAAAGCTTACGGGCCTTTCTTCGGTCATGTCTTTGCATAACGATGCATGCATGGCACTCGACTTCATGTTAAATTTAACTCTCAGCACACCATTGTTGACCATAACTCTTTCTGTACATGCTTCACTCTTCATTGGTTCTTTTTCATTGGTACTTCATGATCGTTGACCACATGATGGTTGAAGAAAGTCAACGTCGTCTTCCTTTGCTTTCCTTGTGTCTGAAGTCATCCAAGCCTCTTACGAAGCACCTAAAAATGACCAAGACACACTCCAAAAGATAACAAAATGTACAAACTTTAATCTTAAAACTTCTAACCCATAAATGCATGATTTTATATCTAAATTCATGAAAATAAATATAATATGCAACAAAATTAAGTAGATTATAAATCTTAAAATCTATAAATTATGCACATATCAATTCCCCCAAATTTATATTTTGCTTGTCCGCAAGCAAATATCAAAGTTAAGATGGGAAAAAGTTTTGAAAGTGAGAGTTTATAACTTTTAAAATCATTGTTAAGCATAAGTGGAAACAAAGTCAAGACAAGCAATTAAGAGCTACAATCAATCTTACTCTACTTCTAAAGAGTTAGTCATTCCCATCAACACAAGCATCAAGTGCGAGTCTCAACCTACACATGTTCATATCCTCATTCCCTTTAACATTCATTAAGCAGTGGTGGATCATGATTGTGCAAATCAAATGAACACATTTGGCTAAGAGGGTTAAGGTCTTGAGATAGAAATGATCTCAAATGAAGTGTGGGTTTCAAGTAAAAAGGATCTCTCAAGAAAGGAATGAACTATAGCAAAATGCTTAGAGTAAGAAACAACTCATGCATACAAGGATATATTCTCATTCTAACCAAACCCCTATAATGATCTTAACTCTTTTTCTAAACCCAAGATTCCTTTCCTAAGCTACCCTTGCCTTAAAGCATTTTTGCCTTCTTATCCCAACTTTGATCACTTCTTTCTTCTTTAAACACTTAGAGGATTTCTTTTCTTTTTCTTAGCTCTTTCTTTTCTTTTCACTAGTCTCATTCCTTTTTCTTTTCTTTTAGTGCTTGAGCCAACTTTGGCTTCTTTTCTTTCTTTAAAACTTGAGACTTATCTTTCATAAACACTTAGAGCTATCAACTTTTTCTTTTTTCTTTTCCAATCCCCTCTTTCTTTTCCTCATTCCCTTTTTCCTTTTCTTCCCAATTCCCCCAAACTTATTTCCTATACTATGCATAGCTCAATGATGTAAATCTAGCTCTACAATGAAGACCTATCTTTGTCGTTCCAAACTCAACACTTTTGCCTAGTTGATTCAAGAAAAAAGGACATTCATCTCTCACTAGAGTATTTAGGCTTGAAGGGAAGCTTGGTTCAAGGTGGGGAAATCTACTTGGACTAACAAGAGAGTGGTAGAAAGGGAGAAGATAGTCCAAGTATGTATCAAGTATCCATGAGTTCACTTTTCATTGCACAACATGATAATTCAAGTCAAAATTAAGAGTTCTAATAGATAGGGAATGATTAAAATTACAACATGTTTCAACCAAGAAGTGAACAATAATGCATGAGATCCAAGAAGGGTTCTTCCTTAATTTCAAGTTCACAAGATGCATCACATAACCACATGCTCAAATAATTTTTTTTATAAAGAACACAAGCTTTAACTCTCAAACATTAATGAATGCAATCCTAAATTATTCTAGACTCAATCTTAAACATGCCAATGCAACTATATGCTTTCTTTTGTGAAATTTTTGGAAATTTTCAAATTTTTATGGTTTTC
Organism: Orychophragmus violaceus; assembly: GCA_030180135.1. Classification (NCBI taxonomy): domain Eukaryota; kingdom Viridiplantae; phylum Streptophyta; class Magnoliopsida; order Brassicales; family Brassicaceae; genus Orychophragmus; species Orychophragmus violaceus. The sequence goes on along the minus strand of CM058231.1, from coordinate 6,467,939 downwards.
TATGTCTTAGATGCATGAATGAGACTCAAGATGCAAGAAAGAAATATAAGAACACAAAACACACCATTATCAACTAGTCTCCTCCCCCAAACTTAAATCACACAGTCCCTTATGTAAAAGAAGCAAGGGAAAGAGACCAAAGAGAAAGGTAAAAATGCAAAGTGAAACAAAGAGGTGAAAAAGAGATTGGAGTGAGTTACTTGGAGCTTTAATTGGAGTGAAATGGTATGGAGGAATGGGAGGTGGAGGCTAGAGAGTTCCCCCAAACTTGGATGAATGCTCAATCCTTTGTTGATTTTGCCATGACCCTTCTTCTTTATTTCTCCCAATGCCAAAACCTATATAGCCTAAAACCTGAAGAGACCTAATAGAGATATCAACATTGACTAGGAAACTTAAAACATAAAACAATATTTACAAGAGATAGACATCGGAATTCCTCCCAAGTGAGCTTGTTTTAAGTCACTAAGCTTGACTACCTTTTCTTTTAGTGATAAGGTGGAGGAGTCTTGACCTTTTGAGTGATTGTCAAGACTTTGTTGAGATGTTCTTGGAGCTTGTTTGGATCGGATTGGATCTCATGAGTAAGGATGGCTCTTGCACTTGAGAATGGCTTATACCTCCCCTTGCATTTAACCTTGTACTCTATAGTCCCATCCTTAAGCTTCAAAGGGTGGAGAGTGAGAGTTCTAGGAGCTTGAGTATGAGTAGAGGTTGTAGGTGCTTTTTTCTTCTTCTTTCTCTTAAGAGGAGATTCATTTGCTCCACTCACCCCCTCTAATGGAACATTTTCCAAGTGTTCACTAATCAGATCTTTACTACTTTCTCCAACCAAATCATCTTTCACAACTTGGTCAACCTTTGGAGAGTACAACTTCTCAATCTTTTCAACTTGTGGCTCCTCAATCCTCAAATCTCCCAAAATGATGGATCCACAATACTCAAGCTTGGCTAAACTAGCAAAAGTCCTTTCCTCCTCAAGATTAAGGTCACTTGTGATGGTTCCACAAGTGTTGATGGAGGATGAATTCATGGGATAGAACACCTTATCATTCACCTTTGTGAGTACTACCCTCTTCTTGTTGAAATCCATTGTTGCACCGGTAGTGTTGAGAAAATCCGTGCCCAATAGTAGAGGAAGCTTCTTTCCCTTCTTCATCTTCATTACCACAAAATAAGTTGGGATTGTACAATCCTCAATCATCACCGGGTAGTCTTTAAGCTCCTCATATGGTACTTTTGTTGAAGAATCTCCAAAGGTGAGAGTAGATTTGTAACTCTCAATGCTCTTGATCCCCAATTCTTCAACTATCTCAAGGGATATGCCACTCACATTTGAGCATGTATCACACAAGGCATCCTCAATAATCAAGTGGCCAAGAGAGCAAGATGGTGAGAACTTGCCCGGTGCTCCTAGCTTAGGAAGCGATGTAGGAGCTAGCTTGGTCGTGGTTAGATCTTCCTCAACCGTGTCTTCATTCAAAATTTCATCACAAAGACCAAGAATAAACTCGTCAAGGATGGCTTCTTCATCCAACCTATCATCTTTCTCCTTATCAAGTGGAGAACCATAGACAAGAGCTTCAAGTTCAGCTACTACCCTTTCATGATCAGCATTTGAATTGATTGTATTGCAATAGTTGGTGGGATCAACTTTCTCTTTTTGCTTCTCTATTTGGATCACTCTTGAAGTCAAGGTCTCAAGTTTGGAAGTGAGATCCTTGAAGTTTCCATCAACCTTAGAGTGGATATCAATCATCCTCTTGCTCAAGTCTATTCCACCATTTGCTTGCCCTTGTATGAGTTGTTGAAGCATTGCCTTCATTTCAAAGCCTTGATCCAAAGAAGTAGAAGCTTGAGCTTGAGGGTTGTAGGGAAGCTTAGGTGGAAAACCTCCTTGTTGTCCTTGGAGATTTGACTTAGGAGCATAATCTTGTTGTTGATTAAAAAGCACAAAGCCTTGTTGAGATTGATAGCCTTTACTCTCTTCCCTTACAATGGTAGATGACTCTTGGGTAGCTTGTAAGACTTCATCTAAAAGATCATTGAGCGCTTCCAACTCTTTACTCACTTTATCCTCAATGTCTCCATTATCCATTGCAACCTTCTCAAACCCACCAACTTAGTTCTCCTCACTTTGGGCTAGATTCTCAACAAGTAGCTCCCCTTGATCAATTGTGAGGTTCAAAAACCTTCCTTTGCTAGCTACATCTAAAGTCCATTGGTGCTCATTAATCACTCCATGATAGAAGGTACTAAGGATAACTTCTTTGGCGAACCCATGGTGGGGACAATCATGAGTGTAGCCTTTGAATCTCTCTCATGCTTCATGAAAAGTCTCATGGTAGTTTTGTTTAAAGCTCAAGAAGTCTTTTCTAGCTTGGGATGTTCTTGGTGGAGGGTAGAACTTTAGGAGGAATATCCTCTTGCAATCATCCCAAGAATTCACAAAGTGAGATGGCAATGATCTCTCCCATTGGCTAGCTTTATCACCAATTGAGAATGAGAACAAAAGGAGCTTGACACTATCCTCATCCACATCTTCAATCCTAAATGTGTTGCATAACTTCTCAAAGTAGTATAAGTGATTATAGGTATTCTCCACTCTTTTCCCTAAGAACCTTAAGTCTTGAATCAATCTAATCAAACTTGGCTCGATCGTATAAGCATTGGCTTTGATAGGAGGAGGATGGATCTCCTAGCTTATAAGACATTGAGGAGTGTCAAAACTTCCAATTGTTGGCTTTTTCTCTTGAGTTTTTAGTGGGTATCAATGGGGGTGTCAAGGAAGCTTCTTAAGGTTGAGGTTGTGGTGAAGTTGCTTGAATTTGTGGAGCTTTAGTGCTGCTTCTTTGATTGACAATCTCCAACACCTCAAGTGAACTTGGTTTGTCATGTCTCTTCCTTTTGGTTGGGTACCTTTGAAAGCACAAGAGAATCAAGGAAACCAAGTTAGTAACAACAAATGAAAGAACGTTCATCGTCTTAACTTGAGATGAATGAACCAAAGCAAAGAGAAAGAAAAGCTTAGTCTCAAAGACTTAAACTAAATAGGAATAGAAATCTAATTGATCAATCCTAAATCCCAAAATGGCAACGACGCCAAATTGATAACATGATTTTGCAATCCTAGAGGTATCAATTTCTCTTGCTTATCGTTGTAGCAAGAGGTATCGAACCAACTTCGGGAGAGGATTAAACCAATATGAATACACTAAACCCTTAAAGACAAGCAAACAAGTTCAAGTTGTGAATCTAAAAGCTCTAATTTCAACCAAATGAAACAAACAAGTTAATTAAGCAAGCAACAAAATACTAAACACACAAATTCAATGATAAAAGTAAGGCCAATGGGTTTAGGTCAATGAGTAGAGAAATCTAGAGCTATCAAAGATGCTTAAACAGTCATCATAGATGCTAATCCTAAGCAAGAACACTAATCAATCAATTAATCCAATCTCTTGGTACTAATTACTTTTCTTAATCTTTAGTCAAGATCAAATTCTCATTTGTGAATAAAAACAAGGCAAACATTAATCTCAAGTTCTCTTAAGCTAATAAACACTTTAGACATTCACTTTCATGAGCTAAAACATGTAAATTCCAATCAAAATCCAATCTAGCATTTCATCGAACACATGGTGTGCAATAAAACCCAATATATCTAAATCATCTTAATCAATGTCAATCTAGCAATAAACACCTTTAGATAGGAAGGATCAATCATAATAAAGCACTAAGCATCCATGAATCACTCTAAATCACCCTAATCTACCTAACCCATAAGCCTCAAATGAAACTACTCACTAATCATACTATGTTCAACAAAACTCATAAGAATGATGTTAAACATGATGATTAGTGAAAGATTAAAGAAATGAGAGAAGAAATCAAACAAAAATAACTCTTAGATTAATGAAAGATTGAAACTTTTTTCTTAAACATTCAAAAAGAGGTTTTTTGGAACAAAGAAAACTTAGGAAATAAAAATTAGGTTTTTGGCTTATATGGTGAATAATGACGAACCGGGTCAACCCGGGACAAACCGGGTCAACCCGGTTCAATTGTAGAAAATGAGTTCGCCAGCGGTTGTATACTAACCGCAGCACAAACCGCAACCAACACGGCGAGATACTTCTCCTTGCTTGCGGCTCGGTGTTTGACCGCAAGGCCAACCGTGGAGGAGCCTGCGGATTGCTTTCAACCGCAGCCTTGACCGCAAGCAGCACGGCATGTTCTCCAGTGTGGCCGCGGTAGGCGTGGCGGGTCGGAGGCCACCGCGTGAAGTCGTCGTCGCGGGAAAAGGCTTACGGGCCTTTCTTCGGTCGCGTCTTTGCATAACGATGCATGCATGGCTCTTGACTTCATGTTAAATTTAACTCTCCGCACACCATTGTTGACCATAACTCTTTACGTACATGCTTCACTCTTCATTGGTTCTTTTTCATTGGTTCTTCATGATCGTTGACCGCATGATGGTTGAAGAAAGTCAACGTCGTCTTCCTCTGCTTTCCTTGTGTCTGAAGTCATCCAAGCCTCTTACGAAATTTCAAAACACTTAAAAATGACCAAGACACACTCCAAAAGATACCAAAATATACAAACTTTAATCCTAAAACTTCTAACTCATAAATGCATGATTTTATATCTAAATGCATGAAAATAAATATAATATGCAACAAAACTAAGTAGATTATAAATCTTAAAACCTATAAATTATGCACATATGATGTAGCCCCTGGACAGAAGCTTGGATGATAGATTGATGGAGAACAGATCACTGACTTCAAAGCTCTCTTGATCTACTCGATTTGGATGGAATGAAATGAGGATGGGATTGATTCTTCTGGTTTAAGAACTCTCTCAGAAACAATCAGTGGATGGAAATGGATTGAATGTCGCCACAGATACTATGGAATGATCTCTGATAAGACAAGAAGCTTTCTCTTGGTTTGAATCACACAAAACACATAGAAAACAAAGGTTGTTGTTTCTTTGCTTAAGAAAACGTTTTTGTTTATTGATCTAGGGTAAAAATACACTGCTGTGAGAGAGGACTTTATATAGAGTCCAAACAGCTATGCCCTTCAAGGGGTCTTTGAAACAGATTACAAAATAAAGAAATGCTTGATTCTAGGACTATAATGATTCAATTAAAAGAAACACAGACTCTAATTTCGAAATTCCAAAGAAAACACAAGAAAACAAACTCATTAGTCATAACAATAATTGAAATACTTACCTTGTTGAGCTTGGAAGAATTCTTGCTTGATTTTGAAAGAAATGTAGCTGTTGGGCTTAAATGATGCAATCTTTGCTGAAATAGAAAGTATTTGAGCCTTGAAAGTTGTGACATGAATCCATGATGCTTTGGGACGTCTGGGTCTATGAAGAAAGCATCCAAAACGCAGCAGCAATGACAAGGAAGGAGCTGGTTGAGTTTGATTGCATTTGGATCCAAAATGGCAAGTTTGGTCTCCTTTGGTTTTGTGTGATCAAGTGTGTTTGGGTGCACCATAGGACGTGGTTTATAGCTTCTGGATGATCTAAGTGGACTCCCAAAACACTGCAGTATTGATATAATTCCTCTCCAGGTCGCCAAATATGAGTTTGATGCTTCCCAAACTCGTGAGTCTCCAAATAAGGCAAGTCGGGAATCAGCTGGTTTAGAACTTGAATAACTTTTAAACCATTATTGATTTTGTACCAATTCCAATTGGACGTATTCCTCTGATGGGTTGAGTCTCCAGAACAAGTGGGTTTACAACTTGGATCATCCTGGTTTGATCTCCATACTTCAATAAGTGTATGCTGCTCTCCAGCGGATTCCTTGAAGTCTGCCCAGTTGTAACTTCAATAACTTTCTCATGTTGAAAGCTTTTGAACCAATTCCTCTTCTCCCTGGTTCCCTGATGAGCTGAGATTCTGGAATGTTTGTGATTTAAATCCTCCTGGTTGTAAATATATACTCCAATACATGCACCTATGTCTCTGGTGCACTCAAATTGCTCCTCCTTAGTTGGGTGATTTATGTCCTTTCCATGCTCCTTGATTGATGATGACTTGATGTCCTCATCAACAAATCACAGACGCAGAATAAACAACTTAAAAGCAAAAGCAAAAAATTGAAATAATAATTAGACTCATATGTCAATATAGAATGATCCCCATTAACAACAAAAGAGAAGAGACAAAGAGATTAGTCTACATAGAAATAGTAGAACACACTGTGAACTCCAACAATTCACCAGCAAGGAGTGAGAGACACAACAACAACAACAACAGATTGTTTAAAGCAACTATACAAAACGCTACTCGAAAATGTCTCACTTCGCTGTAGGAATTGATATTAAAATGGGGACGAATCAAATAGTCGAAGTCATCATTCTTCTTCCTCTTACCTAGTCTTTAAAGATTTTTTGTATCACAAGAAGGCGCAATGGTTCTTGTTCTTTTTCTTCTCCATCTGCTTTGGTGGCTGAAGCACCACTTTGATGGCTGCATCAAACACTGCCTTCACATTCTGCAGAAATCCAACAACTTCACTCATATCAAGAGTCTATTCAAAGAATAAGAACCAGGAGAAGCAGTTTTTTAGGTCTACCTGATGTGTCTTTGAACTACATTCAATGTAGACCGCATACCCAATCAGTTTCTTCAGTTCCTCTCCCTGCATCATTCATAACAACAACAGACCATATTTCATCCCGAACTTGTCATCATGGCAGGGACTAACTGTGTTACAAGAATCATGTACCTGGTTTGTAGTAACCTGTACTGCACCGGGATGATCTATGAGGAATTGCTTGTCATCTCGAAGATCTGCAAATATAAAAAGATTCCAGAATATCACATGACCATACAAAACTTTGTAAGAAGAGTTAATACATGACCAGAGATCTTCCAATCAAAACAAAACCATGATTAGTTCAATCAGGAAAGAGTTTGATTACCAAGTTTTGTTCCAACGAGGATAATAGGAACACCAGGAGAACATTTCCAACGATGATTCAAGCGGTTTAAGAAAGACTTACCAGCTGTTTCCCACAACCAAGATTGACTGTGTTCCCATCTTCAACCACATTAGCACTGAAGTTGTCGAAAACAGTTGGAACATAGTCCTAAAATTTGATCCTCTAAAAAGCATCACACCAGCTTCATCAACAATGGCTTCGGCCTAGATTCTCGAATGTGAAATCAAATAAAAAGGGTAAATCCTTAAGTCACAGATAAAAAAAAGGGACATAATAGAAGACATCATTTTCTAATCCAAACCGGAGATGACTTAAATTGAATTCTAAACAGAATTTGAATATGTCGGATGAAATTGCTCATAAGAGATTCTATATCCTCAATCCATTTTCCAATAATCATCCAGTATTCTTTACAATCCACTCTTGCGATGAGCCAAAACATATAAAAAAAAAATAGAAATTAGAGAATACGGCGACAGAGGAAGGTCAGGACTGCGACAGAGCAAGGTGACGACAGCGACAAAGAAAGAAGAGTTGGAAACGGCGGAGGCAGCAAGCCGATGACAGCGACATAGAAAGGTGGGACGCCGAGAGAAAGGAGATGTCGGCTAGAAGAGGGGAAGAATGGAGTAAAAAAAACCATATAACCTAGGTTATATCGAACATGTTTTTTAAAAAATTACCTTTCTTAAAAAAACAGTTTTTAGTTTAAATAAAGTTTTATTATGTATTTTGTTTTTAAAATAATTTGTTAAGTTAAAATAATAAAAAAAAGAAAATATTTTGTAATAGTAAAAAAAGGAAAATAGTGTAAAGGTTAATTAAGTCTTTTCATTCATTCGTAAACTAAGTGTAATGGATACTAAGATAATAATTAATCTAAAGATTCATACTATTTGGAGTAAATTTCACTTAAAACAATTATGTGTAAATATATAGTGAATATTTTCTACTAGATTACTAGTAGTTATATTAACTAAATTTTTTTGATATTTTGCAAATAGATATGAACTAGACGCAAGTTTCTGGACCTCTCTCGTAGTATGAACCGGAGGCAAGATTATCTTCATAAAAATATATTCTACAAATCTAGTAAACGCATCCACACATTCTTCCGCCAAATTGTAGTCCGTCTTTATGGTCATTAATCTATTAGCAGATGCAGTGATGAATGATCTTCTCTATAACGTACGCATAGCAGCCACTTTTTTTTTTCGACAAACAAACAATTTCATTAGTAACAAATCGGGATGATAAAGTCAATATACAAAACTTCCGGAAAATAAATTATTACATAGCAGCCACTTTGTTGCATCTAACATATAAAAAAATATCCTAACTTCTAAATTAGGTTCCTCTACCATAGTATTTTAATATTCACCTACTTCCTAAATGTTTTCCTGATAAGCATCATTAACTATATGAACAGTACCTACATCAAAATCTACTTCCGCGGTATAAGATTCACTAATATTACCATAAGGTTTTCAACTACTACTAGTACTACTATAAGATTCTCTACTACTACTACTACAATAATTGGATATTTCTCCATGAGTATACCAAATCTTATAATCCAACATAGATCCATGTAAATACAAGGGATTCTATACTTCTTCCGTCCTATCATTCTTAGCATTCCGACAATGAGAACATAAACATTTTAACTTACATATTTTCCCCATTTGTGGTTGACTACATGCTACCGACATGAATTCTTCAATACGAAGTCCATAATCGTTAACCGGTAAGTTTGTCGATGGATCAACCATCGGTCAGTCTATCCACGATCTAAAATTATTAGAAGAAGTTTTCATATTAAATATATTAGAGTGAGATATATATATATATAGAGAGAGAGAGAGAGAGAGAGTGTGTGTGTGTGTGTGTGTGTGTGATTTGTGTGAAGGGTAGGGAATTAAGGGTCTGATACTTATAGAAAACAAACCGACGAATAACCAACGGATAACCGAGCGATTCCTCACGGATATAGCCGTTTTCATCAAAAATTCATCGGGTAGTTGTCGGCACAATTTCTATAGTAAGAACTATATTAACGTATCTATTAATGGTTACAAAGATTTGACCACTAACTGACGGATTACAGACAGAAAACGGATTTCGCCGGTTATTCGTCAGTAATTTCCAACAGTGCATATGCGTCGATAATTATCGATAAAAAATGGATGGGACCTGACAGGACCCGATGAGAGCTCTTCTGACAAGCATCCCTTAGTATTCCGTCGGCTAGGACGATGTTTTTTTATAGTGTAGACTTAACACAAGGCCAATCCCCTGAATGGTTCTTCGGCATGTGTCGGAGGAACCTGGCATATCTGTTTGATCTAATGGAAATAAGAAGCACTAGATAATACAAATAAAAACAGAAGATAGCAAGTTGTGGTATATCAATTTGTGGCGAAGAATAAACTTGTCAAGTTGTCAACAATGCAAGTATTAAATAACAATGGAAATTTAAATGCAAGTGAGTAGAATTCCTCCATATATATAGTGGTGCACTTCTTTTTCATGCTCGGAAGCGGCTATCTGATCTTCAAACATAATTATTGCAAAGCTAATACGTGTGATCTGAACGCTCCATTTTTTTTTCAATTTACACCTTTAATATGTGATAATTTCTGAAGCTATTTTTGAAGCGTTAAGTAAAACTTCTGAATGGCCAATGTATTTTCTTATTGGAAAATCTGATTAATCCGACATGGTTTCAAAAAATTTCAGTTGAAATAGAAACCCCAAAAGCTAAAAGAATTGGTTGGTAGATATCTAAGAAAAGTGATTATAATCTTGTTTCGCTTTAGTGCTCCAGCTTGGCTTCATGACTGTATTGAGAGAAAATCTTCAAGTAGCATCTAATTCCTTCTTAATTAAGAATTTTGAAGATGTTTTTTTTTAGTTTTGCTTTGTTTTGGAGTTTCTGTTTTTAAGATACACTCTCTTCCGGGGTCACACATTTTAATAGAATTTTCAGATGATGAAAAGAAATTTGGATAAAATGAACGTAGGAAAATAAAAATTTGTTAGCAATAAACAAACTACTTTTTCAGGAAAATGTTAAGGAATGCCTCATAACATAATTTTATTTAAATAAATAAAAAAAACAATCAAGAAGGAAAACAATATAGACTAACACAATATTGTCAATGATATTATTATAAGCAACAACAAGATGGGCCATAACAACATTGAGAATCAAGCCCATTCGGATTGCAAAAACAACATTCAAACCCATCTAGTCCTCTGCAACAAGAAGACAAACAAAGAAACCGTACACTCACCAACGTCTCTCTTCTCACTGTCTTTGAACAACGGTTTTACAGCTCTTGAATCATTGACTGATGACCAGACTTGATGAGCTGTAATCTCTGGATAATATTTGCTTAGGTCTAGATCCTTCTTTGTAGCTCTATAAAGAGCATGATTTCGACCTCTTGTAATTATCTTGGTTTTCTGATTATCAAAGTATTATTCAGTAAAACTCTCTCCTCTTTACATTATCATGGTATCAAAGCCATTGTAACCTTCACAGGTGCTTTCAATGGCGAATCCTCAACCTCTGTTTCCCTTCCCTAGCAACGTCCATGTTCTTACCTCCGTTACGTTGAAGCTCAATGACAGTAACTATCTCATGTGGAAAACTCAGTTCGAGTCCCTTATAGCAAGTCAGAAGCTGGTGGGCTTTCTCAATGGCAGTGTAGTGCAGCCAGAACCTACTCTCACCACCCAGCATGACGGCGTCGCTGTTCAGATCCCAAACCCACAGTATGAAGCTTGGTTTTGCTCGGATCAACTCGTTATATCGTGGTTATTTGGTACGCTTTCAGAAGAAGTCCTTGGATCCGTTCATAGCTTGAGGACGTCCAGAGAGATTTGGATCTCTCTTGCTGAGAATTTCAACAAGAGCTCTCTTGCTCGTGAGTATTCCCTGCGCAGAAACCTGCAACTCTTAACGTAGAAAGGGAAAACTCTGTCTGAATATACTCGTGATTTTAAGCTCTGGTGGATTCTCTCAGCTCAATCGGTAAACCTATTGAAGAGTCTATGAAAATCTTTGGTTATCTCAACGGCTTGACAAGGGAATATGACCCAATCACTACAGTCATTCAAAGCTCACTGTCCAAGTTTCCCGCACCAACGTTCAATGATGTTATCTCTGAGATACAAGGTTATGACACCAAACTCCAGTCATACGAAGATGCGTCTTCAGTGACCTCTCAAATAGCGTTTCAGACTCAAACTGAAGGATACAAGGGGCCACAACAATCTTACTCTTACAACAACAGAGGCCGTGGAGGTCGTTTTACTCAGAACAGAGGCAGGGGTGGTTATTCAACACGAGGTAGAGGGTTCTCTCAGCATCAGTCCAATGCAAACTTCTCAGGAGAAAGGCCCACTTGTCAAATATGTGGGAGAGTGGGACACATAGCTCTAAAATGTTACAATCGCTTTGACAACAACTATCAGTCCTCCACTGAGCAAGCCTTCTCCTCTCTTCAGTTAACTGATGCTTCTACCAAAGAGTGGTATCCTGACACTGGTGCCTCGGCTCATATTACTTCCTCAGCCTCTAGTCTACAGAACACAAGTGTTTATGAAGGGAGTGATACTATCATGGTCGCAGATGGCACATGCCTCCCTATTACGCATGTTGGTTCCACAACACTTCCTTCTACTGCAGGTAATATCCCTATGACTGAGGTTTTGGTGTGTCCTGGTATTCAAAAATCCCTTCTGTCAATCTCTAAACTGTGTGACGATTATCCCTGCGGTGTATATTTTGATTCAACTAAAGTGTCTGTGATTGATTTACAAACTCAGAGGGTAGTGTCCAAGGGAACAAGACATAAGGGGCTCTATATGTTGGACAGTCAGGAGGTTGTGGCCTTGTACTCTAACCGGCAGTGTGGTGCAAGCGAAGATATTTGGCATCACAGACTAGCGCATTCAAACTCCCAGCTGATCCAACGTCTAAATAACAGCAAGGATATTCAAGTCAATAAGAGCAGAACTACAACCATTTGTGAGCCTTGCCAGATGGGAAAGTCTACAAGTTTACCTTATTTTCCTTCTGATTCTCGTGTTTTGCAGCCCCTAGATCGAATCCATTGTGATCTATGGGGACCTGCACCAGTTGTATCAAATCAGGGCTATAAATACTATGTGGTTTTTGTTGATGATCACACTCGCTTCACATGGTTATACCCTCTACACGCTAAGTCTGAGTTCTGTTCTGTCTTCAAAAGGTTCCAAACACTAGTTGAAAACCAGTTCACAACTAAGATAAAGATATTCAGAGCGACGGTGGAGGAGAATTCATGAGCAACAACCTTAAGCAACACCTCTCTGAATCTGGAATCCAACACTTGATTTCTTGTCCTTACACCCCTCAGCAAAATGGGATTGCTGAGAGGAAGCACAGACACATTGTTGAGCTAGGACTTTCCATGCTCTTTCATAGCAACACACCTCTGAAGTTTTGGGTGGAGGCTTTCTATTCTGCTTGCTTCATTGGTAATCTCCTTCCCTCCTCTACTCTGCAATACAAGAGTCCTTTTGAGGTTCTGCATCATAAGAAACCAGACTACAGTTTCCTCAGGGTTTTTGGCTCAGCATGTTACCCTTGCTTACGACCTCTTGCAGCCAACAAATTTGATCCGCGGTCCATTCAGTGTGTGTTCATTGGCTACAGTCCCATGTATAAAGGCTATCGTTGTTTGCACCCTCCAACCGGAAAGGTCTACATCTGCAGAAATGTTTTATTTGATGAAGAAACCTTTCCTTACAAGACCAGGTATCAGACTCTTGTACCCACTTATCAGACACCTCTAATGAAAATTTGGCAAGCAGATAAGGAGACTCCCAGACAGTCTGATGAGAGAATAACTCGGATTCTTCAACCACCTATCCATTTCACACCTCCTGAACATCACCAGGATGATCATGTGGATTTACAGCAACAGGAAACTCCGACTGCAGGAGTGAATGATGCACCAGACCTGCATCCAAATCAGGATCCCATCCCAGAGGTTATCACAGAACCAGCTCTTATTATAGAACCAGCTACAGAACATGCTCCTGCTGTAAATCCAGTTTTAGAGGTAGCTCCTGTCATTGTACCTGCAGCACCAACAGTAAATCCACATCAGATGACAACAAGAGCAAAAGAGGGAATTTTCAAACCTAACAAGAGGTATCTTCTTCAAGTTTCTAAATTCTCCACTCAAGAACCAAAAACTATTGTTACAGCTATGCAACACCCGGGCTGGAACAATGTCGTAATGGAGGAAATGAATACTATTCACATGCTCAATACATGGACCTTGGTTCCTCTGACAAAGGATATGAATGTACTTGGATGTAAATGGGTTTTTAAAACCAAGCTCAAGCCAGACGGAGAAATAGACAAACTGAAGGCTCGCCTGATTGCCAAGGGATTTAATCAGGAAGAGGGTTTGGATTATCTGGAAACCTTCAGTCCAGTGGTAATAACAGCCTCTATCCGACTGGTTCTCAACATTGCCACTGCCAAGAACTGGTCCATCAAACAAATGGATGTGTCAAATACATTCTTACATGGAATTTTGCAGGAGCCGGTATTCATGATTCAACCTCCGGGTTTCATTGATTCCAGCAAGCCAGATTATGTATGCAAGCTCACAAAGGCTCTATACGGCCTCAAGCAAGCTCCCAGGGCTTGGTTTGACACTTTCAGTAATTTTCTTCTTGACTTCGGGTTTATCTGCAACAAATCAGACCCATCTCTATTTACATATCATCACAAAGGTCAGTCTATAGTGCTGTTACTTTATGTTGATGACATTCTTGTTGCTGCTAGTGATGACAGTCTTCTAGATATGCTACTTCAATCTCTATGCAAGCGATTCTCCATGAAAGATCTTGGTCGTCCGAAATACTTTCCTGGAATTCAAATAGAAAGCCATGATCAGGGACTGTTTCTCCATCAAGCTTCATATGCAGAAGACATCTTACATCAGGCATCCATGTCAGAATGTAACCCAATGCCCACTCCATTACCTCAAAATCTCTCAGATGAAGACTCGGAACCATTCAGTGAACCCACATTCTTCAGAAGCATAGCCGGAAAGTTGCAGTATCTGACGATCACAAGACCGGATATCCAGTTCTCAGTAAATTATGTGTGTCAACGGATGCATTCACCGACAGTGTATGATTTCACACTGCTTAAACGAATACTGAGATATATCAAAGGGACAATCAATATGGGCTTACACATTCTGAAGAATCAGGGTCTCAATCTTTCTGCCTACTGTGACTCTGATTGGGCCGGTTGTAAGGAAACAAGACGCTCGACCACCGGGTTCTGTACACTGCTTGGACACAACCTCATATCATGGTTAGCTAAACGGCAAGAAACCATATCCAGCTCCTCCACAGAAGCAGAATACAGAGCACTTGCAGCCACTGCTAGAGAGATCACATGGCTTTCATTCCTGCTCCGAGACTTGAACATTGCTCAGCCTAATCCAACGCTGCTACAATGTGACAACTTATCTGCAGTCTACCTGAGTGCAAATCCTGCGCTACACAAAAGGTCAAAGCATTTTCAGACTGACTATCATTATATAAGAGAGCAGGTGGCACTTGGTCTAATTGAAACCAAACACATCCCTGCAACAAAACAACTCGCAGACATCTTTACTAAGTCACTACCAAGACGGACCTTTGTGGAGCGAGAGACAAACTCGGCGTTGGAGTGCCTCCCACGCCAAGCTTGCGGGGGAATATAAGCAACAACAAGATGGGCCATAAAAACATTGAGAATCAAGCCCATTCGGATTGCAAAAACAACATTCAAACCCATCTAGTCCTCTGCAACAAGAAGACAAACAAAGCAACCGTACACTCACCAACGTCTCTTTTCTTACTGTCTTTGAACAACGGTTTTGCAGCTCTTGAATCATTGACTGATGACCAGACTTGATGAGCTGTAATCTCTGGATAAGATTTGCTTAGGTCTAGATCCTTCTTTGTAGCTTTATAAAGAGCATGATTTCGACCTCTTGTAATTATCTTGGTTTTCTGATTATCAAAGTATTATTCAGTAAAACTCTCTCTTCTTTACATTATCAATTATTATAAGAAAACAAACTATTTTCCTTTATTGTCAAGTTGTCAAGGTCCGTCAGATAATGGTAACAAGAGTATCACGTTTAACAGTGATGCAAGAAAGAATGGAGACATAAAGAAGGCGCAGGGGGAGAAGAAGGTTGCTACAGGAGGTCCTCTCATCTTGGGAAAGTTTTCTAAAAGAGGCTTGGTTCAGTCTCTCACATCGCCAAGAAAGAAAGCATTAACTAAAGGACTCGGCGGTTCATGGAAGGAGACCGGCGCAGGGGAAAAAAGAACCCTGTGCAGAGGAGTGACAATGATGAGGATTACGATCAGTAAGCCTTCATTTTTCAAGGTTTTTCAACATTTTGCTTATGTTATGGATTCAATAAGCCATCAGTTTATAGTTCGGGAATGCTCAGATGTGAATTTGGTATTCTTTCAAGCTAGCAGGAGGCATTTACTGTTACTTTTGTCAGTTTTTATTATGAAATTGTATGCGGGTGTACCGCTGTATGATTGGTTTCGAAATTTGATTAATAAGACGCTTATTTATTTGTGGTGTGTTAATATGGCTGCAAATAATGGACATGAGGTAAAATGGGTGTGTAAACGTGTGGATCAGTCAAGGATCTGTCAAGAACAACAAATAGGTCGTAAAGACACATTTAGTTTAGATGCAGGAATGATTGTAGTGGAGAAGGGATATCAGGAGCTCACGTTTATAGTATGGCAAGGACTTTGGGCAAATATATATTGGTTAATGGAGTTATGGGGACGATGGTATGTGGGTACAGTGAATTCCCAGGGTGAAGAAAAAAGCAGAGTGACAAAGAGATGTTGGACCAAGTTCGCAGGTATGATGGTTTTACGACTAAGGAATGCGAGCACACCCAGAGACCAGGCGAAGGAATAACTATTGAAAGAAATAATCTCACATCTATCTGTACCTGGTATGTTAAATGTTATTGAGATATGTGTATCTTCCCTGGTTGGTTACTTTAGGTGTGATCGAGGAGAAGGAGGTAAAATCTGGGGAGAATATATGGTTCAGTATCAAAGCATAAAGCGAAATGCTAATCCTTTGAGACCGACTTTACTGCTCATTTTGTCGCTTAGCTCAATGTACAGGGTGCACGAGAATTTGTTCATCAGACGGAGAGGAACATTAGGATTATTCAAGGAGGCCATGTCGATTAAGGTTCTTAATATATGGTACTTTGGTGGTATTATAGTGGACTCATTTGTCTCAAGGGATGTTCAGATAACACATCTTTTCCAAACTTGCGGTGGCTGATGGTGGTGATAGATACTGATCCAGAAGCAGACAAGTTTCAAGTTTTTGCATATTATTTGCTTTTAAGTTGGGATGCAGGTGCTGGATGGTTATCGGGCTATCTCATAAACGCAGAAATGATGTTAAAGGTGATGGATACTAGTGCTTTGGAGTCTATAGTATTTTCCAGACAAGAGGTTTTTAGGATATGTACATGTCGATAGGTGGAGCCAATGGTATGGAGATATGTTGGGCGTCAGCAACTTTTGGTCAAGAACAATATGTCATACCATGAAGGACGATGTTTATGCATTTTCTGCAAATATGGCCAATGGAAATTGTGATCCTTATATGATACTTGATATTGTATCAATACAAATACAAACATTTATAAAATCTATCATATGAGGATTATGAGTTGGAATTGTCAAGGGCTAGGGAGTAAATGGACAATTGGATATCTAAGAGAAATATTGTTGTAAAATATCGAGTGAACCCTAGAAGATAGAACGTCTTGCGGAATACTTAGAGAGAAACGATATTGAGGCAAATACCCTTTTGTCTAGGGTTTCTATATTTCGTGTGTGTTAATATTTACAAACCCTTGACCCCTTTATATATTGCCCTAAAACCCGATACAATAGAGAATAGAAAACCCTAGAATAACAAACTCCACCTTGACGAAAAATCTCAACAATGTCACCTTCTGACTTTTCCTAACATCTGAGGGGTCGTCATCTTCCTCTAGCACCGGAAGATCTGGAATAGCTCAAGATAATGTCTGAACTTCCCCGTAGGAACCGGCTTGGTCAACATGTCAGCTGCATTCTCCAACGTACACACCTTCTGCAATAATATTTCTCCAGAAGCTGCTAACTCCCTGATTTTATGATACCTTATACCGATGTGCTTCGTCCTTGCATGATACACTTGATTCTTTTCCAGATACAGCGCACTCTGACTATCACAGTGTAGCTGAACTCCACCTTGCTCAACTCCACATTCGGCCCGTGACATTCCTTGCTCACTCAAGAAAGGCCCATTTGCAGTACCTTCAGATTTAAGTCACCTTATAATAAAAAATATGGTACAAAAATAAACATGAGTTCCTCTGTTTATCGGAGGCGAAACAAGACTTTACATTCACACAAGGTTTTCAAGGTCATTTCGGGTATCATAAGTTACATACGGTCGAACCAAGAGGAGAAGTGGAGGTTTAGCTTTGTACTACAATTACATTGAGAACATGGATATTATTTATTCAAGTAATAGGGTTATGGATATCGAGGCAGATGATGAAGGCAAAAGAGTTGCAATCTCTTTTGTTTATGGTGACCCGGTTCAGAAATTACGAGGCCAAGTTTGGGAACGATTCACTCGCTTTAGATTGGGTAGAGAGAAGCCTTGGTTCATCATTGAGGATTTGAACGAAATAAGCGGAAACCATGATAAGCAAGGAGGGTCACAAAGGCATGCATCTACATTCCTTTCCTTTAATAATATGATTCGAGACTGTGGTATGATTGAATTTCCACATCTCGGGGACTCTCTTTCATGGAGAGGTCGTAGGGGGAAACAACTTGTAAGATGTAAGCTTGATAGGGCTTTAGCCAATGAGGATCGGCATATGCTTTTTCCATTTTCGTTTGTGGAGTATTTAGGAATAGTGGGTTGAGATCATCGGCCCTTAGTTGCGACAATTCAAGAGTCCAAGAAAAGAAGGAGAAGCCAGTTCCATTTCGACAAAAGATGGATAGGTAAAGAAGGGGTAATGGCTGTAATCCAATCAGGATGGGAGGATAGAGAGAGCAGTAATGGTAATAGTTTTATCTCGAAGATTGGAAGGTGTAGGCATGAGTTGTCTAAATGGCGGAAAAATAATAAACTATTTGGAAAGGAGAAAATTAGTGAACTTCAAAGGGAGTTAGATGAGGCACAAAAGGATGATCAAAGAACACAAGAGGAAGTATGTGAAATTTCTAATTGGTTGAAGGAAGCATACAAGGATGAGGAATTCTTTTGGCAAAAAAAGAGTCGTACCATATGGCATACATCGGGGGACAGATATACCAAATTCTTTTTTGATTTGATAAAACAGAGTCGGGCAAGTAACAAAATCGTGGGTTTACATAATTCGGCAGGAGATTGGGTTACTAAGGATTCTGATATTGAACGCGTGGCGGTAGAGTACTTTACATCGATTTTTACATCTACGAACCCGACGGAATTTGAGGCCTTCTTACAGGAAGTCCCAGCTTCGATATCAAATCATATGAATGGCAAACTCATGGAAATGGCTACGGAAGAGGAAATTCGGAAAGCTTTGTTTATGATGCATCCAGAGAAAGCTTCGAGTCCAGATGGAATGATAGCTTTATTTTACCATAAATCATGGTACATAGTCAAAAAATATTTACTCCAGTTGGTGAATCATTTTTTGAGGAATGGAGAGTTTGATAATAGGGTAAATATAACAAATATATGTCTAATTCCAAAAATGGAGCGCCCCACTAGAATGACAGAGTTGCGGCCAATCAGGCTCTGCAATGTGGGATATAAACTATTTTCAAAGGTTTTGTGTCAAAGGCTTTAGTTTCTTTTCCTAATCTTATCTCGGAAACTCAATCAGCCTTTGTGGCCGGAAGATTAATATTAGATAATATACTGATAGATCATGAAATGTTTCATGGGTTAAGTACAAACCCAGCATGCAAAGGAAAATTCATGGCAATCAAGAGAGATATGAGCAAGGCTTATGATAGGATTGAATGGAGGTTTATTGAAAATATCTTGAGGAAGATGGGGTTTGATGAACAATGAACACACCGAGTAATGTGGTGTATTACTACGGTCCAATATAAGGTATTGATCAATGGTCAAGCACATGGACTCATTGTTCCAGAGAGAGGGGAAATCCACTTTCACCATATTTATTCATATTATGTACACAGACACTAATTGCAAACATAAAAAAGGCGGAAAAGGATAAACAGATAACATGATTAAAGGTTGCTAGTAAAGTCCACCTATTTCTCATCTGATTTTCGCGGATGATAGCTTATTTTTATGCAAGGCAGGGCATGAAGAATGCCAAACGATTTTAAGGATACTAAAAGATTATGAGGGGGTGTCTGATCAACAGATAAATTTTGAGAAGTCCTCTCTACAATTTGGTTGTAAGGTGAATGAAACAATACAAGAAGAGATGAAACACATACTTGGAATAACCACAATGGGAGGGATGAGGTCTTACTTGGGAATTCCGGAAAGTCTCGGTGGAGCTAAACACAAGTTTTTAGTTTTCTTCAGGATACACTTCATGGAAGGGTAAATATATGGACTACTAAATATCTAACGCGAGGGGGAAAATAAGTCTTGATAAAATCGGTAGCAACAGCCGTACCAAATCATGTGATGTCTTGTTTTCGACTCCCGAAAACGGTAACAACTAAATTGACTAGTGTGGTCTCTCATTTTTAGTGGAGTTCTGGAGGAGAAAATAAGGGAATGCATTGGATTGCTTTGGATAAACTATGTCAGGATAAAGATAATGGTGGTATTGGGTTTAGAGCGTTCAGAGACACGAACACAGCTTTCTTAGTCAAGCAATTGTGGCGATTGATTGACAAACCCGATATTTTATTCACCAAAGTTTTCAAGGGTAGATATTTCAGGAACACAGATCATCTGGATCCAATAATATCTTACTCACCTTCCTATGGTTGGAGGAGTATCATCTCAGCTAGATCTCTGGTTATAAAAGGACTAATTAAGAGGCTACGATCAAGTGAAACCATTTCAATATGGAATGACCCTTGGTTACCAGCCTATCGCCCGAGACCAGCAACCCGTAAACCTTGTATGGATTTTGACTTATATACGGTTGACCAACTGATTGACCATCAGAGCCTATCATGGAAGAAATCTTTGATAGAAGTGGTAATTACACCAGAGGATGCGAGTCTGATTCAGAGTATGCCAATAAGTAAGGTAATACACCCAGACATATTTGGTTGGCACTTTACTAAATCAGGACGCTACTCCGTAAACTCAGGATATCATATAGAGAGAGAACTACCGGATTCCGGTACTCTCGAAAGAGATTTCGGACTAGATATTAAAAGACTGCAATCGCATTCATGGAAGCTGCTTTGTCCACCAAAATCATGACATTTTATATGGCAGATATTATCAGGTTGTCTTGCGGTGACAATGAATTTAAAAACAAGGGGTATTAGATGTGATATGTATTGTGTTCGATGTGGTGCAGAGGAGACAATAAACCATGTCCTATTTGAATGTCCCCCGGCACTTCAGACATGGGCATTATCACAAATTCCTACAAACCCAATATGCTTCCCTACAAAAGTGCTATTTACAAATATGGATTACTTATTTTAGAGATTACCACCACAGGATACAAAAACCCAGTTCCCTTGGATCCTATGGTATATCTGGAAGAGTATGAATGATATGGTATACAATCAGATTGACCGGGATCCCCATCAAACATTAAGACTAGCAGAGGTCTATAACGGGCAATGGTGTTTCGTCGATGGCGCATGGAAAGAGGGGGGCACATTAACAGGACATGGATGGTATAGCTGTTATGAAGGAGGAGAAAATGTGATGATGGGATCGATGAATATTAGGCAGAGTTTGTCGCCCTTGCATGCAGAGTTTGAATCTTTGATTTGGGCCATGGAATGCATGAAGTTTTTAATAAAAAAACTTATTACATTTGCAACGGACTGCTCAGAAGTCGTGAAAATAGTGTCGGATCCGGAGAGTTGGCCAGCCTTCTCAGTTTACACAGAGGAGATTGAAAAGAGGAAGATGTTCTTCACGACATTTGACCTCAAACATATACCTCACACAAACAACCAGACGGCAGATAAGTTGGCACATAGTGCTCAATGCAGGCAGTCATTATGCGCGCATATCGGTCCTGAACCACCGATATAGATGATAGAGAAATAATATTTTATTTTGTTTACCTTTGTTGTCAAAAAAATTAAAAAAAAATAACAACCCATCTATTAGAGACTTTAATCATTGGTGGTGCCCTCCATCGTAAGGAACTATCAATGGCAATTTCAATGCAAATGAATAGAATTCCTTCATATATATAGTGGTGCACTTCTTTTTCATGCTCGGAAGCGGCTATCTAATCTTAAAAAAGAAATATTGTTTTGCAAATAAACAAATGATAAATGATTGAACAAACATAAATATTGCAAGATCTGAACGCCCCTTTTTTCAATTTACACCTTAAAAGCGTGATAATTTCTTCGCAAGCTATTTTTGAAGCATTAACTAAGCCTTCTAAATGACCAATGTTTTGTTTTTTATATTGGAAAAATCCAGTTAATCCGACAATGTTTCGAAAATTTCCTGTTGAAAAAATGAAACCCCAAGAAGCTAATAGAATTGGTTGGTGGATTACAATCATTTTTCGCTTTAGGTGTTTCAGCTTGGCTTCATAATTGGATTCAGAGTAAAATTTTATGTAGCATCTATTATTCCTTCTTAATTAAGAATTTTGATGATGTTTTTAGTTTTGCTTTGTTTTGGAGTTTCTGTTTTTGTGATACTCCCTTCCGGATCACACATTTTAATAGAATTTTCAGATGATTAAAAGAAATTTGGATAAAATGAACATATAAAAGGAAAAAAGATTGTTTGCAATAAACAAACTAATTTTTGAAGATAATGTTAAGGAATGCCTCATAACAAATTTTATTTAAATGTATTTTTTTCCTTAGAAACAAAAAAAAAATCTAGAAAGAAAACAATATAGAGGAAACTATATTACTAATGATATTATTATAAAAAACTATTTTCTTTTATTTATTATACACCAAATGTTGGAGACCTTTGAAGAATTGCAAAAGATGGCTTAGAAATTTTGCTATTTGCAAAAGAGACTCAAGACTTCTATTAACCTTTTAATTAGGTTTTTAGTGTTTTTGATCATTCATGCTTTTCATACTTTTGAGTTTTGAGATGGAGTGATAACTAGGATTTTATCCTTTAGTGAGGTATCAATTCCTCAAGCTTATCATGTAGCAATGAGGTATCGAACCATAATTGGAAAGGAGTTTGACCAATAGGAATACACTATACCACCTAAGACAAGTCACAATCCAAGTTTGAAGTCTTAACAAACTAAAAAGACAATTCAATTAACTAAGAAAGTGATCAAAACAAGTAGACAAAAAAACAACTAAGCAATAAGCAACAATCACTTAAGAAGCAAGGTCCATAGGTTAAAGTCAATGGATAGAGATGACTTAGGACAATCTAAAATGCTAATACACACTTCAATGAAGCTAAACTCCTAGCAAGAAACACAATCAATTGATCAATCTAATGTCTTAATACTAATCACTTTCCCTAATCATAACCCAAGAACAAACTCTCATTTGTGAATAAAGATTAAGCAAGCATTCATAACAAGTCCAATTAGCTAATTATCACTCTAAACATTCATTCTCATGAGCTAGAATGTGAAAATCCTGTCAAAGCTAAAACAGGCATTTCATCGAACACATGGTGTGCAACAAAACTAAAGCATCCTAATCAACATGATCAAGGCTAATTAGGCATTAAGAACACTAAGATAGAAGCGATTATAGATAGTTAAACCCTAAACATTCATCAATCATCCCAAATCATCCTAATCCTACCTAACTAATAAATTTTATAAGAAACTTCCACTACAAAAAATATGAACATTGGTAGCATATGAGGACATTACGGTTTTAGGAAGTGCTGTTATAAAATACGTGGCGGGTAAAATATTATGTAAAAATAATAAATATCGCAGTAATTCAAAGGACACATATCCGTAAAGACACGTTGCTTCTACTAAAGGTGCAATACAAACAAGGGGCTGAAGCGACCCGACAAGATTTTCGCTTGACTTAAATTCTCGAAGAAATTCGCCGGCCTCGGCATCACGGCTTGACGAGCTGAGGGGGGGGGGACTAATTGTTGGATATGGGTTTAGCACATCCAAAACCCATCGGAAATCTGGTCTAAATCAATTATAATCGATATCGGCCCAACAAGATAAGTCCGCAAAGGAGTCAACGGCCTAAAGAGAAGTCAGCATCCAAGTGCTATAAATGGACTATTTTCTCTTCATTTCAGACACATTGTAACTTGCAAGAGACCGAGCTACTTCTATAAAGCTCCGACCTCAAGCATTGCTTAGTGAGCACGTCATTCGACGGACTCACACCTCGTACCTTCTTGTTCATAGCTCGGCTCCGGTCTTAAGATCAATAAAGAACCATTTCGACCTCACTTTACGTTTATATTTCACCTCGTAGTTCGGACATTGCATATCGTAACCCGTAATATTGACTAGGTCGAATTTCCGTAACAACAACATCAAACTCCATAATTATTTTTCTACGTAACAATCATTTTGGATGTAAGTGTTGACTTGAACCCTCTCACCGTCTGTGATCCAAAATTCTGTATAACTTTTATATTAGGGTTCAGACTTCAGTTACGGGCCTTGGAGCGTTTTGATAATAGTGTTTTGTATAACCATTTATATTAGGGTTTTCTTGGTCTCACAAAAAAAACAATGGTTTTCTGTATATTTGTTTCCAAAATCTCAAATAAGATTAGTTTATAGATATATTAGGGATAGCTCCATGTATTATGTGGATTAGAGATTAATATATGTAAAACAATTATATGCAAATATAAGGTGAATATTTTCCCACTAGATTACTAGTAGTTAGATTAACTAAAAAATTTGATATTTTGTATACATATGTATGAACCGGATGCAAGTTTCTCGATCTCGCAGTATATACATATGTATCGCCACGGAATAGCCACGATGTGTTTTTCCATGGCTAAGTTTTCCGTGGCTATATGAATTTTCCACGTGGCTATATCAACTTTTTCGTGGCTCCTCGTGGCTTTTTGTAGCTTTTTAAAAAAGCCATGGAAAATCGGTGGACCAGACGCAATATTATCTTCAGAAAAAAATATATTTCACAAATCCAGCAAACGCATCCACACGTTCCTCTGCTAAATTGTAGTCTGTCTTCATGGGCATTAATCTACTAGCAGATGACAATGACGAATTATCCTCTCTATAACTTGCGTACAATAGCCACTTTGATTCAACTAAGAAACTTCATAGCTTCTAAATTAGGTTCCTATATACTAGGATTTTGATATTCACTTACTTCATGAATATTTTTTTATAAGCTTTATTAACCATCTGAATAATACCTATATCAAAATTTACTTCTCCACTATAAGGTTTGCTAGTACTACCATAAGGTTCTTTACTAATACTACTATTATCACCATAATTTGATATTTTTCATGAAGATACACAATCTTATAATCCAACATAAACCCATGTAAATACAAGTGATTCCATATTTCATGAAATCCTAGTATTCCTAGCATTCCGACACTGAGATCATGGATATTTTAACTTACATATTTTTCTTGTTTGTTGTTCACTACATTCTACCGACTTGAATTTTGCAATACCAGTACATATTCGTTAGCCAGTAAGTTTGTCGCTAGATCAACCATCGGTCCTTCCATCGTAAGGAACTATCAATAGCGATTTCAATGTCAATGAGAAGAATTTCTCGTGTATATAGTGGTGCACTTCTTTTTCGTGATCGGAAGCGGTTGTCTGAACTTCAAACATAACTACTGAAAAAGCTAATACACGTGATCTGAAAACGCTCCATTTTTTATTTCAATTTACACCTTAAAAGCATGATAATTTCTTCACAAGCTATTTTTTAAGCGTTAACTAAGCCTTATGAATGGCCAATGTATTATGTTTTTTACTTGAAAAATCCGACTAATCCGACATGGTTTCAAAAATAAGAGTTGAACTAGAAACCCGAAAAGCTAATAGAATTGGTTGGTAGATCCATGATAAGTGATTACAATTTTTTCGCTTTAGGTGTTCCAGCTTAGCTTCATGACAGACAAAATATTTTAATACCATCTATTATCCATCTTAATTAAGAATTTTGAAGATTATTTAGTTTTCCTTTGCTTAGAGTTCCTGTTTTTGAGATACTCTTTTCTCGATCACATATTTAAATAGAATTTTTCAGATGATTTAAAGAAATTTGGATAAAATGGACATAGAAAAAGATTGTTTGCCATAAACAAACTACTTTTGAAGATAATGGTAAGGAAGGCCTCATAACAGGATTTTATTTAAATAATTAACTTTTAAATAATTTATTTTCGTTTGAAATAAAAAACAATCAAGAAGGAAAACAATATAGACAAACAATCAATGATATTATTATTATAAATAAATAAATAAACTATTTTCCTATGTCTCTTATTTATTGGGAAATTTATTTTGTACCTAGAGTAAAATCTAGCACATTATCGAGACATAAGAATCTATTACGGACAAGGAAACTTCTTATAACAAGTGCAAGTAATGTGATCTATCTTTTCAATTTTTTCGTCCTTACAGTCGCAATGCACAAACTTTGATCCATTCGGTTTGCTTTTGCACGTCATGTTTCCATCAGCGCCACATATTCCAGGCCATCTACTAAGATGTTCACATTGAGGCTTTTTCCCATTCACTTCGACAATTTTCAAGCAACAAAAAAAAACAATTAATGAAATCTTAGATAATGATTTTGGATAAAATAGAACATATCATTTACGTTTTGTTCTTTTTCTTAACATCATCTTTGTTTATAGGTTAAGAATATTTGTGTTAGTCGCAGATATATAATCAAATGAAAAAAGTGAATAGAATATTACCTTTCACAATGTTCGAAACGTGGAACATGAGAACACACAAAACTATAGCTAAAATAAAATGCTTCATAATTATAGAAATGGAAAAAGATTGTTTCTGTTAATTGCATAAACCTCTTATCCATACACATCATATATATACTCAAACATACACTAAAAATAGAACATAAACTCCTTAAAAGATGAAACTGTAATGTGTGGCTAAGTCAGTGAGGTAGATGAGATCGGTAGTCTATTTTTGGAAGAAACATATACATTTTCATTTTGTTATACAAATTAGAATATTTAGGATACTCAATTCTAACATGTCAATATAAATAAATAAAAAGTGGATTGTAGCAATTATATATGATTTGTAAATAAATCTATTTTTTGAAAATCAGTTAAAAATCAATCATAGATTCAGAATGTTGTGAAATTCCAACCATCTTCAGTTAAATATCACGAAGGAAGTCGGTTTTGCACGGCAGCGTATTTCTTCTTCTCGACGAGGACTAATTTGAAAACTATTAACTAACCCATCTTCTAAACAGAACACACTTCCCACTTATACAATCATCACCATTTTCAGAAGATTGATGAAGAAAAAATTCATATGAATCTTTGTTAGTTACATCTTTATATGTATGTTGATACAAGTGACCAGAGGAATACGATCATGGGTGGTGAAAGCGCAGGAGTAGGCAGAGTTTTTGAGTACTTAAGGTTTGAATTAATATGGAGGGATTACTTTAGGTTTCTTTCAATTAAATGTGGCAACTCCTTATTCCATCTAGGTATGATGCTTACCAGAAAAATTGGTATGAGTCAAAGCTCGATGCCATGTGGTTAGAGCGAGCTTTTAAATAGCATATTTTCTTGTAGGTTGCCAAGAAATGTTCAACGGGGAACGGAGAAGTTTTGGGCTTTAGTGATGAAAATCATTAGTTATACCTTAGCCTGAAACTAGGTATGTCATTTAGAAACGGGCTTGTTTCTATTGGGCTAAGGTTTAATTTAACCTACTTATCCATGTAATAAACTTAGTATATAAAGCTAAGCATGTGTGTAGGATTAGGGTAAGCCGTAATCAGAGAGATTGTGAGGAACCCTAATAGCTTGTAATTTGTGGTGATAGTGGATTACTAGAAAGCTCCAGGTCGAGACGTAGGATCACACATCGTGATCTGAACTCGTTAAATTATATGTGTCTTTTACTTTATTGCTCAAACAAACAAACATAAGTGAGACCCAAAACTCTACAAATTGGTATCAGATAGAGGTGTGAAGCTTCGGGAGCAAGGGGAGAGTTAATTCGGTAAGGTTTCTTCTCTGGATCTCGACTAAGGAACAATAGTGAAAGAGTTTTAGATTTGGTTTCAGATTGTTGAGGGTGATGTCTAGGGTTTAAAGGTCAAAAGCATTTTCTGGGTTTCGTGTCAATCGACACACGGTTCTGCATCGATCGACACTAGGTTTGCATTGTTCGACACTACGTCGATCGACACATAGGTCTGTGTGGGAGAGTAATTCTGTTTTTTGGCTATCATGGACATGTCATCAAAGGTGAAGATTGCTACTTTTGATGGTCAGGGAGAGTTCTCTATGTGGAAGAAGTGGATGTTAGTTCACTTGTCGATCCTTGGTTTACAAGATGCGTTGACAGAAATGCCATCACCGTCAAATCTAACGATCAAGAAGGATGAGTCTGGAGATGCGCTTGCAGAAAGGGTTCGGCTGGAAGAGGCTAAGAAAGAGGAACGAGGTGAGAAAGCGATGAACTTGTTGATTCTCAATATGGGAGATCATGTCCTTCAGAAATTGGAGAGTGAAAGACTGCAGCTGTGATTTGGATAGCTCCGGAGAGGCTATACAATACGAAGACTCTTTCAAGTCTGATTCATCCACATCATCAGTTCTATACATTCAAGATGGTGGAATCAAAATCGATAGATCAGAATGTCGACGATTTTTTGAAGCTTGTATCTGATCTATGTTGTGTGAAGGTGTCTGTTACAGATGAAGTACAAGCCATACTTCTTATGAGTTCTTTGTCATTGCAATATGATTCTTTGAAGGAGACACTGAAGTGTTGTAGAGACACTCCCTCTGTGGATGATGTGATAAATGCAACAAAGTCAAAGGAAATTGAGCGTAAGGAGAAGGGTATAACAAATTCTCAGGAACTTGGAGATGCGTATTTGGCTCGTGGTAGATCAGAGTTCAGGAAGTCTGGACAGAGATCAAATAAGAGCAGATCAAGGTCAAAGTCGGGATCAAGATTGACATGTTGGTACTGCAAGAAGGAAGGACATAAGAAGACTGATTGTTATGCTAGGAAAATGAGCATGGGCGATGATGATACGCTAAAGCAGGAATGGTAATTGATGAATCAGCTAGTGTCGATGCATTAACAGTCTCTGAAAACTGGCATCAAGAGAGGTGGGTGATTGATTCAAGTTGTCTGTATCACATGACCTCAAGGAGAGTCTGGTTCGATATGTTTGAGGTCCTTACGTCGGGACAAGTGCTACTGGGGAACGACTATTATATTGGGGTTAAGGGAATAGGTTCAATCAACATCAGAGCACATGGAGGCACAGTGAAGATATTGGCGAATGTCAGGTATATTCCCGAGCTGAAAAGGAATCTGATATCTAAAAGTGCGTTAGATAAGCTGCGATTTGATCATGCTGGTGGAAAAGGGAAGACATATTTCTACAAGAACGGGAAGTTAGATCTTCAAGGTTCCCTGACTGGTTCTATGTACCTGCTAAATGGTGAGACTGTAGTAGGACAGTCAAACAGTGTTGTCCCTAAGAAGGTTGCCAATGATGAAATAGTGTTGTGGCATAGAAGATTGGGACACATGAGTATGAAGAACTTGATGATCCTGGTCAAACAAGGCATCATTGACAAAACAAGGATTACAAGGATTGGAGCCATGGATTTATGTTAAAGTTGTGTGATGGGGAAGCATCAGAAGCTGAGTTTCCACATTGGAAAGCACAATTCAGGAGAGGCATTGAAGTATATATGCACATGCAAACCTTTGGGGGTCTCCAACAGTGACTCCTAGCTTGCCAGGTAAACAGTATTTTATGTCTATCATTGATGATTACACTAGAAAAGGGTGGGTGTTCTTCTTAGCAGCAAAGAGTGAAGCTTTCACTAAGTTTTGTGAGTGGAAGAAGCTAGTTGAAAATCATATTATCAAGAAGGTGAAGTGTCTGAGAACTGATAATGGCTTTGAATTCTGTAACAAGGAGTTCGATGGGTTGTGCAGACAATATGGTATTGAGAGGCACATGACGTGTGCTTATACTCCACAACAAATGGAGTAGCTGAACGCATGAATAGGACTATCATGGAGAAAGTGCATTGTATCTTGGATGAGAGTGGCTTTGGTGAAGAGTTCTGGGCTGAGGCGGTTAGTACAATTGTATATCAGATCAATAAGAGCCCCTCATCAGCTTTGGATGGCAACATTCCTGAAGAACTACGGTTGGAAAGAAAGCCTGGTTACAAGCAACTTAGGAGATTTGGTTCACTGGTCTATGTCCATGTAGATCAAAAGAAGTTAAACCAAGATCAATGAAAGGAGTTTTCATTAGATATCCTAAAGGAGTTAAAGGCTACAAGGTTTAGCTCATCAATAATGAAAGATATGTGACTAGTAGGAATGTGGTGTTATAATCACTTTTTATTTGTTTCAAGTTTTAATAGATTGTATTTGTGTACATGTATTAGGGAGTTATATGGGTGGCAGATCAAGTGACAGATTTCTGAAACTATGTTACTAAACTAAACGGTGTAATAGGAACTCAAGAAAAAACAAACGAGATTATATCAAATGATTATTATCTAATCTCAGCTGGTAATAATGATATTGCTATCACATATTTTTTGTAACAAAGGTTTACTATTGAAAAGCAAGAGAATTAAAATGTTACTAGATTTTGACCCGCACTTCTAAGTGCGGGTATAATTTTCTTTACAAATTTTACTTTTTATTCATTTTGTTAATAGTAGTTTAGATTTTTTAATTATGTAATCTAATTTTGATTATAATTGTTTAACCAACATTATAAACAGTGAGTTAGCAATTTAGTTTTTTTTTAAATGAATTATGTGTTATTTGAAGGAGATATATCGTAAGGATTAAGAGGTTAAAATAACGATTTCGCATTATATATTTTAATCTGTGTTGTATCGTAAGATCATAGTTTGGAAAAAATATATATATATGTAAAAACAACTATTGTAAAAGTTATGTGGTATATGTTTAATTGTTATTTTATTTATCTAAAATATTATTTTATAAAATACATGTTGTAGTCGTATATATAATTTGCAAATTTGATGGAACTATCCGTTAAAAACTTCATTCAAACATAAAGCATAATTTGACGCTTCAAATATTTGAATAATATAAGTATGAAATCATTTTAATATTTTGTGTATGAAACCATTTTAATAAATGACGCTTCAAATATTTGAATAATATAAGTATAAGTATGAAATCATTTTAATATTTTTGTGTATGAAACCATTTTAATAATTTGACGCTTCAAATATTTGAATAATATAAGTATAAGTATGAAACCATTTTAAAATATATCAACTGAAATTATTTACTATATGCGAATTTTTTTTATAGAAAATTTATAATCAAGATTGGCTAATTAATTTTTCAACCCGTTTAATTAATTAAATATTTTCAGTTTGATGGAAAAACCTGCTAAAAAGTACAATCGTAAAAACATCAATCGTAATATGTGTATATATATATATATATATATATTTGAAACAAAATAAAAAGATATTAAAATATATTATAAATATATTTTGAATCTTAATTTATATATAATAGTTGATGTATAAATTATTAATTATATTTATCAATTAATTTGTTTTGATTTTAATTAATTAGGAAAGTGGGACCCATTAGATTTTGGTTGTTTGGCTACATGTTTAATAATTGTCTTGTTTGGAAACATGGATTGTAGAGATAATAAATCAAATATAAATTGTTTTACAGTTTTACCCTTAATGAAGATTACAAATCCTAATAATATCAAGGGCAAATTTCGGAAACAACATTTATGTACCATGGCAAACCTTCCTGTTTTAATAGATTAGATACAAGCCAAGCCAAGGCTATTTAGGCAAGCACCTAATTAACTGGGCTAAGCCCATAGTCTTTACTGAAATTAAACAAATAGGATCCAAAGAGAACAAAATTTTTAAGTCAGACAGAACTGGGTTTGAGCTTCGGTAAGAGTTAATTGTGTTCGTTATAGTCCTGTCTATTGTGTCTATTAAACTCTCAATTGATCGAAAGGCTCCCCTGTGCAAACGATGATTTCGCTCCACCCAGATGATGTAGATCGAGCACTGCCCAGCTAAAAGGATTAGTCGCTTTCCTTCCTTCGAGCCAGTAATGTTTTGCAAAACCCATAATTTGTGATTCCCAGTTTCTTATCGGATTGTAACCTGCTTTAATTGCCACTCTAGACCACAAGTTCCAACTCGGAGGACACTCAAAATAGAGGTGATTTATGCTTTTGTTGCATGCATTACATAGAAGGCATAGAGGATCCGATTGCAGGCCCCAACTCCTTAATATGTCCCTGGTCGGGCTTCTGTTCAGCAACATCAACCAAGTCAAGAATCTATGTATAGGAATTCCTCCCTTAATCCAAACAATCCTCTCCCACGGTACTGCTGCTATTTCTCCTCTTAGGTTGTTATACACATCTCTTGTAGAGTAGTCAGTGTCTAGCTTTCCCCCTATAATCCATTCATAACAATTCTCCTCTGAATTTAAGGTAACTGTTGTTAGGTGGATTTGAAGCTCCAGTTGAGAATCTGTTCTTGCTGGTGGTAAAGCCCAATTTCCCATGTGGTTGAGTTCTGCCAATGTCGCACTTCGACGTAAGCCTAGGTAAGAGCTGGAGTTGGCATGTAGAAACTAAACAAGAGAGCTAAAGGGACTCCAATTATCAGTACAGAAACTACAACATCTCCCATTCCCAATCTTCAGCTTTATCCAGGTGAATTCCTCCTCCCTAATCCTTATAAGTTTATTTGCTAGCCAAGAGAATTTTTTGTTCTCCTTTACTGTCCAGAAGCTGCTAATGTTCCCTCTTAGAATCTCAACTTTGTACCATGCCACCCAGATCGATCCACTCCTGAAGAAGAGCAGCCAAATCCGTTTTATAGTACACACTCGATTCCATATCATTAAGTTCTTCACGCATAATCCTCCCTCTTTCTTTGGAGAAGCAACTGTTGACCATGCCGCGCTTGCATTGTGATGGCCTTCAGATGAACCATGCCACAAGTAAATACCATAGAGAGAGTTGATTTTGTTGATAACTGCTTTAGGGAGAACAAAGGAGGAACACCAGAAATTTGAAATCCCTGCAATCACAGTTCTTAGGAGTTGTAAGGGTCCTGCAAAAGACAACGCCTTAGTGCTCCAGCTAGAAATTCTTTCTTTTATTTGTTTAATCAGTGGAGAGCACTGAGCAATTGACAATTTATTTGTGCAGAGAGGGACGCCGAGGTACTTCACAAGGAGAGATCCACGCTGCATTCCTGTTGTGAAGCTGATCAGATCAAGTTCTGATTCATCAAGTCCTTCTGCAAAGAACTAGGTTTTGTGGAAACATACAGACAGACCAGATCTTCCCCCAAAGTCATTTAGTACTTGCAATACATTCTGAACAGAATTTTTGGAGCCTTCAATAAATATGAGTAGGTCATCTGCAAAGCTCAGGTGAGTTAGTTTTGATCCTTCACATTTATAATGGTAGGCAAACTTTCCTTCAACTGTAGACTTATTTAGCAAAAATGATAGGCAGTTTATGGCAATTAAAAAGATATAGGGAGATAGGGTATCTCCCTGCCTCAGTCCTCTTCTTCCTTTAAAATGTCCATTTAGCGTTCCATTTTAGCCCACTGTGAAGTTTGCAGTACAAACACAAGCTTGTAGCCATCTGATATAAGTTGTTGGAAAGTCTAACCCTTGTAAGCAGTTGAATAGAAACTCCCAAGATAAAGTTTCAAAAGCTTTAGCTATATCAACTTTAATAGTAATTCGTTTAGGACCCTTGTTTGTATGATAACCACTAACCAATTCACTTGCTAGCACTGTGTTTTCAACAAGCAACCAGTCTTTGACAAATGCAGTTTGATTAGGTAACACTAGATCAGGAAGTAGAGGCTTTAGGCGTTTAACGAGCAGACGAGATATTGATAGGTGTAGTTTTATCCCTATTCTACTGCAAGTGCACAGTTAATGCAATCGTAGTATATAAGGTATCGAATCCCACAAGGACTCTCAGTCACACAATAGTAGTTCAGATTTAACTAAGCGAAGCAGGTGTGGAAACAGTAAACGAAATAGTAAAGCAAATCAAGTGAGTTTGTAAGCAAGAGGGCAAAGCGTTAGGTTTCAGGAGTTCTCCGGAAATCAGGAACGCAAGTAATCAATCTATCGAGATCTAATCATAAACTATTCTAGAACTCAAACACAGATATAGAATTAACCAAATTCCTTTGCGATAATTCTCTAAGTCTAAGTGCAGCAAACCAAACTTACGTTTGCGAGAACTAACAGACTAAACCAGCTTTAATTCCAAGTTTGATATGTTCACAATCAACCTAAACCAAACTTCCGTTTGCGAGCAGTTTAATTGCTTATCTAGGTTCTTTCTAGTTAAATTAACCAACTTCTGCTGCATTAATCAACCT
Source organism: Orychophragmus violaceus (assembly GCA_030180135.1). Lineage (NCBI taxonomy): Eukaryota > Viridiplantae > Streptophyta > Magnoliopsida > Brassicales > Brassicaceae > Orychophragmus > Orychophragmus violaceus. The sequence continues at coordinate 6,434,048 of CM058231.1, read as the reverse complement.
AAAATCATAATTCTGATTAGCTACTTCAGATTAAGCATTAAGAACAACCTAAACAAAGAACTAGCAGATATGAATCCCTACAGATTAATTTAAACTATAGTTCCATGAAATCCCTAATGAGAATCCTTCAACCTAACAGGTAATCTACTCAGACATGTTCATCGAGAAAGAAAATATCATAAGTAGAAAACCAAATATCATTAAACAGAATAATCAACAGGGGTTCAAAATCAAGTCTCTTTCGAGAATAAAATCAGCCCCTACGGCTTTCTCTGAGTAAAACTTAACGTAAGAAAAGCTTAGCCTAACAAGTGGTTGTAAAACCTATTTATAATCCTAAAACACGTTTTGGGTCACTTTTGCAAATATCAGGAACTTCTGGGCAAAACTGCAATTTCATTATTCTTCATTAAACCGTCGTTTGGCCCATCTCGCATGTGCAACGATCGATGCCATAAGTGTGTCGATCGTTGCAGCTCTGAAATATTGACAGTGAAGTCTATCTCTCGGCCAAATACTCTAATTAGCTCCAGAAAGTGCCATAATCACCAAATATGCTCCAAATGTGCTTGTACCTAATAAACACCTGAAAAGACTCTAAAACATAGTAAAAGACTCGATAAATAACACATATACCATGGTTAAAAACCCTAAAATCTATGGTATATCAACTCCCCCACACTTAGCCTTTGCTTGTCCTCAAGCAAGTCAAAGAACTAAATGTAGTCAAGAGGGTTGAAAACTTTCAGAAACTCTTTTCGTCATAGAAGCAACAACACTCAGATTCCCCTTAGTAAACCACTGAAAGAATCAATCACAGGACATCAAGACCAACATATACTTCCCCCACACTTAGCAACTGTCCTAAGTAAACTCCACAATCATATTCAAGCATTCAAATTCTCCCTACTGACTTCTACAAGTATTTAAGTGCGGTCTCACCTAAGGAGTATCGATCAAAGGGCACATGGATTCTTACCTTATCAGCTCTAGACCACCATACTATCTTTCTCTAGTCACTTTCTTCTCTTTCCCTTCCTTAACAACTGATTTTTCCCACATTGGGTATCATTTTTTTTTTATCAGTGTTCTTCCCGTTATGGGGTGTACTTTGGACACATTCCATGGATCGCACAGGAGATAATAGGGGTCTCTACCACTCTCGTGACCACTTCGGAGTTACTAACTCATCCTCAGTTTATTATCTTCTTTTTTTTTTTACTTTATAGAAGGGGAGAAGGGAACCAAATAGGATAGGTTGACAGGCTGTGTCAGAACAAACAAGGTAATCCGACACAAAGTATACCAAGCCCTTAGGTGAGAAATCTAAATCAATATTAAGGTTGAAGTCAGTAAAAGGATCCTCTGATACCTGAGGTGATGTGGGTGTTCCCAGTAGGTTGATCCGTGTCTGGGTTTTCTAATAGTCAGAGATAGATCCTGCAACTTCATCTCAATGGTTACTTAAGTTCCTGCAAGTCTTGTTAAAACTTCTCAAAAATTCACTGTTTCTTACTTAAACAATTTTGACTCAAGAAAACAAAAAATTTTGAAAAATTTAAAATAACTAAGAAAACAAAAGAAAGAAGTTAGTAGAACCTCCCCCACACTTAAGACACACTGTCCTCAGTAGTGTCAAGCGAAGGATTGGTTTAAAGAAATAAAAAATTATTAATGGTTTGTTTGAGTTCTGTCGTATTTTACCTCTGTCGCTCAAGCATCGATCGTTGCACATAGTGCATCGATAGTTGCTTTGCGATTTTTGTTGGGTGTCGATCGTTGCACATGATTGCCACGATCGCTGCAATGCGTATATCGGATCAGTCAGCAAGTTAGCAGGTTAGTCCGTTGGAATCTATCAAATTTCGAATCCTGCAAGCTGGAAACACTGAAAACAGAGTAAAATCGAAGCAAACAATGTAGCATATCAAACATATCATCCAAAAACAACAGCATCCTAAAAATCAAAAGGAAAAAGTGCAAAGAAAAATAAGAAAAAGATAAAAGAGTACAGAACCGAATGTCTGAAAATGGAGATCAATCTCACTCGCTCACATCATCTATCCCACCATACATCTCATCGTCATTGGCTGCCTCAGCTATGCGATCAGTACCACTCGAGGAAGTAGGAGTCGGAGATCGTCGTCTGCGTCGAGAAGGTCCTGGAACAGGCTGGTGAACTTGTGGCTGTCTCCTGCAAGTGCAGCCACGCATCCACTCCCAGACGGTCTTCCATATCCCATCACTACGCTCTCTCCACTCAGCCTCAGACATATCACCGTAGGGCACTGTAATCTCAGGATAAAGGCCGATATCAGCAGCAGGCGCATGTGTAGAGGAAGATGAAGCTCTCGTAGAAGGCTCTCCCAGCGGATGAGCCATAGTAGGCACTGCGCGTCGAGCTCTGGCAGGAGGGCGGAAACTCAAAGCATCAATCGTATCGATCTATGTCAACCCAGCAGCAGGAAGATCAATACCATACTGTGTATCTTCAGGGTCGAAGTAAACCCACACTCGCCCCTCCTTCAGCCACCTAGCACTCTGTAAATGACTGAGATCCAGGAACTCTCTCTCAGTAATGCGCTATGTATCCTCCATAGGGATCCTGCAGTGTCTGAAAATAGGAGTAAGAAGACTCCCTACTGTCTCTTTGCGCACGCCATCATATGGCTTCTTCTGCAGCTCGCAAAGATGATGAGCAAATACAGCTCCCAGGTTGACTTTCCCAGATGGGTCTCTCACATCGGTACCCCTGAACTGCTCCCTCAGTCCTCTGAATAGTATCTCCAACTCATTCTTGCGCATCTTGTTGGCCTCATGCTTGCACAATAGAGTGCGTCCCAAGATATGCAAGACATACCTGAGAGCCGGATGCCTAACCTGAATCACCGGTGTAGTCCGTGAGTGATACCGTCCACCACCAATGTACTCCCAGAACTGCTGAGCCTCTGCTGGTTCCCATGGAAGGGACATATCGGTGCGTGGCTGCTCAGTGCTAAACCCATAGATCCTACAGATATCGAGAAGGGGTACTCGATACCTGGCGCCAAGACACATGAAAGTAAAAGTGCCTCCTTGAGCATTCCCGCTCTCCGGGTTCGGGTAGACAACCCTGCATGTGGCAAGCAACTGTCTCACCAACTCTGGGTATAGATCGTGAGGCTGCATTGGCATTGTCCCCAGACCAATGCCTCTGCACAGCTCCATAACCTGCTTGTCTATGCCGAGACTCAGACAGGTCGAGTAATCCGCAAACTTGGTTGGTGCTAGCTCCATGCCACACCAACCGTTATACAGCAATGTATCGTACTCGTCCCAGTACTCGTGTAGCGGTCTCTCTGTGAAATCAGTCGTAGCGAGCAGCTTCTTAATAGTCGTGCCCCAGTTGCTGTTAGTCTGAATCCGAAGGTTCTCTGCCCTTGGCCATGGTGGTCCAATGGTTGCATAAACCAACTGATATGGCTCTGGAGGATCAGAATCTCTGTGTAGCCATTCTGGTGGTGGAATGTATTGTCGTGAGGCGCTTGCGGCGGTTGCTCTGCGCTTGCAGGGTTGATTCTGAGCTGCCATCTGTAAAACAGAAATTTAAGCAAATTAGTCATGGAAAACTCTCTGTGAAATCGTCGTGCAACGACCGTTGCACTAAGGCATCGATCGTTGCAAGGCGATTTCGTATTTTCGAACATTTCCCCAAAATCGCAAAGCAACGATCGTTGCCCAAGTGCAACGATCGGTGCAAGGCGATTTTGGCCGCAATCAACAGTCAACAAAATCGTTCTAAATTCGTGACAACAATCCATCACTAAACAACCTAAATCATATTCATTTTAGCATGCATTCATCAATTTCAATCCAAAATTCCCAATTTCTAAAACCCTAATAGTTGAATCCGAAAATCATAAAATAGAAGTACATTACCTTGAATTCGTGAGAAATGGGTTGGAGAAATAGATTGAGAGTGTAAAAATAAGAGAATAGCGCTTGAAAACAAGGAATTTGATGAAGAAACGATAGTTTTAGGTGGTGAGGCTCTCGGTGTATCGGCGAAAAGAAATGGAGAAGAAAGAGAGAAGAAAAAGGGTTTAAGGCAACTTACCTTGGTCGTGGGTGCAATGATCGTTGCATAGTAGCAACGATCGATGCTGGTTGAACCAGATCGATTCCGGTTTAGCTCGACATACCTTAATTTTCGATTTAAACCAATTGCAACGACCGTTGCACATGTAGGCAACGATCGTCACACATCTCCAGACTTGTGTTCTGCATCTAAAAACTTGCAAAAACAAATAAAAACGTGAAATCCTAAGAAAAACACCCAAAAAAATGAAAAGGAAAAACAAATAAACCTAACAGTGGGTTGCCTCCCACTCAGCGCTTGTTTTAAGTCATTAGCTTGACTTTTGGAAAGAGGTCAGCCTCATGGAGGTTTCAACAGAGACTTTGAGTGTCTCTGTGAATGCCTTATCATCCATGGTGGTGTGTAAGCAGTAGCAGCATGATGTCGTCCAAGGAACGTAGGAAGGAATGTAGGGTGGGAGTGACACTTGGGTGGTTTAAAACTTTTTCCTGCATTCAAAACAGTGGAGTCAGGAGGTTTAAACTTAGAGGATTTATGCTTAACCTTTGGCAGAGATTTGATGTTCGGAGCCTTCTGCTTATGAGTATCTTTAGGTTTTTAAGATGTTAGAGTAGACTCCTGTGGAACCACCATCTTCTTGTCAACCACTACTGTGTTGGGATTATGTCCTGAAATCACATTGTACTCACTCTAGAGATAGTTGTATTGTCGAGATCGGACAATTCATGTGATACTGGGTAATCGTAATGTTTTGCTAGAAACCGCTTATGATAAATGAGTTGTAACTCATTTCTTGTATCGTGTGAACCTACAGGGTCACACACCTAAGAAAGTTGGAAACACTCTGCATGGGATTGATCATTGGCATATGATCTAATCGATGTGTATTGGATACAGATCGAATATGAGTTTTAATGAGGTGTGTCGATCGACACCATTGGGTGCGTCGGTCGACACAAGATGTGTGTCGATCGACACCACTAAGTGTGTCGGTCGACACAAGGCCAAAATCTAGAATGAGTTCTCGGTTTATGTTGAGGTCGATATATATTTGGATTGAGACATTCGACCTAATTAGCCTTCGCCGCCCAGACAGTGTTTTCTCTGGGAGAAAACACAGAACCTTGAAAACTCAGTTCCCAGGGAGATCCGAGCACCGGTACTAGCATCCCGGCGGATTCCAGCTTGTGTGCGTGTGGACTGAACAGTATAGGCGCAACGATTGGGGCGCTCCTAAGATCTCGTTTATCTGACCGTCTTCCGCTGCCAAATCTCCAGGTAAACAGAGATCAGACCCTTGATTCAATTAACTAGACCCTAGATCCTAGGCTATCGGGAACTCGCATGAATTCAGAATACGGTAGAATTGGCTCGAAGTTCCTACAGTGGTATCAGAGCCTTAGGGTTTTATCATTGAATCAGACCTGTTTATTGAATTTGATGATTTAGATTCGCTAGAACAATTTGTTTAGATTGAACAGGTCAGATCGTTTTCGATCAAGCTCGAGTCTGTGTTTTCGCACAGTGTCGATCGACACACTAGGTGTGTCGGTCGACACAGAACGGCGAAAACGACAAGATTCGGCGGCTAGGGTTTTTCGCGAAGAAAAACCGAAAGCCTTCTGTGTCGATCGACACAGGTTGTGTATCGGTCGACACAGAGCAGATTCGGTCACGTATCGATCGACACAGTTTTGTGTCGGTCGACACAGACCGAGCGAATGGTTAATCGGTTCAATTGGATTGGACCGGTTATCATGCTTGGTTAAGTCCGAATGGATCGGTTTAAATTGGATGAATTGGTTCAATTGGATTGAACTGGTTATCACAATTAGCATGAACCGATGGTTTAAATCAGTTTGATTGGATAATACGGTTCAGTAGAATTGGACTGGTTATCGCAATCAGTTGAAACTAGTTTAAACGGTTTAAATTGGATGAATTGGTTCAATTGGATTGAACTTATTATCCTAATTAATATAAACCGATTGGTTAAGATCAGTTTGATCTGATAAGTCGGTTCAATTGAATTGAACCGGTTATCAAAACTGTCTTCGGTTAAGGTCTATGTCGACCGTCACACAAGGGTTGTGTCGATCGACATTACCGGTTCGATGAACCGGGTTAATTGGATTAACTGGTTATTGAAGTCCGGTTTTGTTTGGTAGTGTCGATCGACAGACATAGTCTGCGTCGATCGACACAGTATTCGAAATTCTGGTTATTGAACCTTGAATTTGCAGAAACCAAACTAGACTTAAACATTGATTAAAGCTTAGCTTCAATATGGTCAACTGTCAAGACTCATTTCGTTGTGTGATGTCTAGCCAAGAGCTTGATGTCCACAATTACGTGAGTAAGGCAGGTAATAATGTTGATGGACTTGCAGTGCATTAACATCAACAATTACATGACCTAACAAATTGATATGCTAACCTTTCAGAGTTTAGTTTCCTCAACTAAATATCAAGTAGTCTTGATGTCTTGCCCAAATCTTGTCTACTGTCAAAACTTGTGTCGTTTGTTGGATATTCTTGGAGTCCTTGGTATCCACTGCAACGTGAGTGAGGCAGGTGGTCTTTGACAGACTTGCAGTGCAATTGTCAATGATCACAAGACAGAAAAGATTGGTTTTACTTGATTGGGCTGTCGGAAGTTCTGGGCCCGGAGACATCAGAGTGGATTAGACATATTTGTCTCATCCACAACCAAGAGTTGTACTGGGTACAATTAGCAATGATTTGCTTACCTAGATAACTAAAGTCTGAATAACAGCCAATCGCCCACTCAAATTTTGGTAATGTATGGATCTTGGACTATTATATTCATAGAGGAAACATTGTTTGAATATAATGCGAGTTTTCTTATTTGATAAGATTTCTCATCATATACATAACTAAATCTTTGTTTTTCTTGGATTTCAGCTTATGTCTATGACTACTTTCTCGTTGCGATCCGTCCTTGAGAAGGACAAGTTAAATGGATCCAACTTCCTGGATTGGTATCGGAATCTGAGATTCATTCTCAAGCAGGAGAGCAAGGACTATGTCCTTGAAAAGGCTCTTCCAGAAAGGCTTGAGACCAATCGCTCGCATGCAGCATATAATGCTTGGATTAAGCATTATATTGATGTGGTAGATGTGCGTGACCTGATGTTGGCTACCATGAACTCAGACTTGAAAAGTCAATACGAGAACATGGAGTCGCCAATAGAGATGATCACCAGCCTGAAACTGAAGTTTCAGGATCTGGCACGAGTTGAGAGATTCCAGATGGTGAAGTCTCTCACTGAGTGCAAGCTACCAAAGGATGCTCCAGTAAGTCCTTATGTCATTAAACTGATGGGTTACATTGATAACCTGGGGAGACTGGGATGTCCTGTCAGCTTAGAGTTGGCCACCGACATCATTCTGCAGTCACTGCCGTCAAGCTATGATATGTTCATTAAGAACTATATCAAGAAAGGCTTGACGAAGACGTTGACTGAGCTGTATGGCATGCTCAAAACAGCAGAGCAAGACATCATAAAGGGTAAAAGATTTGAGAAATCTTGTGTTGGCAAGGGTAGAGGCAGGGCCGTCCAGATTTGGAATCAGGATAAGCCTATGTCATCTTATAAGCCCAAGTCAGGCCCATCTGGTGTTAGAAAGTGCTTATACTGCGATGAGTCAGGGCATTGGAAGAGAGATTGCATTAAATTCTTGGAAGATTCACAAGAGATGAAGGAGATGTATGGTACTTCTTCTTCAGGTATTGTGTTATTAATTCAAGTTCTACGTATGTATTGGATACTAGTTGTGGTACTGATATTTTTGAAATATGCAGGACCTAAGCGACAGTAGAACGTTGAAGAAAGGACAAGTGGAACTGCGTGTCTGGTTGAAGCAATGGTTGCTGCATGAGCCGTAGAGACTCTCCACTTGTAGGAGCCTTTCATACTTGGTTTTAGAAATTAAGTAATTGCTACTATGTATCTGCCTTGTGCAGAGATGTCTTTCATTTTCTTGTAAGAATTTGAATGTTTTTCATTTTGATAAAAGACAAGTCTTGTGTTTAGATCTTAATGAAATATCATATGGTAGCACCCCGTTTGGAATGGGTTTTATATCTTAAACCGACATAAGTTTAAATATAACATAAATACTAAAGGTTTAAGTCTGATGACTCAAACTCGACTTTTCTTTGGCATACTCGTTTAACAACAAAGAGTGAAGCGGATTCAGAATTTCCATAGTTTTGGACTCATTTGATTATTAATCATTTGAGATATGAATTCTGTTCACTGGACCAAATGACAAAGGCCCTTTTTAGCAGAGCTAAAGTAAATGGGCCAGAGGCTTATTGGACCTTACACATACTGATGTATGCAGCCCAACGAGCATTAGTGTCAGAGGAAATCTTCTGTACTTCATTACCTTATTGATGGCATCAATAAGTATGGTTGTGTTCATTTGATGAGACACAAGGAGGAATCCCTTGAGGAGTTCCTAGATGAAGTATAGAACCAATTTGACAGAAGCATTGAGATCCTCGATTGAATCGCGGAGGAAAATACTTAAGTCATGAATTGGGTGATCATCTGACAGAATAAATCGGATCTTATTGGATATGCTCCGATTAATGATGAGTCACAGGAATCTTCCATAAACGATTTAATAATACGTCCTAAAATGTCTGTCTTTGCGCAGAAAAGAGTTTCATTCAGAATCAGTGAAAAACACCACATTGGATGTGGACTGGGTGACTTCCATATTTGTTTTTCTGATTAATTGGGATTGCAAGGTTTGTGTAAGACAGTAGTCAACAAACAAACTTGAACCCACATATGATAAGTTCTAAATCGCTGGTTGTCCTAAGGAAACCAAGGCTTAGTACTTTTGTTGTCCAGAACTGTGTCTTTTAAGAAAGATCATACTTTCAAAAGGAACAGTGGGAGTAAAAGTACACATCGAAGAAATTCGATAAACACAGGAGGCTGCTCAACCTATTGAGGGAGAGCAGCGGTAAGATCTACAAATTGTTGTAGGATCTACACTTGTGGAGCCTGAAAATCGCAGATCCGAAAGGATCCGTCGCTAACTCGAGAGTGATTTCTCGTAACCAATTGCCGTGATCTGTCGATCATTGAAAAGTGACGAGCATGCGAAATTCAAGGAAGCGATGGTGAACCCCAACTTCGAAATTAGCTGGGTATGAATGTTAGCTTCATCGATCCAATTCTGGATTAAAGCAAACATCTTGGAGTTGGAATCAATATTCTGATAAATTGGTCAAAGGTTTTGATTTGATCAGAAAGAAAAGAAACCATGCGCTTACAAGAAGACTAGTGGGAGCGTAATGGCAATTCTCACACAGTATGTAGTTGACATACTTGAATCTCATAAGTGACGTTCCGACGCTAAAGTCTTGTCAAGATTCGGGTCGGGAGTCAAATTTAAATGATAGTCATGGGAGTAGCCGCATGAATTCTTGGAATCAGAATCTATTGATATAGATTGAGTAGGCTAAATGAATCGTGTCAAAATCCTTATGTTGATAAGGTATTGGACAGATCTAATACACTTGATTCCAAGAATGGCTTCATACCAAAGGTCTTATGGCATAATCTGAGCAAGATAAAGTGTTTTGAACACTGGCTGAACTAATGTTAATGAGTGTGATTGCTAATGCTGCTGCAATAGAATCCATCATGAATGCCATATTTTGCGCTCGTCTAGATGCAGCTTACGCATAAAGCATGACGAGAAAATACCAAAATATTCCGGTAAAAGTCAATGATCAGTTGCCAGAAATATCCCAAGTGTTTAAAGAACTCTAAGGATAGTTTCGTAGTGAACTGAGGAAGTGACGTACCAGTTGAAAGTAGTTAGACGGACAAAGACGACTCCCGGTTCCCACCTGGTCATGTCTACTTGTCTGAATAGCGGTGCTATCTGTTGGAAAGGCTCCAAGCAGTGGACCGTAGAGTAATGCTCTTATCTGAATGGCGGTGTGGTTTGTTGAAATTGTTTCAAGCAATGACGCCGCAGGCTCTCCCACAGCCTAAGCACGAAATTTATTCTGTTGCTATAGGTATAAGATATCTGAAGAGATGATCTTGATTCTAGTGGGAGTAACTTTAGTTATGTTATAGTTTTTACATAGACATGCCATAGTAATGTTTATGTAAGTTAAACTGACATCAGTGTTATTTAATTATTGGATAATTAAATAATGGTCCCAGAGTATTTTATGGTCATCATATAGATCATCAAGTTGAAGACTTGATCATGAAACCCTATAAGTAAAAGATGACATAAATTATGATTGTCCCTAGTCGAGGTTATTGAAGCGGGGCACCAATAACCGCGCGAGACTAGTATGTGAGGTGGCTGTTGGACTAAGTTTCATGGAGTCAATGATATGATTATCGCAGTCAGTCACATAGATATATGTTGGTGAACATATGATCGGACATGACCCGCTTAATGAGAACTCCACAGGATAGTTATATGAGTGTCATGGGAGGTTCTCATTACGACTATAGAGTATAGTCCTTAGACCTGAGTTCATCATGCTTTCTAGCATATGAATTGGTGCGTGTTGACCTTGTCAAACGTCGTTCCGTAACTGGCGGCTATAACGACATTGCTTGTGCGTATCATGAAGTATGTGTAGAAACAGAGATGGAACAAGATGGAATTTGTCCCTCCTGTATAACGGGAGATAAATATCTCAGGGCCCATCGAAGATCTGATACTGAGAAAATGCATGGCCGTGCTCAAACGAGGTGATTGTCAGTCGTTTGTTTTATCAGTATAGATCAGGAATTCGATGAACATGATGTTGGCTATAATAGGGATGACACAATCTCTTGCCTTATGCCATATCGAGATATAGTGACGAAGGGATTATAGGAATAGGTGATTCCAGTACAAGTGGGAGATTGTTGGGATTATGTCCTGAAATCACATTGTACTCACTCTAGAGATAGTTGTAATGTCGAGATCGGACAATTCATGTGATACTGGGTAATCGTAATGTTTTGCTAGAAACCGCTTATGATAAATGAGTTGTAACTCATTTCCTGTATCGTGTGAACCTACAGGGTCACACACCTAAGCAAGTTGGAAACACTCTGCATGGGATTGATCATTGGCATATGATCTAATCGATGTGTATTGGATACAGATCGAATATGAGTTTTAATGAGGTGTGTCGATCGACACCATTGGGTGCGTCGGTCGACACAAGATGTGTGTCGATCGACACCACTAAGTGTGTCGGTCGACACAAGGCCAAAATCGAGAATGAGTTCTCGGTTTATGTTGAGGTTGATATATATTTGGATTGAGACATTCGACCTAATTAGCCTTCGCCGCCCAGACAGTGTTTTCTCTGGGAGAAAACACAGAACCTTGAAAACTCAGCTCCCAGGGAGATCCGAGCACCGGTACTAGCATCCCGGCGGATTCCAGCTTGTGTGCGTGTGGACTGAACAGTAGAGGCGCAACGATTGGGGCGCTCCAAAGATCTCGTTTATCTGACCGTCTTCCGCTGCCAAATCTCCAGGTAAACAGAGATCAGACCCTTGATTCAATTAACTAGACCCTAGATCCTAGGCTATCGGGAACTCGCGGGAATTCAGAATACGGTAGAATTGGCTCGAAGTTCCTACATAATGTGCATTGAACAACATCTTTAGACCTTACAGGAGCTTTTGGGAATGGTATTGGAGGTTTGTAGATCCTTTCCTTAGCAACTCCACGAGGTATAAGTGAAACTGGTTCTTTACGGGGTGCAACGATTGGTGCATATGGTGCAACGATCGACACGGTTATCTCAGCTCGAGTTTCAACTACAGTCTCGGGTCCATCAGCTTCCTGGTCTAATCCAGCAATCTCAAACTCAAATTTCTCCTCTTCACTTGATCCAGTATCAGTCTGAACTATCCAATCCAAAAGATCCATGTCAATCTCTGTTGAGTCAGGTCCTTATGTAAAGCCCCTTTCCCATTATCCGCTCACCGACGAGCTGACCGGTCAACATTCAAACAAGAACATGACCAAGTCGAACCCGAGCAAATCAAACAGAAAAGGTTTGTCACAAGACGAAGCCAGAGACGGATCGGCTTGAGACAAAGGCTCGCACTAACCCGTCTTTGACCCCGCTATCCTCACTTCCATGATACAAAGCTTTGCAACTCGTACCATTTCCGTGAGTTGTGTCGGTTCGGACTAAACACAATATCAGGAAAGCTCATTCATTTCTGAGTAATCAACGTTACGTACAACGTTTACAATCTTTACAAAACAATTTCCATTACTAAAAACATCATCGTGTGGCCACACAAAATGGTACTACAAGGTACCAAAAGCCGAACCGAAGTAAAATCCCAAAAACGTCGAATCAAAATCCCGCCACAAGCAATCCCGAGACTACACCGAGGATCTCCCGCGTCCGTCGCCGCTAAACCTGAAAACCACAAAAAGAGTCTAATGAGCGATCTAAGATCACCCAGCGAGACGGCTCTCCACTACGGCGGCTAGTCTATCTAGCATCTACAAATTCCCGTCCCCAAATTCCCAAAACAACAATCAATACAATAAACGGTCGATCACGCACTATCACATCGTGTCGAACCCACAACACACAAGCATTCAAATAACAACACCGTCACCAACACAAGAGTAACCAAGGGAATCGAGAACACTGCGGCACATGCTCTCTATTGGAACTCGATCTATCTACCGCGCAACACCAACAATGTAAACTCAACACAACACTGGGCCCTTACGATCTCGGTAACTTCCACGGGTTCTCATTGTCACCAACATGGTAACTAACCCCACGACTCCTAGACTTCAACACGAAGTCCAACGGCTAGGACATTGTTCTCAGCCCATCGATACGCAGTGACTCAAGTTACCCCCGGCAACCCGAGTTTCCATGCGATTCGGCCCTATGACATGACCCCGTATTCTCCGAATCACACACCTACCGGCGTCACCCAGTAGGTTAACACCATAACCAGCCCCACTGCCCGAAGGCATGTGTCCGATCAGGTAACTACCCGAGGATCCAATCGGGTTGGAAGTACCGGAACGTATCCAAACACCTAGACTTGCGGGATCTAACGCACCCTAGAGTCCTAGTGCAGAAAAGTAAACACGCAGACTCGCTCGGACTCTAGCAATCATACTCAATCATTACTCCACAACAATCTCAACACCACGTCCCGCAAGTCTACACACACACACACACCAACACCACCGCTCTGACTTGGCACCACACCGAGTCAGCAACCACGACTTAACCGGTCCAGTGACCAAGTTAAGTATCACACGGATTGCTCGGCTCAACACCGAGACAATCTAACAGGCCTGCACAAAAGCTCATAGCAACAACCACACAACCACACAATAACACCATCATCACACAATCATGCCTATTAGGGGTTTCTAACGTCTTTTAACCAATTCACGTCCGCTACCATGGATTAGCGGATTGCTAACCCGTAGATGGCCCATATCTCATTAACGTCCACTTTTAACCCATTCAAGTCCGCTACTTTGGATTAGCGGATTGCTAACCCGTAGACGGCACACCAATCACACGCTTTACACATCCTCTCTTACTCATGCCTTATATGTTTGTTAGGTTTAATTCCATCTTTTAGCATCGTCTTAATTCTCATATTTAGATCCATTCGATATCGTTCTTTACATACGTATATATGCATATACGGCCCTATCATGCCACGGCTATATGCATGCATCAACCAACAGTTCTAACAACTTAGCGGCACACAACAGGTTTAATCCGTTTAATTCCCACAACCCTAACATGCGTCTTAAACCCTTAACCGGTTTACCGATATTTAGTCACTTTAGTCATCAATCATCAATTAGTCTCAACTCGGGTATGCAATTACTTAATTCTACAGTTTCTCATTTTTCGCTCTATATGCTTCATCTACGGTGTTTGAGCCGACTCACCGTGATTAGTCGGAATGAACGGCACGGATGCGGATACGACTTCCCGAGACCCCGAACTAAACCCGAACCTCCCGAACACCCGAATACGAACTCCGAAGCTTCCCGAACACCCGTACACAAACCGCAAATCATAATATGGCCGGAGTCAAAGCGTTGACCGGCGTTGACCACGACGTTGACCGGCGTTGACTTTGACCCCCGGTTGACCGTTGACTTTGACCGTTGACCGATGACTTTGACCTTGACCAATCTTGAACCGGTTGACCAAATCTAAACCAACTGAACCACCTCAATCAAAACAAACCAACTGAACCGGTCTAAATCGAACCGGTTAGGTTAAACCGGTTTAGGTCAAACCGTTGACCGGTTTAACCCACCGTTGACCAAGGCTTGACCAAGCCTGAACCAACTCAATTCTTGCACCAAACCAAGCTGAATCAACCCCTTGAAGAACCGGCTGAAGACACGGCGGCGATGGGGCTTCTCCGGCGACTTTTCCGGCGTTGACCGGCAGTGGTCCGGCGTTGACCGGCCGGTTCACCCCCTTTTTCGGCGACTCAGGTAACGATATACATATCAAACTGATCGGAAAGAGGATATCTATGCATCTAGAGCTTTAAAACGTCCAGATCTGATGCAGGATGAGAGAGATACACCCAAACCCTAACCGCGGCAGCTTTCCGGCCACTTTCCGGCAAGCTCCGGCGACGGAGGTCCTGGTTGTATGGATGGCGGTTGTAGAGGAGGATGAGAGGAGTCCATAGGGCTGTGCAGAAGTGGATTAGGGTTTATATTGATAGAGTTATGATGTTTTTGGTGCTAGAAGGTTTTAAGAACACTTAAGAACACCTTACATGTTCTTGAGTTTTGGATGAAGATTCAAAGGATTTTTCTGACTTTCTTGCAGCAATCTAGAGAGAAGGGAGAGCTCTGGTCGTGGGTGAGGCTAGAGAGAGAGGAATTCACAAAAATGAATTTTTGTGTAAGAGGTGGATAAGTCTTCCAAAGCCACCTATTCATATGTGTGTGACACCTCAAGAGGAGAGGCTGGCGACCTGAAGGTGTAACACCTGTCCCTGGAGCTTCTCCTTATCCACAAAATTAAGCCCAAAAACCGGCCCAACACCTTTCTAAACCCTTCTTCAATTTCTTCTCGCTTTCCTCGGTTTCGCGATAATTGTTTTAGAAAACACTTCACTATTCCCATAAATCCCAAAACTTCCAAAATCTGATTCTCCCTGATTTTAGATGAATTTAGCAACTTGAATCACTTCATTTGGAGTTTCCTAGCTCCGGTCATGAATTTCCGAAGTTTTCCCGGTTTTCTCGGTTTTCACTCTGATAAGCCGAAAAACCTGTTTCTGCTCCGTTTCTTCCAATTCTAGTCTTGTAAATGTTCTTTATAGTATCAAAACAAGAACATTTGGCTCCTCTCGGTTTCCGTCTCGAACTTTAGCAAAATTACGATTTTGCCCCTGGATTTGGCAAAATTATAATTTTGCCCCTGTTGACTTTTCTTCTGCCCGTTGACCGTATTTTGAATACAGGGTATTACATTCTTCCCCACTTATAGGAATTCGGTCCCTGAATTCTCCGTCATTAACAGACTTTGAATCGGCACCAAACCCCGCAAGTTGTTTCACCACGCCCTTTACTGCTTTTTTTTCCGCATACACCAACGTCTCTTTACTTGAACACCGATACTCAGACCGTACTTCCAATACTCTCTGACACTTTGCTACCTTGTCCCATACTTTGCACTAACCTGCTCATCTAGCTGTCTCTCCAATACTCGATCCGTAACCCAACGGCATCCCCTTTCTTGCGCTTTACTCTTACCCTCGTAACCATAACTTCTTTTCTCGACCTCCGGTCCCGCTGTACTATGCCACTTTTCTCTTTACCTGACTTTCCTTGAACCTCGATCGTCCACAAGTATTTACTTCGCTCTGATTCTCACTCTCAACTTCTCCACTTTGCTTTGACTTCCACATCTTTCCCGATACTGGTTTGTCTCCCCGAGACACTCTTCAAGGATATGTATTTGAAAACCTGACGTCTCTATAGCTCCAACTCCATCCGTACAATTAACCCCGCTCTGTTTCCGCTACTGACTCTTCCTTCCCGAGCGCTCCTCAATAATTATGATGCATGTATCCGTCTTTTCTAAACCTCCATTCCAACTCATACCGATCGCTTCACTCTGGTTTTCACACTGCCACGGACGTTACCTCCAATCTTTTCATGAATTCATCATACCAACGGTTTCGTCCACCCAATTGCCTTGCACTGTTACATTTACCACTAACCATCTATACCAACCGCTTCACTTCCCGGGTCAACTTGTCTTGCGGCCTCGTTACACTCCATCTTGCTTTCGGGTTCGGGTTCGGTCTCGTATTCGTATCGCATCTTCCATTCCGTCCTACATTCAATTCAACAACTTTCACAGGAGTGGTGAAATTCAAACCAATCCATCCCTCGATATCACTTCCTCATAGAGATATAGTTAGTTAATCATGTACCCAACGGTTACCCATGATTAATTAACGATATTCTATAATTCCGCTCCTCTCGTGAATTGACGGTCGAATCCAACCATTCTCGAGTTAGCTCAACACTTTAACGAAAGGTTCTAACACTTTTTTATTCTTACCAACTTAACGACAACGATAACATTCAAATTACTCCAGCCAACGAAATATAGCTACCACTCAAATGGCTTACCCACACCATCAATGATTCTTGAATGCTATGCATGCCATAAACAAAACTAGCACCCCAACAGTGCTACGCCAAAGAACGAAACACAATTCCCAACTATCTAATGCACCACTCAAGCATTAGATAGCACGCAAGCATAAACACATAAGCAAATAAACACCACACACAATCAATTAAGCAAATCGGCGATTGCAGTTGTCTCTCGGGGTTCGGATGGAAACCGTTTGCTCGGACCATCATCTATTTTCACATCGTAACCATATTGCATTCACAACCATCATGAGTATGCAATATAACCACTCCGCTACTCAAAACGACAACCGAAACACTCCACATCCACTACGTAAATAAAACATCTATTCACCACATAGAGTTTTAGATACGTAGGTCCGTCGAAGTCTACATATTAACGGTTACCAATCCGTCCCACAAGAAACACCACTACACACAAACGAATCGTCAGAGACGATTGCATGCCGATCTACACACATCAAACAACGAGTTAGAGCCCTTACTTACCGGGGCCTAACTATTTTAAACCCTAACAGCCCCAACACGACCGGAATGCCCAACACAGGCGGCATCGTGTTTCGTGGTGGTTACCACCCTCAGGTGTGCCGGGAGGGTGTGGTGGGTGTGCATCTACGAACGGTGCTCCAACTCACTGCTGCTCTTCCGTCGGACATAAACGTGCAACATGTTTCCGTGACCACAAAGCTGACAGACGGTAACGGGCGCTGGGCGTGGCCACAGTAGTAAACTAGTGTCTGGTGATCCGACGTGCCACACAACTTGACAAAAGGAAACAGACTCCAAAGAAGGATCTTGACATACTCGAACGCACGACGACCCTGAACTCCGCATGCGCTACACATCCGATATGCAAGCACTGTTGGTGGCGTCTCCAACGTACCCGCTGGTGTGGTCTCCGGTGGTACCATTGGCTCAGACGGTGGAATACTCGGCGGTGTCACTGACTCAAATCACGTGTCTGACTCAGACATCGGCTCAGCCTCTGTGAATGGCTCGGTACGGTCAGACGGTGGTGACGCGGATCGGTCAAATAGTGTCCGAGGCGAACTCAAAGATGGATCCGGTTGGTGATACGTACCAATCTGCTGCTCCATAACATCTCTGATATCGCCACTTGCTCGTCTACATGCGGCTCCCAATGCATGTGCTGGTCGGGATCGACGGGCTCCATGTCCATGTCTACGGCTTCGTGCAATGGGTCCACCTAAAATCTGCCCCGCTTAGCGGAATAAACTCTGACACATGTGAGCTAGGTAATGGCACATCATGCGCCTCAAGCCTCGGCGGCTGAAACCCTGGCAGTACCACTGGCTCCGGTGGTGTTACCGGCTCTGATAATTGTCTCGTCCTGTAGAGCATGAGGTAACGGGTCAGGAAACGATCTCCGACGGCGGCTACTCTCGCTCCCTGCTGTCCTCGCGGTCGAACCAGTGGACGATCAAATGCCCGAGAACCCTGTGACTGTCCAGGCTGCGTCTTCAAACTCGACTGGTGTTGCTCTAACTGCGCCCGATACTGTGCCGCACCAATCCAATGATGACTCATTCTGCTTGATCATATCCCACTCTATGCACACATACCCACACCCAATCCGTCCAAGGACACTCTGCTGCTGACTGCAAACAAAACGCAGATAAACATCAGTACAAATAATACAATTCCTACGCCATCCCAACCCTGAATTTACGGACGCGGCTCGGTTTCCTAATGGATGCTTGGGTAAAAAGACAATTTTGACTCGATAAAACACGGAAAACACTCAGAAATGAATAGCTTCGAAACCCATGCAGAACCATGCTCTGATACCACCTTATGTAACGCCCCTTTCCCATTATCCGCTGACCGACGAGCTGACCGGTCAACAATCAAACAAGAACATGACCAAGTCGAACCCGATCAAGTCAAACAGAAAAGGTTTGTCACAAGACGAAGCCAGAGACGGATCGGCTTGAGACAAAGGCTCGCACTAACCCGTCTTTGACCCCGCTATCCTCACTTCCATGATACAAAGCTTTGCAACTCGTACCATTTCTGTGAGTTGTGTCGGTTCGGACTAAACACAATATCAGGAAAGCTCATTCATTTCTGAGTAATCAACGTTACGTACAACGTTTACAATCTTTACAAAACAATTTCCATTACTAAAAACATCATCGTGTGGCCACACAAAATGGTACTACAAGGTACCAAAAGCCGAACCGAAGTAAAATCCCAAAAACGTCGAATCAAAATCCCGCCACAAGCAATCCCGAGACTACACCGAGGATCTCCCGCGTCCGTCGCCGCTAAACCTGAAAACCACAAAAAGAGTCTAATGAGCGATCTAAGATCACCCAACGAGACGGCTCCCCACTACGGCGGCTAGTCTATCTAGCAACTACAAATTCCCGTCCCAAAATTCCCAAAACAACAATCAATACAATAAACGGTTGATCACGCACTATCACATCGTGTCGAACCCACAACACACAAGCATTCAAATAACAACACCGTCACCAACACAAGAGTAACCAAGGGAATCGAGAACACTGCGGCACATGCTCTCGATTGGAACTCGATCTATCTACCGCGCAACACCAACAATGTAAACTCAACACAGCACTGGGCCCTTACGATCTCGGTAATTTCCACGGGTTCTCATTGTCACCAACATGGTAACTAACCCCACGACTCCTAGACGTCAACACGAAGTCCAACGGCTAGGACATTGTTCTCAGCCCATCGATACGCAGTGACTCAAGTTACCCCCGGCAACCCGAGTTTCCATGCGATTCGGCCCTAGGACATGACCCCGTATTCTCCGAATCACACACCTACCGGTGTCACCCAGTAGTTTAACACCATAACCAGCCCCACTGCCCGAAGGCACGTGTCCGATCAGGTAACTACCCGAGGATCCAATCGGGTTGGAAGTACCGTAACGTATCCAAACACCTAGACTTGCGGGATCTAACGCACCCTAGAGTCCTAGTGCAGAAAAGTAAACACGCAGACTCGCTCGGACTCTAGCAATCATACTCAATCATTACTCCACAACAATCTCAACACCACGTCCCGCAAGTCTACACATGCACACACACCAACACCACCGCTCTGACTCGGCACCACACCGAGTCAACAACCACGACTTAACCGGTCCAGTGACCAAGTTAAGTATCACACGGATTGCTCGGCCCAACACCGAGACAATCTAACAGGCCTGCACAAAAGCTCATAGCAACAACCACACAACCACACAATAACACCATCATCACACAATCATGCCTATTAGGGGTTTCTAACGTCTTTTAACAAATTCACGTCCGCTACCATGGATTAGCGGATTGCTAACCCGTAGACGGCCCATATCTCATTAACGTCCACTTTTAACCCATCAAGTCCGCTACTTTGGATTAGCGGATTGCTAACCCGTAGACGGCACACCAATCACACGCTTTACACATCCTCTCTTACTCATGCCTTATATGTTTGTTAGGTTTAATTCCATCTTTTAGCATCGTCTTAATTCTCATATTTAGATCCATTCGATATCGTTCTTTACATACGTATATATGCATATACGGCCCTATCATGCCACGGCTATATGCATGCATCAACCAACAGTTCTAACAACTTAGCGGCACACAACAGGTTTAATCCGTTTAATTCCCACAACCCTAACATGCGTCTTAAACCCTTAACCGGTTTACCGATATTTAGTCACTTTAGTCATCAATCATCAATTAGTCTCAACTCGGGTATGCAATTACTTAATTCTACAATTTCTCATTTTCCGCTCTATATGCTTCATCTACGGTGTTTGAGCCGACTCACCGTGATTGTTCGGAATGAACGGCACGGATGCGGATACGACTTCCCGAGACCCCGAACTAAACCCGAACCTCCCGAACACCCGAATACAAACTCCAAAGCTTCCTGAACACCCGTACACAAACCGCAAATCATAATCTGGCCGGAGTCAAAGCGTTGACCGGCGTTGACCACGACGTTGACCGGCATTGACTTTGACCCCCGGTTGACCGTTGACTTTGACCATTGACCGTTGACTTTGACCTTGACCAATCTTGAACCGGTTGACCCAATCTGAACCAACTGAACCACCTCAATCAAATCAAACCAAACCAACTGAACCGGTCTAAATCGAACCGGTTAGGTTAAACCGGTTTGGGTCAAACCGTTGACCGGTTTAACCCACCGTTGACCAAGGCTTGACCAAGCCTGAACCAACTCAATTCTTGCACCAAACCAAGCTGAATCAACCCCTTGAAGAACCGGCTGAAGACACCGCGGCGATGGGGCTTCTCCGGCGACTTTTCCGGCGTTGACCGGCGGTGGTCCGGCGGTGGTCCGGCGTTGACCGGCCGGTTCACCCCTTTTCCGGCGACTCAGGTGATGATATACATATCAAACTGATCGGAAAGAGGAGATCTATGCATCTAGAGCTTCAAAACGTCCAGATCTGATGCAGGATGAGAGAGATACACCCAAACCCTAACCGCGGCAGCTTTCCGGCAACTTTCCGGCAAGCTCCGGCAATGGCGGTCCTGGTTGTATGGATGGCGGTTGTAGAGGAGGAGGAGAGGAGTCCATAGGGCTTTGCAGAAGTGGATTAGGGTTTATATTGAGAGAGTTATGATGTTTTTGGTGCTAGAAGGTTTTAAGAACACCTTACCTGTTCTTGAGTTTTGGATGAAGATTCAAAGGATTTTTCTGACTTTCTTGCAGGAATCTAGAGAGAAGGGAGATCTCTGGTCGTGGGTGAGGCTAGAGAGAGAGAGGAATTCACAAAAATAAATTTTTGTGTAAGAGGTGGATAAGTCTTCCAAAGCCACCTCTTCATATGTGTGTGACACCTCAAGAGGAGAGGCTGGCGACCTGAAGTTGTAACACCTGTCCCTGGAGCTTCTCCTTATCCACAAAGTTAAGCCCAAAAACTGGCCCAACACCTTTCTAAACCCTTCTTCAATATCTTCTCGGTTTCCTCGGTTTCGCGATAATTGTTTTAGAAAACACTTCACTATTCCCATAAATCCCAAAACTTCCAAATTCTGCTTCTCCCTGATTTTAGATGAATTTAGCAACTTTAATCACTTCATTTGGAGTTTCCTAGCTCCGGTCATGAATTTCCGAAGTTTTCCCGGTTTTCTCGGTTTTCACTCCAATAAGCCGAAAAACCTGTTTCTGCTCCGTTTCTTCCAATTCTAGTCTTGTAAATGTTCTTTATAGTATCAAAACAAGAACATTTGGCTGCTCTCGGTTTCCGTCTCGAACTTTGGCAAAATTACGATTTTACCCCTGGATTTGGCAAAATTACAATTTTGCCCCTGTTGACTTTTCTTCTGCCCGTTGACCGTATTTTGAATACAGGGTATTACACCGTCAAAGCTCTCAAACTCAGGGAATTCAATATCAGACTCCCCTCTGTTTTCCACAAATTCCATAGCCTTAACTGCTAGATATGGTCCGTGATCCATCCTGTGGTCGACCTGAATAGGAATGTTGACGACATGGGCTTTTTTAATATCCTTCCTTGTGGCAGAACTTGAAATCTGATCCATCTGTGTATCTAGCAACTTCATATGAGTGTTCAAGGACTCAAATTTCTCATTCAGATTAGTGTACAAGCTCTCAAGCTTCGAGTTGAAAGACGATGTGGTCTGTTGTTGTTCTGCGAGGGATTGCTCCATCATGATCTCTAATCTGCTCTTCTGTGCAGGTACAGGAGATGCTAGGCAGGATGTATAACCATAATCTCTTGATCCTTGAGCATGCCTAGAACCTTGTCTTTGCTGATGTCCAAATGTATGTCCATAAAAATCAGCTCCAGCCATATACTTTACCTCTGCAAATCCTTCAGTTTCTGCATCTGCTCGGAACTGTCTTTCCCTTAGTAGGACTTCGTGGATGTCATCTATCTTATTTCTCATCTCAGCTACTTGCCCAACCAATACATGGTAATCTGGCAAGATGGGGTTTCCTTCCCCATCTAGTTTCTGACCTTTTGCGTTGCATATGTGACCCTCTTGGTCTCGTAAAACGCCGTTTTTACCGCGAATCAGAATCACAGGTTCCATAAAGTGAAACCTATTGAACGTCTCAGATCTCGGCATCGCTGTTCTCGCCTTGTGTCGATCGATGCAAGGTAGGCAACGATCGATGCAGTGCGAATCCCTGCAATCCCAAAAATCAAAAACGTGAGTAAACAAGAAAATTAAAAAGAATGCTTAGTCTAAATCCTAGTACTAAATCTATCGGTGAACTCAAAGAGTCCCCTGCAACGGCACCAAAAACTTGATAGGTGTAGTTTTATCCCTATTCTACTGCAAGCGCACAGTTAATGCAATCGTAGTATATAAGGTATTGAATCCCACAAGGACTCTCAGTCACACAATAGTAGTTCAGATTTAACTAAGCGAAGCAGGTGTGGAAACAGTAAACGAAATAGTAAAGCAAATCAAGTGAGTTTGTAATCAAGAGGGCAAAGCGTTAGGTTTCAGGAGTTCTCAGGAAATCAGGAATGCAAGTAATCAATCTATCGAGATCTAATCATAAACTATTCTAGAACTCAAACACAGATATAGAATTAACCAAATTCCTTTGCGATAATTCTCTAAGTCTAAGTGCAGCAAACCAAACTTTTGTTTGCGAGAACTAACAGATTAAACCAGCTTTAATTCTAAGTTTGATATGTTCACAATCAACCTAAACCAAACTTCCGTTTGCGAGCAGTTTAATTGCTTATCTAGGTTCTTTCTAGTTAAATTAACCAACTTCCGCTGCATTAATCAACCTAGAATCATAATTCTGATTAGCTACTTCAGATTAAGCATTAAGAACAACCTAAACAAAGAACTAGCAGATATGAATCCCTACAGATTAATTTAAACTATAGTTCCATGAAATCCCTAATGAGAATCCTTCAACCTAACAGGTAATCTACTCAGACATGTTCATCGAGACATAAAATATCATAAGTAGAAAACCAAATATCATTAAACAGAATAATCAACAGGGGTTCAAAATCAAGTCTCTTTCGAGAACAAAATCAGCCCCTAAGGATTTCTCTGAGTAAAACTTAACGTAAGAAAAGCTTAGCCTAACAAGTGGCTGTAAAACCTATTTATAATCCTAAAACACGTTTTGGGTCACTTTTGAAAATATCAGGAACTTCTGGGCAAAACTGCAATTTCATTATTCTTCATTAAACCGTCGTTTGGCCCATCTCGCATGTGCAACGATCGATGCCATAAGTGTGTCGATCGTTTCAGCTCTGAAATATTGACAGTGAAGTCTATCTCTCGGCCAAATACTCTAATTAGCTCCAGAAAGTGCCATAATCACCAAATATGCTCCAAATGTGCTTGTACCTAATAAACACCTGAAAAGACTCTAAAACATAGTAAAAGACTCGATAAATAACACATATACCATGGTTAAAAACCCTTAAATCCATGGTATATCAACTCCCCACACTTAGCCTTTGCTTGTCCTCAAGCAAGACAAAGAACTAAATGTAGTCAAGAGGGTTGAAAACTTTCAGAAACTCTTTTCGTCATAGAAGCAACAACACTCAGATTCCCCTTAGTAAACCACTGAAAGAATCAATCACAGGACATCAAGACCAACATATACTTCCCCCACCCTTAGCAACTGTCCTAAGTAAACTCCACAATCACATTCAAGCATTCAAATTCTCCCTACTGGCTTCTGCAAGTATTTAAGTGCGGTCTCACCTAAGGAGTATCGATCAAAGGGCACATGGATTCTTACCTTATCAGCTCTAGACCACCATACTATCTTTCTCTAGTCCCTTTCTTCTTTTTCCCTTCCTTAACAACTGATTTTTCCCACATTGGGTATCATTTTTTTTTTTTATCAGTGTTCTTCCCGTTATGGGGTGTACTTTGGACACATTCCATGGATCGCACAGGAGATAATAGGGGTCTCTACCACTCCCGTGACCACTTCGGAGTTACTAACTCATCATCAGTTTATTATCTTTTTTTTTTTTACTTTATAGAAGGGGAGAAGGGAACCAAATAGGATAGGTTGACAGGCTGTGTCAGAACTAACAAGGGAATCCGACACAAAGTATACCAAGCCTTTAGGTGAGAAATCTAAATCAGTATTAAGGTTGAAGTCAGTAAAAGGATCCTCTGATACCTGAGGTGATGTGGGTGTTCCCAGTAGGTTGATCCGTGTCTGGGTTTTCTAATAGTCAGAGATAGATCATGCAACTTCATCTCAATGGTTACTTAAGTTCCTGCAAGTCTTGTTAAAACTTCTCAAAAATTCACTGTTTCTTACTTAAACAATTTTGACTCAAGAAAACAAAAAATTTTGAAAAATTTAAAATAACTAAGAAAACAAAAGAAAGAAGTTAGTAGAACCTCCCCCACACTTAAGACACACTGTCCTCAGTAGTGTCAAGCGAAGGATTGGTTTAAAGAAATAAAAAATTGTTAATGGTTTGTTTGAGTTCTGTCGTATTTTACCTCTGTCGCTCAAGCATCGATCGTTGCATATAGTGCATCGATCGTTGCACATAGTGCATCGATAGTTGCTTTGCGATTTTCGTTGGGTGTCGATCGTTGCACATGACTGCAACGATCGCTGCAATGCGTATATCGGATCAGTCAGCAAGTTAGCAGGTTAGTCCGTTGGAATCTATCAAATTTTGAATCGTGCAAGCTGGAAACACTGAAAACAGAGTAAAATCGAAGCAAACAATGTAGCATATCAAACATATCATCCAAAAACAACAGCATCCTAAAAATCAAAAGGAAAAAGTGCAAAGAAAAATAAGAAAAAGATAAAAGAGTACAGAACCGAATGTCTGAAAATGGAGATCAATCTCACTCGCTCACATCATCTATCCCACCATACATCTCATCGTCATTGGCTGCCTCAGCTATGCGATCAGTACCACTCGAGGAAGTAGGAGTCGGAGATCGTCGTCTGCATCGAGAAGGTCCTGGAACGGGCTGGTGAACCTGTGGCTGACTCCTGCAAGTGCAGCCACGCATCCACTCCCAGACGGTCTTCCATATCCCATCACTACGCTCTCTCCACTCAGCCTCAGACATATCACCGTAGGGCACTGTAACCTCTGGATCAGTCACCAACATCCCTGAAGGTAGAGTAAGTGATCTTATAGCATTGTTACTTTGCCTTGTCATGACCATTCTATGGAAAAAATCTGTGCACCGATCCCCAATTTTCAACCAGTTTATGCGTGAGTTTTGGTTTAAGTATCTCTCCTCGATATCTCTTAGGAAATTCCATCTTTTATGCAACTCGTGCTCTTCCTGAAAAGTAGAAGTAGAGGGGTCTCGCAACGCCTTTTCCTGCACAGATTGTAACAACTCGTTAGTTTCCCTCACCCTCTCTTGTATCTTTGAAAAGTTCTCTCTATTAAGTTTCTTTAAGCCTCTCTTAATCTGTCTCTTCTTCCAAAAAAGATTGGTAAGATTTGAAGCAATGCTTCCGGCATGAATCCAAGCTTCTTCCACAACTAGTAGGAATTTAGGATGTTTTGTAAGGTAGTTAAAGAACTTAAAGGGGCGGGTTCCGGTTTTAGGTAGAGGTTTAGCAAAATCTGTTAGGCTTGGACAGTGGTCTAAGGTCAAAGGGGAAATAAAGGTTGAGGTACTATCAGGGAAGGTGCTTATCCAAGCACTGTTTACCAACACTTATCGAGTTTCTTTGCTATAGGCTCGGAGGGTCTGCAGTTTCACTAGGAGAAGAAATTCCCTTGAAATTTGAGATCAAAGCATCCAAGTTGAAGGATGGTGTCACGGAATTCCAGCATAGATGCAGATAAATCATTGACTTCTGGAGAGGAGTGTTCCACAGGATGAATTATTTCATTGAAATCTTCTCCAAAAATCCAAGGCTTTGTGTTCAGATCATAAGTCGAATGAATGTTTAGGAGTTTTACCCATGGAGCAGCTCGTGCATCACTATAATTTGCAGCATAAACTGAAGTGTAGAAAAACTGATTAGAGTTGTTGATTTTAATCTCACAGGTGATCGCTTGAGAAGATTGGCTCAGGACTCTGAGCTTGACAGGATCCTTCCAGATGACAATGATTCGTCCATCCGAGTCAGACAAGTGATTTGAAGTGAAGTTCCAGTTTTTGCAAATGCTATCCATAATCTGGTTCAGGTTTTGATCCTTTATGTATGTCTCCAGTAAAGATCCAAAAATAGGTTGATGGCTAGTCAACCATTGTCGAAAAGGTCCATGCTTGTCCGAGTCGTTTATACCTCAAACATTCCAAAAAAAAGTTTTTGATATTCATAGGAATTTTTGTGAAAACTCCTTAGAAGAAGGAGCTCCCTAGAAAACAAAAAGAGGGTTAATGTTTAAAGGTTTTGTGTCTAAAACATTTGGCAGAAGAAGAGGGATAAAATCAGGGGTGGTTTTAGGATCAGGGTTAGTGTTTAGGGTAGGACTAGAACGAGAACATTTTAAAGCTTTTTCTGATGCTTATCTGGTGGGGTTTTTACTGGTGTTTGGTCAGGTTCCTCTCTTGCAGTAAGAGACAAGGTTTGGTGAGCAGGAAGGGAAAGGATGAAAGAGGGTTGGTATATGGGGTTATTTGGAGGCTTAATATAAGAGGGAAGAAGTCTGGTTGAAGCGGTAGTGGGAGCCAGTGAAATCGAAGAATCTGAGGAGGGCACAGCTGACAAAGATGTAGTTAAGCTACTGAAGACGGCAGAGTAATAGCCATATCAGGGTGGCCTACTATAGAGGTAAAAATTTCAATAATTTGATGCTCCGGTAAAAGTTGGATAATGGGGGGCTGTTGCTCTGTCTCAAAGGGATTTGGCGGACTAGTTGTATCCTTTGAGTGAGTAGGAACATCAGTCATTTTCACAAACGTAGTCTTGACAGGTTGAGCTTGTTTACCATTTGCTTTTGCCTTTCCTTTTACAGAATCAGCGACCTAAGAGTTTATTCCAGGCTGCACTGTTTGGGGAGGAACCAGTAAGCAGTTTTTCATTATGTGACCAAGCTCTTGCAATCTGCAAAAGTGGGAGGCAGCCAAGGGTAATCAACATCTACCTCAACCACTTGGCCATTTTGCCTCTGAAATTCAACTGTCCTTGGTAAGTCTTTTGAGAATGGTACTTCAACTTTAACATGAGCCAATGTTAGACTGGCCAAATTTAAAGTGAAATCATCTGTCTCTTTGGGATCACCAATGCGACCTGCAACAAAACTGAGCCCTTCACTATGACGCAGATCCAAGGGGACGCCCCGCAAGTTAGCCCATAGTTTTACAGTAGAAGGAGCTTCAGAGTCAGCAGAAGGGTTTGAGGTCCACTGAACCGCATGGAACATGGAATCCCCTACGTACCACTCTCCCTTTTCCAAGATTTTTTCACGAATGAAATCATTTGGGACACGCACCAACATCGATCTTGAGAGAGGGTTAGTATGAATTTCGATTCTTCTTCCCTTTCCCCACATATGACTTAAAACACTGTGAATTTGATTGTAAGGTGGGGGTCTACCGTTGAAATAACAGATTATGAAATCTTTGTGAATCTCAGCACCTTTTGGAAAGACTTCATCTGGGATAAGCACTCTTGGTCTTCCTGTTTCGGACATAGTGACAGGAACCAATCTTTCCAGAGTTTTGTTATTCGCTACATGCAATCTGTCCACTAGAGAAGGAGGAGCTTCTTTACCAGTTAAAGGAGCGTTAACAGTTGAGGGGGTGACAGAAAGAGAAGAGATCGACGAATGGTGGCGGCCTTTTGAAAATTAGGCTCCAGTATCTTAGAGGTGGCCATAGAAGCAGTATGGTTTGCAGCCAGAATACCAGGATTATTAGACTTAACTTCAGCAGCAAGGTGAGGAGAAGGCAGGGAGTTTGAGGACGAGGCTAGGTTTGTGTTTATTAGAGAAGAGTTTTTTGTCTTTAGAACAAGAAACTTTTCTTGAACAGTGAACTCAGATTTGCTTTTATGAACAGTGTCAACAGATCTAGTTTTTTCTTTTCTTTTTTTGCAGGAGATTCAAGAGTAGAAGCTTATGCTTCTGCCATCAGGACATCAACAGTTTGTGGAGGTGTCACAGCTTCACACTGTGCAGATGAATGCTCTACAGGGATCTTGGTCAATCCAATACGTAGGACACTTGAAGGGGAAGAAGACTTAGAAGCTAGAGGGAAGCGGTTCAGGGTAAAGGACAAAGGTTGGATGGGGTCAGGTGGCTCAGGGGGGAGGGGAGGAGGACGGTAAGGCTCGGCACCAGAGGTGGCTAACTGAGGATTCAGGGCGGAAGCATCCGGCGGGAACCAGCGGTTCTCCACTGGGAAGCGCACTAGAGAGAGACTTTTTAATTATTCATTATTCATATTAAACTGAAAAATGATAGTTTGCTATCACATATTTTACTACGTTAACTAGAGGATTACAGTACACTGTTCCAGTATACACCGATCTCCTGGTCATTTGGACTCGTGATCTAATAAAGGTACAAAACAATAAATTAAACTGAAAATATATCATAGTTATGTGATCATTTTGTTCGTTTTAGGTTATCGTCAACTACATCTATATATTAAATATTAGATTTGGTTGGTTATATGATTTTCTAATGAAATTTCGATAACATAAAAAATATAATAAATGTGGTTTTCGTTTTGTTATTCGCAGAGTCTATATGATATGGGTGCAAGAAAATTTGCGGTTATGGGAACACTACTGCTAGGTTGCTTATCAGGAGCAAGAAACATGCATGCTTGGAAATCTAATGTGTGAAATCTTTTCAAATCAAGCAGCTAATATGTTCAACAAGAAGTTACCTGCCGAACTTGACAATCTAGGCACAACATTTCCGGGTGCCAAATTCATGTATATAGATATGTACAATCCTCTTCTTGGTCTCATCAACAACCCTCAAGCTTCAGATAATGAAATTATCTAACAACACAAACTCATATATAAACGTTACATTAGAAATATATTTGTTGAATACATTAATATATGCTATCATTCGTTGGAAAATGTAGGGTTCATTGATGTATCTCATAGTTTCTAAATTAGGTTCCTATCCTAGGATTTTGATATTCACTTATTTATTTCGTGAATATTTTTTCGATAAGCTTTATTAACCATTTGGACAATACCTACATCAAAATCAACTCCTGCACTATAAGGTTTGCTAGTACTATGAAATCTTTTGATATGTGAATAATTAGTTGTGTATTTCATATTGACAAAGTCACAAATGTATATGTACAACATTTCCTTTTATGAATAAGGATGAATCAAAAATGTATCAATCATAATATTCCCAATTCCCCGTCCCCCTCGAGTTGGTGGTACGTAATTGCTAACACCCAACTTGGACATAGCTTTTCAAATGTTGGTCTTGGGAGAGCCTTGGTTAACATGTCTGCGATTTGTTCCTTTTTCGAGATGTGTTCCGTGCGGATAAGTCCTTCTTGAACAACATCAAGAAATTGATGACAGTGTTCCTCAATGTGTTTTGTCCCCTCATGGAACACCGGATTCACAGCAATATGAATAGCTGCATGACTATCACGGTGCAGCATCATTGGTGTTGGATGATCGAAGCTAAACGTCCTCAAGAGTTATTGTAACCATTTGCTCTGTTTGAAACCGGATTGTTTAAGAGCCTCGGACGTTTTGCGAACCAGAATCGAGGTGCTTGTTTGAGGCCATATTAAGGCTTCCGTAGACAACATACTTTTATAGGATCCAATACTTTGAACCACAGTGGAAATCTTATATAAACTTCTTCCTCGAGATAACCATGGAGGAAAGAATCCCAATCTTTTGCAGCAGCCACACTTAGTAGCCGAACCTTTGTGATATTTTCACTGGTGCAAAAGTTTCTTTAAAATCAGTACCTTCCTTTTGACGATTTCCGCAGATGACTAGACGAGCTTTGTGACGCTCGAGTGTGCCATCCGAATGGAATATCAACATGTAAACCCATCTGAGGTTTATGGCTTTCTTCCCACGAGGAAGATCAGCAACCTCCCAAGTGCGATTAGTTTCAAGAGTGTCAATCTCTTTTTGCATCGCTTCACACCATTGTTTGACTTTTACTGCATATTTGAAGTGTTGAGGTTCCGAGCTATCAAGAATCGCAGCCATGAAGGGGACATGGGTGGCTGAAAAATCAGATTCATACAAATATTTCGATATAGGATACAAAGTCTTACCAGAGACCGTAGACAAAAAGATTGCATTGTGTGTAGATGTAAGAACATGAGAGGAGTGAAGGAATGTTTAGTGTTAATCCAGATTCAATTCTCAGATTCAACAGTGCTAAACATGCAGATCTAGGTTCTCTTGATTAGAAACATAATAGATCTCACCTGTTACCTTGTTATGCAGCGGAAATATGAAGAACAGGTCAGAGATCAGCAGAACCACCAAGTGATAGCTCCTCCAAAGGTTCACACACGCACACCAAGCAGGAAGAAGGCTGCTAGACCGAGCTGAGGAGGCCGCGCAGGGAGAGAGAGTTGGCGCAGGGGATTAGGGTTTTTTGGGACTCAGACTTAAGTTTTATTTATAAAACTTGTCTAGTTCCTTTTGGGCTTTTGGGCCCAAATACCAATCTGATTAAATCCCTTAGATTTAATCAGACCCATTAATCTCTCTCTAAGTACGACAAATGCCTGGCACTTTTACCGTACTTCTGCTAAGCCGTTCCAACACATTTTCCTGTTAGCTTAGGCGTGTGACCCATATGGGATCATATAATAAAGGCAATAAGTCCAAGACTTATAGATCATGAGCGGACTCTAGCAAGCCATCATGACCCCCAGTATTATATGACTTATGTCTGATCATTGACATACTCTTACTTTCTAGAGACAGTACCGAGATTACTGGACACAATTCCAACAATCTCCCACTTGTACTGGAATCTCTGTATTCATAATCCTTTTGTCTCAATATCTCGATTAGTCATAAGGCAAGATTAGTGTCATCCTTATAAAGCCTAATCTTGTTCATCGGACTCTGATTCGATACTGACAATCCAAACGACTCGGGAAAGTCCGTTTGAGCATGGCCATGCGTTTTCCAGTATTCAAATCTCCGATTGGCCTAGAGATATTCACTCCATTTATATTGGAGGGACAAATCCCGTCTTGTTCCATCACTGTAAACTACTCATTTCATAATGTACCCAAACAAGGTCCTTATAACTATCGCAGAACGACAGCGTTAGACAATGATCAAAGTGCATCAGTCCATGTGCAGTCACATGCATGCGAACTCAGGTCTAAGGACTATACTCTATAGTCGTAGTGAGAATCTCTTATGACACAGATATAAATATCCTGAAGAGTTCTCTTAAGCGGGTCATGTCCGGTCGTATGTTCCCAACATACACCTATGTACTGATTTTGATGCCGCGCATCTATGACACATTGAGACTTTGTCATAAGTCACATACCAATCTAGTCTCACACGGTTGTTGGTGTTCCAATTTCAACAACCTTCGACTAGGGACATTGTGATATAAGCCATCTATCAAATATAGGGTCTCATGATCAAGCTAAATGACTTTGATAACTCAAGATCAAGTCACTTACTTCGATGACCTATAAAATGGTTCATATCATTTTGGAACGATTATTTCATCACAGTTAAAATAATCTTGAAATAATAATTTCATTAAACATAAAATGTTTTACAAGAACAGATCAAATAACTAAATAAAGCCCTCAAACTCCCACTCAAATTTAGATTACATTTCAATGTTTCTAATGCCTACAGCTTCAGTCAGGAACTCGAGCTTAGGTCTTGGGAGTGGCTTTGTCAATGGATCAGCGACGTTATCATCTGTCTGAACTCGGCTGATCTTGACTTCCTTTCTATTAATGATGTCACGTATCAAGTGAAATCTTCTTAGAACATGCTTGGATTTCTGGTGTGATCTTGGTTCCTTTGCCTGAGCAATAGCACCATTGTTATCACAAAACAGTGCCAGAGGCTCAGCCGCATCTGGTATCACACTTAGTTCAATAATGAACTTTCGTATCCAAACAGCTTCCTTCGCTGCTTCTGAGGCGGCGATATATTCAGCTTCTGTAGTGGAATCAGCAACGGTGTCTTGCTTGGAGCTTCTCCAACTGATTGCACCGCCATTCAGACAAAAGATATAACCGGACTGTGACCGGAAATCATCTTGGTCTGTCTGGAAACTTGCGTCCGTGAATCCACTGACTTTAAGCACATCACTTCCACCGTATACCAAGAACTTGTCCTTTGTATGTCTTAGATACTTCAGGATGTTCTTGACGGCAATCCAATGGTTTTCACCTGGATTTGACTGGTATCTACTCGTCATGCTCAATGCATAAGCAACACCAGGACGAGTACAAATCATGGCATACATGATAGATCCTATTGCAGATGCATAAGGAATATTCTTCATGCGCTCAAGCTCAGCAGCCGACGTAGGGCTCTGCTTCTTGCTCAGCGTTGTGCCATGTACCATTGGTGTGAAGCCCTTCTTGGAATCTTTCATGCTGAATCTTTGTAGGACTTTGTCAATGTATGAATCTTGACACAAGCCTATCAGCCTTCTAGATCTATCCCGGTAGATCCTGATTCCAAGAACGTATGCGGCTTCACCCATGTCTTTCATGGAAAAACAACTTCCAAGCCAGTCCTTTACCGACTTCAGCATTGGAACGTCGTTTCCGAGAAGCAGTATGTCATCGACATACAGAATAAGAAATACTATCTTGCTCCCACTAGTTTTCTTATACACGCATTGTTCTTCTTCGTTTCTGATGAAGTCAAATTGCTTGATCGCTTCATCAAAACGAAGATTCCAGCTCCTCGATGCTTGCTTTAATCCATAAATGGATTTATGAAGCTTGCATACTTTCCCAGCATTCTTTGGATCTATGTAACCGTCAGGTTGTGTCATATACACATCCTCTTCCAGAATTCCATTCAGGAAGGCGGTTTTTACGTCCATCTGCCAAATTTCATAATCATGAAAAGCTGCAGTTGCTAGTAGAATCCGAATAGATTTCATCATAGCCACTGGTGAATAGGTTTCATCGTAATCCACACCGTGAACTTGTCTGAAACCTTTTACAACCAACCTGGCTTTATAAATCTGGACATTTCCATCCACGTCAATCTTCTTCTTGAAGATCCATTTGCACTCGATGGCTTTTACACCAGCGGGTAAGTCAACCAACGAAAACACTTGGTTGACCGACATGGAGTCCATTTCGGAATCAGTGGCCTTATGCCACTTTGAGGAATCTGGGCCCATCATGGCTTGATTGAAGTTCGATGGTTCATCACCATCAATGATCAGAAGATCATGACAGTTAGTCACGAGGAATCCTTGATATCTCTCGGGTTCGTGACGGATCCTCCCGGATCTTCGAACTTCAGGTACTACAGGTTCAGGCTCTACAATTTCTTGTAGGTCCTCCTGCTGCTCTTCCTCATTAGGTTGAGCAGTATCCTGTTCATCTTGAATTTCTTCAAGCAGTACCTTACTCCCACTGTCTTTCTTAGAGAGAAACTCCCTCTCAAGAAAGTTACAATCCCGGGCAACAAAAATCTTGTTCTCGGAACGTAGATAGAAGTAATAAGCCTTGGTTTCTTTCGGATAACCAATGAAGTAGCATTTATCAGACTTTGGTGTAAGCTTGTCTGAGATTAATCTCTTGACATAGGCTTCACAACCCCAAATTCTAAGATAAGACAACACTGGAGCCACTCCAGTCCATAATTCATATGGTGTCTTTGCTACTGCTTTCGATGGCGCTCTATTTAGAGTGAACACTGCTGTTAGCAGAGCATATCCCCAAAGGGATATTGGAAGGTCTGTGTGACTCATCATAGATCGAACCATATCCAATAAGGTCTGATTTCTCCTCTCAGACACACCATTCCATTGAGGTGTTCCGGGAGGAGTGAGTTGGGATACGATCCCACACTCTCTTAGATGATCACTGAATTCTTGGCTTAAGTATTCTCCTCCTCGGTCGGACCGAAGAGCCTTAATGCTTTTGCCAAGTTGGTTCTGTACTTCATTTTGGAATTCTCTGAACTTCTCAAAAGATTCAGACTTATGTTTCATTAAATAAACATATCCATACCTACTGAAATCATCAGTGAAGGTAATGAAGTACTGATAGTTTCCTCTTGCATTTGTGGACATTGGGCCACACACGTCAGTGTGTATCAGGCCCAATAAGTCACTGGCCCTCTCGTTAGGTTTATTAAAGGGGGCCCGTGTCATTTTGCCCATCATGCAGGATTCGCATTTCTCACATGACTCAAAGTCAAATGAGCCAAGAAGTCCATTCGAATGGAGCCTCTTGATGCGTTTCTCGCTGATGTGCCCTAAACGACAATGCCATAGAAACGTTCGGTTCTCCTCATTAGGTTTGAACCGTTTGGTATCAATGTTATAAATTGGCGCGGATTGATCAAGTATGTAAAGCCCATTCGTAAGAGGGGCACAACCATAGAACAAATTGTTGCGATTGAAGGAACATAATTTATTCTTAACTGAAAAATCATAACCTTCCAAATCCAACAAAGAAATTGAAATAATATTTCTGCTTATCGCAGGTACAAAATAACAATTATTGAGTTCTAAAATCAATCCTGAAGGTAAAGACAACAAGTATGTGCCTACAGCTAGTGCAGGAACTTTCGCTCCATTCCCAACTCGTAGCTCCACTTGTCCTTGCTTCAGCCTTCTACTGTTGCTGAGTGCCTGCATATTAGTACAAATATGAGCCCCACAACCAGTATCCATAACCCATGAGGTATTATCAGAAGTAGTTGTGTTAACTTCTATAACAAAAATACCTGATGAAGAAGTCTCGAGAGTCTTCTTCTTCAATTCCTTTAGACCTTCTTGGAATTTCTTACATTCTCTCCTCCAATGCCCTGGTTCTTTACAGAACCTGCAGATGTCAGTAGGCCCAGCCTTGGACTTGGGCTTGGGCTTTGGCGTGTCCTTGTCCGAGACTTGAACACCCTTAGCCTTTCCCTTATCCTTAGCAGAGGATTTCTTAAACCCCTTGCCCTTTTGCACCATAAGCACATTGGGGTCCTTGGCGGTTTTCCTCAAGTTGGGCTCTGCAGTCTTGAGCATTCCGTGAAGCTCAGGCAATGTCTTACTCAAGCCATGCATATTGAAGTTCAGAATGAACTGATCATAGCTTGCAGGTAATGACTGCAGAATGATGTCGCAGGCAAGTTCCTGGCTGATAGGGCAGTCGAGTTTCTGAAGATGATCGAGATAACCCATCATCTTCAAGACATGAGGACTCACTGCCGCATTTGCAGCCAACTTACAGTCTAAGAGGTTCTTAACTGTCTGAAACCTCTCAGTCCTTGCTTGCTCCTGAAAAAGCGATTTCAGGCTTGCCATTATCTCGATGGGTGACAACACACTCTCGAACTGCATTTGCAGCTCAGCAGTCATTGTCGCCAACATCAGGCAATACACATCATTTTCATCTGACGAATGCTTTTCCCAAGCATTATGCAGAGTCCTGGCGGCATTGTTAGGAGGCCTCTCGGGGAGGGGATCACGAAGGACATAATCCTTCTTCTCCTGCTTGAGGACCAGCCTCAAGTTCCTTGACCACGTCAGGAAGTTCGTTCCAGTCAGCTTCTCCTTCTCGAGAACAGACCGGATTGAGAATGTGTTTTGTGTGCTTGTAGTAGTCATAGCTGAAATATATAAGATAAAAAGGTTATTAGTTAATATGTTCAATATGATTAATCTTGTATTATATTTAATATGATTAATCACGCATTATATTCAATAACATAAGTTACCCTCAATAGAATATAATGATTCCAAGATCCACATATAACTAAGATCAAAGTGGGCCACTGGCCGTCACCCAACCTTAGCTTATATCGGTAAGCCCTTTGTCGGCTAATTATATCCGTGATATAACTCTTGGTTGTGAATCTGGGCCCGAGGCCCAATCCACTCTGATGTCTCAAGGCCCGGGACTCCCGATGGCCCAGTCAAGAAAACCAGACTATACAGTCATGTAATCATTAATGTCTGGGACTCCCAATGACATTTATGAATCACAAACCGTCTTATCCACGCAAAAGTAGACACCCTCACACTGTAAGGCCATGAATACAATTGAATGGGCTTCGACAGCTGACATAGACTGGACAAGACATCCAACGCTTGATATTGTTTGAGGTTTGTAGGTTTATTAAAAATTCATCCCAAAATAGAAGATCACTATTTTGGGAAACTTTCCTTTTTGGGAAACCTACTAATTTTGGAAACTTTCTAAAATTGGAAACTTTCTAACTTTAGAAATTTCTTAAAATCCAAAACATGCAAATCTAGAAACTTCTATTTTAAGAAACTTTCTAATTTCAAAATTTCGGAAACTTTAATTTAAAATCGATTTATAATTTTATAAAATAAATTTTAAATTAAATCTGAAGAAAGACTCAAATAATTGGCCAAATTGTTTTAACTTCTTGGCCCGAGGCCCAAGAATTGGTCCATGTCCAAGACATAACCCAATTGCCCAATTAAATGACATAACCGGTCTGGTTCATTAAAATTGGTCTTAACCAAAATTAATTACTACGATGACCACAATTGTCAACCGGTTATTTACTAAACCGGATTTTCTCAATTTATTTGGTCCAACCAAATCAAATTAGAAAACCACTGGTTTAGGCACTAAATCCAATAATTATTTCGACATTGGATTTCTTATCCCGGTTTAACCAGAACTTAATAAATTTATTAAGTCTGTTTATTAAACCAAGACGATTAAGTTTTTAATTGTCTTAAACCGAACCACCACAAGCCTAACCGAAAGCGGTTCGAGCCAAACCGAAAAACGACCAATTAGGTCACGGCCGCAAGCATGACCGCGATCGTGCATGATCCGGACAGCCGCAAGCCTCATGATCGGGACAGGCTCGGCTTGTGATCGGGACGGGAGCGTGATCGTCGAGTCGGGTCGTTGGCTTCACACGATCGCCGAGCGATCGGGACAGCAACACACGCGAGCGGGACGATGGCTTCACGCGATCGCCAAGCGATCGGGACAGCTCTCGGTCACGCGGGACGGGCAAGACGCGATGCAAGCATCTGCCTTGCGCCTCACGGTCGATCGATCCGACCGGCCAACGCGATCCATGCTATCGATCCGTGATCTATACATGCGATCGGCTTGGCCGATCGGTTCAACACTCGGCCGATCGCAATCCAAGTCATATAGCTTGGTTTATTTTTTGCGATTTCAAATATGTTTAGGTTTCAATTCTTGTTTCTTAAGTGTTTTGCTCTTATCAGTAGATTGATTCAAAAACACCTCTTTAAACAATCCTAAACATGATTCTAAACAAGAAAAACCACAGAACCAATAGCTCTGATACCACTGAAGGAATGTTTAGTGTTAATCCAGATTCAATTCTCAGATTCAACAGTGCTAAACATGCAGATCTAGGTTCTCTTGATTAGAAACATAATAGATCTCACCTGTTACCTTGTTATGCAGCGGAAATATGAAGAACAGGTCAGAGATCAGCAGAACCACCAAGTGATAGCTCCTCCAAAGGTTCACACACGCACACCAAGCAGGAAGAAGGCTGCTAGACCGAGCTGAGGAGGCCGCGCAGGGAGAGAGAGTTGGCGCAGGGGATTAGGGTTTTTTGGGACTCAGACTTAAGTTTTATTTATAAAACTTGTCTAGTTCCTTTTGGGCTTTTGGGCCCAAATACCAATCTGATTAAATCCCTTAGATTTAATCAGACCCATTAATCTCTCTCTAAGTACGACAAATGCCTGGCACTTTTACCGTACTTCTGCTAAGCCGTTCCAACACATTTTCCTGTTAGCTTAGGCGTGTGACCCATATGGGATCATATAATAAAGGCAATAAGTTCAAGACTTATAGATCATGAGCGGACTCTAGCAAGCCATCATGACCCCCAGTATTATATGACTTATGTCTGATCATTGACATACTCTTACTTTCTAGAGACAGTACCGAGATTACTGGACACAATTCCAACAAGGAGGAGGAGTGTACATTCTTAGTTACATAGTCTCTAAGTAGAACCGACGGCTGTTTAGAACGGTGGCCTCGACCTAATGTTTTTGTTGCAGGTTCAGTAGGAGGTTCTGCATCAACGACTACCAGAGTGATTTATGTTGCAGGTTCAGAATCGAGCTCGGTTTTATCTTGTGCACACTCAAGATTTTCAGCCGGTACTGTTTATTTCGCATCCATAGTGACCTCAACAATATTTTTGTTTGGTGATATATCATGGTTTTTTTAGGTTTTCAACCATGATATAGTTGTATATATTGAGTCTTTAATCTGGGTTTTTAGACTCTATTGAGTCTTCTACAGGTAGGCTTGCGTTTGGAGCAAAAGATGAAATTACAGGACATTTCTGGTGATTTGTGCAACGAGCTGAAGTTGGTGTCTCGACCACGATTGAGTGTCGACGACACTGACTTGGATGTTGGTCGACATTGAGCGCGACAGAACAATACCCGAGAGTTGAAGACAAGTTTTGAAGATTTTCAGAATTGCCCAGAAGTTTTCTTTAATTCTAAACTGGCCCCAAAATGTGTTTAGAGACTTTAATTAGGTTTTTAGACTCTTCTACCTTTAATCTTGTTCTTGCTTTGGTTCTTGCTTTGGAGATTGAGAGATATTGAGTTGGGGTTGATTCTTGCTACTTGTAACTTTGAGAGAAG
This sequence comes from Orychophragmus violaceus, assembly GCA_030180135.1. Classification (NCBI taxonomy): domain Eukaryota; kingdom Viridiplantae; phylum Streptophyta; class Magnoliopsida; order Brassicales; family Brassicaceae; genus Orychophragmus; species Orychophragmus violaceus. The sequence goes on along the minus strand of CM058231.1, from coordinate 6,394,474 downwards.
GATTTCGAAACCTTTTTACTTTATTTATTCAGTCTTTTGGTTTTCTATTCATGATGTGTTGTTTGATTACTGATATGTCTGAGTAGTAACCTAGTTAGGAATTCTCAAAAAGGTTTTATGCTTGTTTGATAACTGATTTATTAGGATTCACCATATGTTTGTTCATCACCTAAGTCTTGCTTAATACTGAATTCTGGACTGATCACCTAGGGTTTAGATCTTAGACAATTAACAATAGCACGAGAGTGTGAGTTATAATCTGAACAAACTTAGTGTGAGCAATTTGACTAGATAGAAAGAGTTTTGGTTTAGGAAAATTGTGAACCGATAGAGCATGTTCTTAATGCTTGTTTTGAAATCTAGGATCACAAAGAGATTTGGATCGCTAGGTTGCTTAATATAGAAATAATCTCAGCGAGAGTTGGATTATTTAGCATTGTGTTTCTTGTTCTTGAACCTGTGTTTAATCTGAATCCGGTTAGTTAAGTGTCTTACATAGCATAATTCCCGAGGACTTCTTAAGTCTGACGCCTTTCTCTATTTGAAAACACCTTCTAGTTTAATTGCTTTTGTTTACTGGTTTCTCTGATTTTTATTTAGCTTAACTCGACAACATATAATCTATCGTGTGACCGTGAGTCCTTGTGGATTCGATAACCTGAAATACTACAATAGCATAACTGTGCACTTGTAGTAGAATAGAGATAAAACTTTACACCTATCAAGTTTTTGGCGCCGTTGTCGGGGACTCAACTGAGTTCTCCGATAGATTTTGTTTTAGAGTTGAGTCTAGATCATTTTTACTTTCTTTGTATTTGATTTTTCTCTTGTTCGGCTTGTTTTTGTTGCGCATGAATCGACAGACGCATCCAGTGTCGACCGATTTCCTCTCCAGTGTCGCTCGACATTGACCTCGAGATAGTGTTTTGAGATCAGTGTATGCCAAGTCGACATACCCGAAGCAACCAGAGCGAAGAAATTTTGAACCTCAGACTTGAGGAGCTTGCTAGACTAGAGAGAACAAACAGAAAGGGTCAAAGAACAAGAATGATGAACAATCGTTTGATTTTGAGACCAGATGCTGAAGGAGTTCTGAGAGACCAACATAACAACCCCTATAATGATCAGAGGCAAAGGATTGATGCTGAGGGATGAGTGATCCCTGAACCTGCACCTGAACTGCCTCAAGGTCAAAGGCAGATGGTTGTTGCGGAGAGAACTATTGCTGACTACAACCGTCCGGATGAGATTTATGCTAATCGGTCTGAAATTGTTCCTCCTTCTTTTGAGAGGAATGGCTTTGAGATCAAGACTGTTTACTACTCTATGTTGAGGCAGCACCCCTTCTATGGTCTCCCACATGAGCAACCCATGTACCACATTGATGATTTTGAAGCCTTCATAAGTGGAATGAAATACAATGGGGTGGACTATGACTTCTTGTATCTGAATCTCTTCCCATATTCTCTCGCTGTAGAGGCTGCTGCTTGGCTGAAACAACTTCCTCCTGGGAAGTTAACTACTTGGGATGTTGTGAAGAGGGAGTTCCTACGACACTTTTATGATGATGCTCGCTCATATCAGCTCAGACAGGACATTCTCACATTCAATCAAGGTCCTACAGAGCCTCTTAAGTGTTCTTGGATGAGGTTTAAGATGTACCAACGTGACTGTCCTCATCATGGATTCTCTGAAGTAACGATGTTGGGCATATTCTTCAGGGGAATTGATCTCAATTACCAGTCTGCATTGGATACTGCCATCAATGGCAATTTCAACACCAAGACTCCCGAGCAGGCTAGATTGCTGATAGATAACTTGGTGAGCAGTAACAGCATCAAGACTTCTGATAGGAGAAGGAAAGATTCTGGTGGAAAGATTGATGATCTGCAGATTAATGATATCAAGAACAAGATGGACAATGTTCATAGCTTGTTGACTAGTAAGAAAGTTGTTCACTTTGCTCAAGAAGTTGAAGTGTTTGAGGCTGAAGAAGGCTGCCAAGAAGAGGATGTGAACTACATTAGTGGCTCTGGATTTCAAGGAAACAGGTTTAGAAATCAGCAAGGCAATAATTTCTTTAATGGTGGACAAAAGAGTGCTTTCACAAGCAACCAAAACTCTTCTAGATATGGTCAGAATACTGGTTATCAGAAACCTTTTCAGAAAGGTAATTCTTATCAGAGGACTTATGGATCATCCTCATATCATACACCTCCTGTTGCTAGTGCTCATGAGAGCAAGATGGAAGCTATGATGGATCGGTTGTTGGAGGGTCAGACTAAGACTACTGTGGACTTCAACAAGAAGCTGGATGTTGTGTATGAAGATCTGAATGGGAAGATTGAGTCTTTGATTACTCACATGAAGCAGCTGGATACACAAGTGAACCAAATTTCAAGCTCAATGAAAGGGGAGAATGTCATGGACACCCACATTAAGGCTTGGTCAGTTCAGATTCATGATGGATCAAATCAAGGAGATAAATTTGAGATTAAGACTGCTGAACTTGTTGAAGATGCTGAAAACCCCGAGACTGAAATCCCAGTGTCGGTTGACTTCGACCTTGATGTCGGTCGACATCCACTTTCAAACGGGATTTCGAGTTCTCATGACGAATGGAAATCGAGCATGACCTATTTTGGAGTCAACATCAGTGGTGAGTTGGCTAATGTCGACCCAAACCACTCTAACGTCGGTCGACATCAAGAGCGTAAGGAGCTAGATTTGCCAACATCTTGTGCTATTGCTGAAGAAACAGACCATGAGCCTCTTGTACCTTTCTCTAAGGTATCTATGAAATCTCAACAAGAGCTTGATGAAGCTAAACAGCTGGAAGTGATGGATAAGAAGTTGAAAGAGGATCCACAAGTTGACACTTTACCCTATCATCCTTGTGTACAGAGTTACTTAGAGATGACGCTGCATATGGATGAGGTACTGAAGGAATGGGTAGTAGTGATTCCTAAGCAAGTCAGTGACGTGTTGCTCAATCAGGTCCCCAAGAAGCTACCAGATCCTGATATATTTGTGCTGAGTTGTTCCATCTTTGAGAATGGCTTCAAGCGTTCTTTGTGTGATTTAGGAGCTGCTGGAAATCTTATGACATACTGTGTGGCAGAGAGACTGGGGATGACAGAGTTTTCACACACTAGGATCTCTCTGGTCCTAGCTAATCAGTCAAGATGAATTCCGGAAGGAGGGATGTCCCAGTCAGAGTTGGAAACTATCTAGTTCCAACAGACTTTGTGGTTCTGAAGTACGATGGTGAGCCGGATGATTCTCTAATACTGGGAGGACCTTTCTTAGCCTTAGCTGGAATGGAGATTGATGTGAGTAATGGTATGATCGATCTCCACCTTGGAGATGGATATGTTGTGCAGGCCTAAGATTGATGGTCAAACCTTTAGCATTGAGGATGAACGAGAAGCTCAGGCTAGTGAGGTTCTGGTTTTTGATCCTGAAGAAGAGAAGATAGTGGTTTCTCAAGATTCCACTCTTGCATCTTCAGAGCTTGCATCTGCTTCTAAGCAGAAAGCTACACACATCAGAGTTCCACCCAAAAAAAGGTACGCATTTCCTAAACCCAAATCTACTGACTTCACTGCTATGAGTGCAGGGAAACACTCTAGTCCTAATCTCTCTTTCCTTGGAAGAGCTCATGCTGACAATGCTTACTCTCCACCTTGGATGAGGAGACTTTCGCAGAGGCAATCATAGTCTCTGTCGAAACCACTGGGAGTCTAATCTCCCATCAAAGTCAAGCTAATGACTTAAAACAAGCGATGAGTGGGAGGCAACCCACTGGTAAGTTGTAAATATTAAGATTTTGAGTTTTGCATTTTGATTTCTTTCATTTTTGGAGTTTTTGTGTCAAGTTATGCCGAACCCGTAGCACTTTTTAGTCAGTGTCGGTCGACTTCCACTTGGATGTCGGCCGACATTGGACTCGAGAAATTTCGAGCACGGACGATAATCGACTGAGGTCGATTTCGAGGTCGGCTTGTTCTAAAAAAGGTAAGTGTCAACCGAAATCCAGCTCGATATCGGTCGACATATATGAAATTGAGGTATGGATTCTATAAAAAAAAAACCGAGACCTCTCTTAATCTTCTTCATTTTCTCTCTCGCCGAAAACCACCAAATATCGCCATCTTTTTCAATTCTTCACTGTTTTCAACGATTCAAAGCTCTATTCCACTTGTTTTTCCGTGCTCTATCCATTTCTAGCATCCATTTAATCGATCTGCGAAGGTATGGCTCTGAATTTCCATTTTCAGTTCATGTTCAATGGTTAAAAGCTTCAATTTTTGATTGATTTATGGATGTCTAGGATGTATTTGGAAGTGGAATATGATTGATATGGGTAGTGTGGATGATTGTTTATGCTCAATTTGATGATATTATGACTTTGAAATTTTTGTGTGTTTGAATCTCATTCTTTTCGACTGTTCGTATATTGTCTTGCAGATGGAACCTTGTCTGAACCCTGGAAAACGACCCAGGAGATGCACTGGAGCTACAAGTTCGAACGCGCCACTCAGATCACCTTGGCCAAGAAATGAAAGAACTAAGTTAGAGCTCACATGCTTCGCAAACGATCCTGCAACAGAGTCTAAGACCACTGCTTGTATCTACAGGCTAATCTTGGAGCAGTGGGATGACTATGACTCCATTTTTTACAACGCTTGGTGTGGCGTTGACCTCGTGCCCACATGGATCGCTTGTACAACCACCATGAACAAGCTGAAGATTAGACAAGACATCCTGCACATCCTGAGAGTGATAGGCCTAGGTACCATCTGTACCAAGTATTATGATCTGTACCCGGAGTTAGTCAGACAGTTCATGGCGACAGTCCGAGTGTACTACACTAACTAAGTGGTGAAAAAGGCTTCTGAAAGGATGTTGACGTTCATGGCTAACGGGTGAGGTACAAGATTTCTATCCCTGAGTTGTGTGACATCTACTCATTCAACCGGAATAGGGAGCACGTAAACTTGCCTGAGAAGTGGACCGATGTACAGGTGTTTTGGGAGCATTTTGGTAATGGTATATATGATTCTCAGATCATTCGACAATCAGCGGTGTGTCACCCGGTTTTGCGAGATTTGGTCCGTTTATTCGCCAACACGATCTTATGCAAGATGGGGCCGGGAATGATGCGGATAGATGAGCTCCTGCTACTGTATTTTGGGATTGGAGACATTATTGATGTGAGCGTGTATCAAGATGCTCGTTTAGTGGCTGATGTGAACATGGGAGCTGTTTTTGCCCATCACTTGGAGGACTCAAGACACGAGCTTTTAGTGGAAAATTGACAAAAACAGAGTCTGTTGGAAGTCTGTTCACTCCTATCTTCGACCACTTTCGGGTTGACAGGAATCAGATGTCTAGATGCATCACAAAGTCCACAGTGGACTTTCAGCATTTGAAGAGCATGCACTGGACCAAGGGAGACACCAGTGGGAGACAGTTCTTGTGGCACTTCACAGATACATTGACGTCGGGCGTTTGTTACCCCTCCCAGCGACCGAGTTTACGACTATCACGGAAGATCCTCTCTCACTCTCTTTTCAGCCCAGTGTGGATCTTTGTAGAGCTGTCCCGCGCCGAGCTACTGTGCTCTGAGGCGCATCTTCTAGAGCTGCTTCTTCTGCTTCTGAGCATGATCCTGTCCATCCTGATGATGCAGACGAGATCTGTGGGTTTCCCGATCTTCCCGGACTAGCAGAAGACATGCCACCACCGCAGTTCCAGAAGCGGGCAGCAAAGGTGCTTAAGGGCATCTGGAAGACGGTTCACAAGATGTCTTACCAGCAGTCTCAGCGCGTTCACCACCCACAGCCACGACGCCGTGCACCTGCACCAGCTCCTGAGCATATAAGTTCCGAGGAAGGGGAAGTAGAGGTGGCTGCTGACACCGATAAGGATATGGATGATGAGGTCTCCCAGGAATTCTAGTCTTGTAGCAGTTACTGAATATTGTTGTTTCTGATGAGATTTTGAGTGATCTAACGCAGGTAACAGGTGAGAAAATTGGGTGCTAACTCATGATCTTAACCACAGACAGATTTATCATCATGTGTATGCTCACACGAGCTCAGTGTCGGTCGACACTAAGCTTAGTGACGGTCGACATCGGCCGTGTTCATGTTCGGATTTTTAACCTAAAATTTCTTTGGGGACAGTAGAGTTTAAGTGTGGGGGAGGTGGAAACTGACATTTTGTTTTGTTTTCTTAGAGTCAGTCCCATGTTTTCACTAGTTTTCAAAATTGTTTTATTGAGTCAAAATTTGTATGAGACTATGATTTTTCGAGGAAATTTTTCGCTGGAACAAGAACTAAGTGACCATTGGACAGACTTGCAGGAGCTCTATGACTATTAGAAAACCCCAAACGGATCAACTTACTAAGGACACCCATATCTAACCAGGTATTCAGAGGATCCATCACTAGTCTCACACATAATCTCGACTTTAATTTCTCACTTAGGGGTTTGGTAATCTTTGGGTCGGATTCCTTTGATGTGTTTGGCGCAGCTATGATCATGTCTAAAGTATGGTTTCTGATTTTCCCCTCCTTTGAAAGTAAAAAAAAAAGAGGTAAAAACCGAGGATAAGCTAGTAGCTTCGAAGTGGTCACGGGAGTGGTAGAGACCCCTATTACCTCCTGTGTATCCATGGAAAGATCCAAAGTTAAACCCCAATAAAAAGGGAAGAGCATTGATAGAAAAAATAAAATGACACCCAGTGGGGAAAAAATCAGTGCTAAGGGAGAAAGGGAAAAGAAAGAAACCAGAAACCGACAGTTTGGTGGTCAAACACTGAATAGATTGAGTCCATGTTTCCTTTGATTTGATACTCCCTCTGTGAGACTGCACCTAATTGTATATTGAGGCTAGTGTGGTGAACTTGAATGTCCTAATCTGATTGTGGAGTTTACTTGTGACAAGTGCTAAGTGTGGGGGAAGAATATTGTGGTCTTGAGTTCTGTAGGAAAGTTTTCAGTGGTTTACTAAGTGAATGAGAATGCGAAAGCTCCTAGGACGAAATGAGTTTCTGTGTTTTCAAACCTCTTTTCTTATGCTTTGGTTCTTTACTTGCTTGAGGGCAAGCAAGAGCTAAGAGGGGGGAAGTTGATATATCATGGTTTTTCTAGGTTTTCAACCATGATATAGTTGTATATATTGAGTCTTTAACATGGGTTTTTAGATTCTATTGGGTCTTCTACAGATAGGCTTGCGTTTGAAGCAAAAGATAGAATTACAGGACATTTCTGGTGATTTGTGCAACGAGCTGAAGTTGGTGTCTCAACCACGATTGAGTGTCGACCGACACTGACTTGGATGTCAGTCGACATTGAGCGCAACAGAACAATACCCGAGAGTTGAAGACAAGTTTTGAAGATTTGCAGAATTGCCCAGAAGTTTTATGTAATTCTAAACTGACCCCAAAACGTGTTTAGAGAGTTTAATTAGGTTTTCATACTCATTCTACCTTTAATCTTGTTCTTGTTGTTGTTCTTGCTTTGGAGATTAAGAGATATTGAGTTGGGGTTGATTCTTGCTACTTGTAACTTTGAGATAAGGATTTTGAACCCTTTTACTTTATCTATTAATTCTTTTGGTTTTCTATTCATGATGTGTTGTTTGATTACTGATATGTCTGAGTAGTAACCTAGTTAGATTTAGGAATTCTCACAAAGGTTTTATGCTAGTTTTATAACTGATTGATTAGGATTCACCATATGTTTGTTCATCATCTAAGTCTTGCTTAATACTGAATTCTGGACTGGTCACCTAGGGTTTAGATCTTAGACAATTAACAATAGCACGAGAGTGTGAGTTATAATCTGAACAAACTTAGTGTGAGCAATTTGACTAGATACAAAGAGATTTAGTTTAGAAAAATTGTGAACCGATAGAGCTTGTTATTAATGCTTGTTTAGAACTCTAGGATCACAAAGAGATTTGGATCGCTAGGTTTCTAGATATAGAAATAATTTCAGTGAGAGTTGGAATATTTAGCATTGTGTTTTTAGTTTTTGAACCTGTGTTTAATCTGAATCTGGTTAGTTAAGTGTCTTACATAACATAATTCCCGAGAACTTCCTAAGTCTAACGTCTTTCTCTATTTGAAAACACCTTCTAGTTTATTTGCTTTTGTTTACTGTTTTCTTTGATTTTGATTTAGTTTAACTTGACAATCCTCTTCTTGGACTCATCAACAACCCTCAAGCTTCAGGTAATGACATTATCTAACAACACAAACTCATACATAAACATTACATTACAAATATATTTTTGTTGAATACATTAATATATGCTATCATTCGTCGGAAAATGTAGGGTTCACTGATGTATACAATGGCGGAGCTATGTGGAGGGAAGGGGGGTCACCTGACCCCGGTCAAATCTCATAAGCTTAGTTTGTAAGTTTATAACTAGTTAATGCAACGGCTCAGTTGGTCAGATCCTTTAACGCTGAACCCCCTCGCTTTGGTTCGATTCTTCTTCATGACCTTCTTCTATTTTTTCTATTTATTCTTTTTTTTTTAGTTTGGGCTTAAAGTAAATATATATTGGTTATTGTATTTTCTATTTAAATCTAGGCCTAAACATTTATTCTCTTTTCAATTTGGATTTAAATTACAAGCCCCATTTACGAAGTAGTGGATTAAACTAAATTTACTTTTTTCGTTTAAATATTTTATGTGAAAGGAGTCTTTTACTTTGTTTACTATTTTTAATACTTTCACACTTCTCTACATGTTTTTTCCATTAACTTTATTTTATTCATTAATTTTCATTATTTTCACTTTTTATTCAAAATTTAATATATGACAATAACAAATATATTTTTCAATTTTTCTTTTGAAAATACACTTTCATAAATTTTTATTGAGAATAGATTTTTTCATAAAATTTTTAAAACTGTGTGATAATCTTTAGTACTTTAATATTGAATATTCTATGTTAGGATTTTTTTGTAGTATTCTTTATGCTTAAAATATTTAGTTATGATCCTGGTAAAAATATTTTCTGGCTCCGCCACCGGATGTATATAATATCATAGATGTTGTTGTACGCCAACGTCTATAATACCGTGCTTAGACGCATCTCGTTACGTATTTTGGGATATTGCACATCCGACGGAGAAGTCATACAAAACGATCACACCACAGATTATTGAAGATATCAAACAAAAGCTCGCATGATCAATTTCTCAAAGGCTTTTTAGTTTGTTATTACTAGTACTAAAATGTTCTGATTTCCAGTTTAAAGTAATAACAACTACCAGTTATCTCAAACTCCATAATTATTTTTCCGACGTAACAATCATTTTGGACATAAGTGTCCCTCTCACCGTCGAATTTCTATATAACCATGTATATTAGGGTTCAGGCTTCAGTTACGGGCCCTGGAACGTTTTGATAATCAGGATTTCGTGATCTCACAAAAAAAAAGTAATAATGATGTCTTGTATATTTGTTATCCAAACTCTCAAATAAGATTAGTTTTAAAATTTATATATATAGTAGTGATAGTTTCACGCATTATATGGATTAGAAATTAATATATCTAAAACAACTATGTGTAAATATATAATGAATATTTTTCACTAGATTACTAGTAGTTAAATTGACTAATTTTTTTGATATTTTGTAAATCTATATGAATTGGACTTAAGTTTTTAGACCTCGTAGTATAATCCGGACGGAAAAATATCTTCAAGAAAAATATTTTCACAAATACACTTTATGTTTGATCTGACATATCTATTTGATCTAGTGGAAACACAAGAAGCACTAGATAATACACTTTATGAACTAATTTAAATGATATTATTTATGTAGAAAGTCAAGAAGCTCATATGGTATGGATACAAATAACAACTGAAGATAGCAAGTTGTTGTGGCGAAGAATAAACTTGTCAAGTTGTCAACAATGCAAGTCTTAAATAAAAACTCAGCTATTAGAGACTTCAATCATCGATGGTGCCCTCCATCATAAGGAACTATCAATCGCAATTTCAATGCAAATGAGAAGAATTCCTTCGTATATATATAGTGGTGCATTTCTTTTTCATGTTCGGAAGCGGCTATCTGATCTTCCAACATAATTATTGTAAAGCTAATGTGTGATCTGAACGCTCCAATTAATTTTTTTTTCAATTTACACCATAAAAGCGTGATAATTTCCTGACAAACTATTTTTGAAGCGTTAACTAAGCCTTCTGAATGGCCAATGTATTGTTTTTTTATTGGACAAATCCAATTAATCTGACATGGTTTCAAAAAATTCCAGTTGAAATAGAAACCCCAAAAGCTAATAGAATTGGTTGGTAGATCTCCAAGATAAGTGATTACAATCTTGTTTCGCTTTAGGTGTTCCAGCTTGACTTCATGACAGAGAAAAACTTTAAGTAGCATCTATTATTCCTTCTTAGTTAAGAATTTTGATGCTGTTTTTTTTTTTTTTTTTTTTTTGACAACAATAATGAATTGAAACCTAGTTATCTATTGTCCATGATGGTGGTTCCGGTCCAACATGAAAACTCCATGACTGTCTGAGACGTGCCGTCGTGCTAGCCCATCTGCTGTCACATTTTTTGCGCGAGGTATGTGCTTGATCTTAAAAGGTGAAAAGTATCCCTTCCTTCGATCGAACTCTTCGATGTGTCTAATGAAGGCAGGCCATTCTTCTGGTTTGTACACAATCTTAACCAGATCTGAACAGTCCGTCGCAAAAGTGATATGAGGTTGATGTCCTAGCTTCATGTAATTCATAGCCCAGATTAGTGCCTCGAATTCCGCATGAAGTGATGTCAGACTTTGAATGACATTTCTCGCTCCCATCATAACATTTACTCATCCTTCATAACAAATGTACCATCCCTGACATGTATACATTGCTCCCTCTTTCCAAGAGGCATCCACAAAACACCATTGTCCTGAGAAGACCATTTCAGCTCCCCTTGGCCTTGGACCAACAGAATCAATTCCACTGTGTCCTACAAGTGTATGCGCCTCTTCCCATAAATTTGATTCTGTCTCTGCCATTTTGATTGTATCCGCAGGACTTCTATCAATCTGACTATATACCATATCATTCCTACTCTTCCAAATATACCATAATATCCATGGATAACTCTCTTTGTGTGCATCTGATGGTATTCTCCAGAAAAGATAATCCATATTTATGAATAAAGATTCCGATGGGAATATGTCCGGATTTGTTGGAATTTGGGAAAGTGCCCAGACTTGTGTTGCCGGTGGGCAACGAAACAACACGTGATTTATCGTTTCTTCCATTCCAAAACGCACACATCGTGTATCACATTTAATACCTCTTGTGTTGAGATTCTTAGTTACCGATAAACAACCAGAAATTGCTTGCCAAATAAAGTGCCGTATCTTCGGGGAGCATTTTGTTTTCCACGAGAAGGCCTGTAATGGTTTTATGCTTGGTCCCCAGACGGATCTTCCGGCCTCCGCCGTCGCCCGCTCCATATTGTACCCAGATTTTACCGTATATCTTCCAGATTTGGTATGGTGCCATCCCAATGTGTCCGGTCGATTTAAACGACTGAATGGTATGCTCTCTATTATGAGTGCCTCCTCCGGTTCAACAACACTCTTGATAAGATCAGTATTCCAAGTCTGGTGATCATGATCTATCAATTGGTCCACTGTAAGTAGTGTATTAAAAGAGTTCTGTTTTTGTATTGCTGATCTCGGGCGATAGGCTGGTACCCAAGGATCATTCCATATTGAAATGGATGTTCCTGTTCCCACCCTCTTAATAAGTCCTTTATTAACTAGAGATCTAGCTGAAGTTATATTCTTCCATCCAAAGGACGGAGAGTAAGATTTTATTGGATTCAAAGCATCCGTATTCCGAAAATATCTTCCTTTAAATACTTTTGAGAATAAGATATCCGGCTTGTCAATTAGCCTCCATAATTGTTTTGCCAGGAAAGCTGTATTTGTGTCCCTGAAATCACGAAAGCCAATGCCACCATCATCCTTGTGCTTACATAGTTTATCCCATGCCAACCAATGCATCCCTGAACTGGAGCTTCCCGAGCTCCACCAGAAATGTGAAACCACACTCGTTAATTTTGATGCTGTTTTAGTTTCCTTTGTTTGGAGTTCTTGTTTTTGAGATACTTCCGGATCACACATTTTAATAGAATTTTCAGATGATTTAAAGAAATTTGGATAAAATGAACATAGAAAAATATTGTTTGCCATAAACAACCTACTTTTGAAGATAATGGTAAGGAAGGCCTCATAAGTCATAACCGGATTTTATTTAAATAGTTAACTTTAAATTTATTTATTTTCTTTTGAAATAAAAAACAATCAAGAAGGAAAACAATATAGACTAACAATCAATGATATTATTATGATAAATAAAATAAAAAAAAAAACTCTTTTCTTTTGTCTCTTATTTATTGGGAAATTTGTTTTGTACCCAGAGTAAAATCTAGCACAATATCGAAACCATAAGAATTTATTACGGACAAGGAAGTTTCGTATAACAAGTGCAGAGAATGGTATCTTGCTTTCCATATCTGGGGTTCTTGGCGCCGTCCCTACAGTCGCAACGCACAAACTTTTTTCCTTTCTGTTTGCTTTTGCACATCATGTTTCCATCAGCGCCACATACTCCTTCAAACGTATTTAACTTTTGACATTGAGGCCTTTGTCCATTCACTTCTATAATTTTCAAGCAACAAAAAAAAAACAATTAATTAAATCTTAGATAAAGATTTTGGATAAAATAGGACATATCATTTACGGTTTTTTTTCTCTTAACATCAATTGTGTTTATAGGTGAATAATATTTGTGTTAGTCGCAGATATATAATCAAATGGAAAAGTGAAGAGAATATTACCTTTCACAATGTTCGTAACATGGAACATGAGAACACACAAAACTATAGCAAAAATAAAACACTTCATAATTCTAGAAATAGATAAAAGATTGTTTCTGTTAATTGCATATAAACTTCTTATCCATACACATCATATATAAACTCAAACGTACACTAAAAATAGATCTTAAACTCCGTAAAAGATGAAAATTGTAATGTGTGGCCAAGTCAACGAGGTAGATGAGATCGGTAGTCTATTTTTGGAAGAAACAAATACATTTTCATTTTGTTGTACAAATTAGAATATTGAGGATACTCAATTATAACATGTCAATATAAATAAAACAAAAGTGGATTGTAGCAATTATATATGATTTGTAAGTAAATCTATTTTTCGAAATTCAGTTAAACATCATCATACATACAGAATGTTGTGAAATGCTAACCACAACAAATACAATTGTATGTTTCACCTCGTTTTTATTTTAGAGAAAGCATCATCAAACATTGTAGTATCAAGGGAAATATGTTTCACTCATGGCTATTCGCTAGTCTCTATGTTTACATAGGCTTTGAATGGGAGACACTAGCTAGATTCTGTTAGCATAGCACAATCCATGTAATTGCACCGAGGAATATCACGAAGGAAGTCGATTTTTCACGGGCAGCGTACATCTTCTCGACAAGGCCTAATTTGAAAACTATCAACTATCCCGTATTCTAAATACAACACACTTCTCACTTATACAATCATCACCGTTTTCAGAAGATTGATGAAATAAAAATATGAATCTTTGTTAGTTACGTCTTTATATGTATGTTGATACAAGTGACCAGAGGAATGCGATCATGGGTGGTGAAAGCGCATGAGTAGGCAGAGTTTTTGAGTACTTTAGGTTTGAATTATATGGAGGGATTACTTTAGGTTTCTTTCAATTAAATGTGGCAACTCCTTATTCCATCTAGGTATGATGTTTACCGGACAAATTGGTTTGAATCAAATCTCGATACCATGTGGTTAGAGCGAGCTTTTAAATAGCATATTTTATTGTAGGTTGCCAAGAAATATGCAAGGGGAATAGAGTCAAGACAAGCGATTGAGTGTTGAGGAGATGGCAAGATTGGGTGTGTATTTGATACTATGATTTATTTTCAAAAAGACATCAATAAAAAAAAAAAGTGGAGGCCTTAAAGGCTAACCTTTAAGTGATTGCTTATGAACTGCATAGGTATCATATTATAGATGCAAATATGAAGGAATTATCCACTAAAGGTATTGAGCTTTGATCATAAGTGTTCTCAGCCTAAGTATAGGTAATACTCTGTCGGGGCTAGAGGGTTTTAATTCATCTGGTTTAAGTCCGCTTCAATGGCTAAATCACTTGGTTAAAGTTCTCTGGTTATTACTGGTTTGTAATCCCTTTATATAAAGGGGAACAAAGTATAGCGAAGACTGTGTGTTCATAAACTGTCTTCGATCGTCTTCTTCCTTAGCTCATTCTTCCTTCTCGGTTGAGAGAACAAGATCTTCTTTCTAGTGGAGTTTGCTGGACTAGAAAATGAGAAATATGTTGACAAAAAATGTTGTCTGTTTAATTAGTTTGAAATTTTTAAGAAAATTTTAAATATTTAAAATATCATCTCATGGCAATAATGTGATTGTGTGCAGCCGAAGGTTTGGGACTGAAGAATCTCTTACCTGCATATCGTGATCCAGCCCTCTCGAGCAGTGACCTACCGACTGGTGTTTGTTTCGCATCCGGTGGATCTGGACTAGATAAGATCACAGCTGGGATACAAGTAAATTTTATTTTATATATCTGTTGTTCAAAAAAACTTATAATCACTTTTTATTTGTTTCAAGTTTTAATAGATTGTTTTGTTGTGTCAATGTATTAGGGAGTTATATGGATGACAGATCAAGTGACAGATTTCCAAAACTACATCACTAAACTAAACAGTGTAGTAGGAACTCAAGAAAAAACAAACGAGATTATATCAAATGCTGTTTATCTAATCTCAGCTGGTAATAACGATATTGCTATCACATATTTCACTACGTTAACTAGAAGATTAGAATACACTGTTCCAGCATACACCGATCTCCTGGTCACCTGGACTCATGATCTAATAAAGGTACAAAATAAATAAATTAAATTGAAAATATATCATAGCTATGTAATCATTTTTTCGTTTTAGGTTTTTGTCAACTACATTTATTTATTAAATTATATTTGGTCGGTTATTTGATTTACTAATGAAATTCCGATAAAGGCTGATTTTGATTTACATGGAAAAATAATTAGTTTGTGCTCTAGCCTTTTGACGTGTGTATATATATATCTTTTTTTATTTGGTCAACTGCATGTATATATAAACAAAAAATTCGTGATACAAGATGTAAAATAAGTTAGAAACACTAAAACGTCAAAATATATCTAAATATTGTTTTCGTTTTGTTATTAGCAGTCTATATGATATGGGTGCAAGAAAATTTGCGGTTATGGGAACACTACCGCTAGGTTGCTTACCAGGAGCAAGAAACATGCTTGGAAATCTAATGTGTGAATTCTTTTCAAATCAAGCAGCTGATATGTTCAACAAGAAGTTATCTGCGGAACTTGACAATCTAGGCGCAACATTTCCGGGTGCCAAATTCATGTATATAGATATGTACAATCCTCTTCTTGGTCTCATCAACAACCCTCAAGCTTCAGGTAATGACATTATCTAACAACACAAACTCATACATAAACGTTACATTACAAAAATATTTTTGTTGAATACATTAATATATGCTATCATTCGTTGGAAAATGTAGGGTTCACTAATGTATATCATGGATGTTGTTGTACGCCAACGTCTATAATAACATGCATAGATGCATCTCGTTACGTATTTTGGGATATTGCACATCCGACGGAGAAGTCATACAAAACGATCACACCACCGATTATTGAAGATATCAAACAAAAGCTCGCATGATCAATTTCTCAAAAGATTTTTAATTTGTTATTACTAGTAATCAAATGTTATGATTTCCTGCTTAAAGTAATAACAACTACCAGTTAGAGCTGTCAAATGGGCTGTCCATGTCCGTTTGGACTTGTCCAGAATTATACATTTTGACTATAGACAAATAACGTATTTGTCCACAAATGTCCATGTCCACAAACGTTGTAATGGCCCTCACAAGAGAGTGAAACGTCCGCACGAGGAATACGACCGATCGGGATGGATCGGACGAAGATCGATCTGATGTTGGAGCGAGTTATAAGTTGAGGAGCTCTCGGGTACTTGCGCTTTACAGATGTGTGAGACTCTCCAAGACTTCCAATACCATATGCATAGCCTCTATCATCCACAATTGTTAACTAGGAAACATAAAAAGAAAGTGAAATTGTTAGGAAATGCTTAAATTCAGAAACACCAAATACAATAAGTATTTACACAACCAACAAACAAGAAAAACTTAAAGATTGTCAACAAAACCAAATAGAATCATTAACTCAAGC
Organism: Orychophragmus violaceus; assembly: GCA_030180135.1. NCBI lineage: Eukaryota > Viridiplantae > Streptophyta > Magnoliopsida > Brassicales > Brassicaceae > Orychophragmus > Orychophragmus violaceus. The sequence continues at coordinate 6,378,075 of CM058231.1, read as the reverse complement.
ATCAATTCAAATACAGTATGATACTGACATATTCATATATTCAAAGGAACAACAAACTCCATATCAGCATTCAAACGCAAATGCATATATGAATAATCAGAAGTATAGTTACCTGAAGAAAGAGTTCATTAACTCATCAGTGGTCAGCTGTCTAGGTCGTGAAGTTCCATCAGAAGTTTCTCCTTCAATCTTGGCCTGATTTGCTTTGAGATTCTCCTCATACTTCTATGCAATCTGTTGCGCCTTCATGTCAATGTATGTTCCATCAGGTTTTGTGTGGGTCTTCAGAAAACATCACCAAAACTGACAGCTCTACCCATCTTCTCTTCCTGAAAATGTAACAAAAGAAATAGTTAATAAAGAATTAAAACTCAGAGCAGTAGCATATAGAGGAATGTTTACTACCACTTCTTGGTGAATTTGATGGAAATACTTTTGGCCAATGTAGTTTTTGTGAGGACCAAGACCGCCACGATCAAAATTTCGAGCAGAAGTGGTCTCACTCCTCATTTTACCTTCATTTGTTTCCCAATACTTAGTCATTTCTTGCCAGATTATGTTTGGATATCCATGCAGGTTGCACACCAGAAATATGAGTTTTGTTGACCATATCCTTCATTCTCCTTTGAAAAATCGCCTCAAAATGTGCTTGAACGGTCCATGTGATTAACGGATCCCAGTGGTGCTCTTTCTACAATAGAAACAACATAATGATATTACTAAAAAAATAATTGAAAGTATACTAAAAGGTAGACTAATGTACTATAATAACCGCAAACTCTATGAAGTACCGCTCTGCTCGCGGTCGAGGCACATAGCTTCAACTATAGAACGCCCCATCAAATTTGTTTATGAAGACCTTCATAATCTTCCGGACCATATTAGACTTGTCACGACCAAACCTACACAGACAACAAAGAATCAGAATAAATTATGAATCAAAGAAAAGAACTAAAATGGAGAGAGGGAAATAAACTTTTACTAAGTTGTATTTCGCGGCTGGGGAAGAAGTGGAGAGAGAAAAGCAGTCCACTGTTCATGGTTTGGCATGCTTAGTAGCCTCTCAAGATAGAGGAGAAGGATTTCCTCGAGATTTGGTTGAATTACCACATTGTCGTCAACCCCGTCAATCAGATTGTCATCCATTTGGTTGGAATGCTGAGCTTCATGTGTCTGATTGCTTTGAACTTCGGAGTTATGCACCGGAGACGCCATTGGTTGTTGAGACACTTGAACTGATCGAGTCGGAGAGACTTGTGGAGGAGACATCTGACCTGAAAATATGATCAACACACAGATCAAAGCTCACAAACTCAAAATCAAGTATCAGTCATGTATCAGTCAAGTTCCCAAACTCTCAATGAGACTCAAAAACAGACTCAAAAGAAACAAGTCAAGATCAAGTATCAGTCAAGTATCATTATCAACACACAGATCAAAGCTCACAATTATTAGTCAAGTACTCTCAATAAGACTCAAAAACAGACAAAGACGAAACAAGGAATGATCAAGTATCAGTCAATTTTCATTCTCAATAAGACTCAAGAATATGATACATTAAAATCAGTGTAAAACGCTATCAGCAAAGCTCAGACAAAACAAGGCAAGATCAAGTATCGATCTCCTTCAGACTCAAAGGGTTCAGACTCAACATCAGACTCACAATCAGACTCAGACGACAAAAGGCACATAACCCAAGCTAAGAAACTCAATATCAAACGGTTCACACTCAACATTTGACTCAAAATCAACTATTAATCAAACCCAAAATCAGCTTCATCAAAAGCAGACTCATTCAAATCAGACAGTACATTCAAAAATCTTGCATGCAACTAAAGACACATATCTTACTCAAACGGTTCAGACTCAAAGGGTACAGAATCATAATCAGGCTCAAAATAAGGCAAAATGCGATTTGAAAGAGGCTTACATTGAGGATTCGTAGGGGCTTTCCTCTGAGATTTAGGATTCGTAGAGGCTACCCTCTGAGCTTGTGGATTCAAATAGGATGTCCTCTGAGGTTGAGGATTCAAAGAAGCTGCTCTCTGAGCTTGAGAAGTTATAGAAGGACCTTGACCTAGAGATGTCTGGCATGGAGACCATGAGTCGTTGTCGAAGAGTTGAGTCGGTGGTGGATACTAGCTGACATGCAGCTGGGTATGAGTCAGAATGGGACGCCGTGGAGGTGAGACATCTGTCGTCGGAGTGAAGATGTATTGTGGCGGTAGATTTCCGGGCCTAGTCAGGGTGGATGAGGAAGTCTCTACCTCGACGGCGACATGTCCTCGCCCTCTACCTCCTCTTCCTCGCCCTCGTCCTCTACCCCCCCCCCCTCTTTCTTTTTCTTTTGCCATCAGAGATTGAACAGAGAGATAGACTGAGTTTGTGAGAGAGCGATTTAGACTGAGAGAGATCGGGTTAGGGTTGTGTGAGAAAGAGATCGATCATGAGAGATCGATCGATCAGACAGAATGGAAAGGAGATGGCGATAGAGAAAGTTTCAGAATGAAATTAGGTTTAGAGTTCTTTCGACCCTTAGTCGATTTTATGGGAAAATCTGAAGAGGGAAAAATTCCCGGTTCTGAAAAAAAAATTGGGCGGTTTAGTGAATTTTGGACCAATTATGGTCTGAACTATTGGTATGCCTATGGAAATTTTCGCGGGCTTACAGATTTTGGGTGAATATTGGTGGCGGGCTACTGAAATGATGGCGGTTTCAGATTAAATTTGGGCCAGGCCCTGATTAGTCACAAGTTAGTTGCAAAATGATTGCTAATTTGCGACTAACTTGTGACTAGTCAGTGTATGGCACAAAATTTAATCTGAAATTGCAAATTAATTACTTATACATTATGAAATAATACTTATACATTAAACATTATGAATTTATAAATAAACATAAACATTAACAAATTATAAATAAACATAACATTAACCTTATAATTAAAATAAAAGGAAGAAGTCATTGAACATTAAACATAAACATTAGACATTATACAAACATTATACATCAAACTTTAACATACTCAATATTAAACAAAGTTGAAATTATTAGAACTCTGAAATACATAAATCAGTACGGTTCTTCGCCATCGTCCGCTTTATCATCTTCATCGTCATCATCAGAAGATGATAGATTACACCGAAATTCATCTTTTGGTTCTGCCTCTCTGACGTCGTAATCGAGATTGATTGGGTTTTCGATTTGTACCAAATACTCAGGAACAATATCTTCAGTTGTAGTCATCATTACCGGATCATCAATTTCTTGTTGCAAAAGAGTCAGTTTTGTGTTGACATATTCCCCTGAAATATTTCCCCTCGGGTTGGCTTTAACAACATTGAGCCAAAATTGCTTCGGTTTCTTCGTGTACGGATACGAGATATAACAAACTTTCTCTGCTTGAGAGGCTGTGCAAATTAAAAATGTGGAAGTTATACTTGAGTATCTATGATATCCAAAGAGTAGTTAACAATATGGAGACAATTTAATTTACATACCGAGAATAAATGGTTCGTATTTATTGTACTTTCTCGATGCACGAACGTCTACAATGCCAGCATTGCTCTTTCGAGTGCTTCTACCGAGAACAGGGTCATACCAGATATACTTAAAGAGTGTTATTCTAAAATTAACCATCCCCTCGTACTGAAGTTGTATTATATATGTTAAGATCTCATTGAAATCAGCTGCATAGGATGCATCTCTGTAATTCTCTCCTTTAACACATACACCATAGTTACATGTCTTTCATCCCTCGCTGTGTTTTTTGTATGAAACAGATATCCTCTTGTATAGAAGATAGGCCAAGTTCTAGCTTTGTTGACGGGTTCATGCACAATTTATTGAACCCAAGGAGGAAATTTATGGGTGTCGTTCCAGTAAATAACCTGCGTATAGATAAACAAACAATATCAAATATGTAGATAAAATCACCATACATATATAATGTGTACTTAAGAAATATTTTTCAAACGTATATAATCTCGCATCCATGTATGATATTCGACAGCCCTTTTCCCAGAGAATTCTTTCTCGGAGAGATCTGGATATTTTCCAAAGATATAGTCTTCGAACATAATGTTTACGACCAACATGAATATGATACCAACACAAAATATAAATTAATTTAACTTCTCTATATACCTCTCAATTGGTCAAAAATAAGCACAATTTCGCAAAACATAAGCATGTGCACATTGATAATCTTCCGGTGAAATCCATACTTCATGCATTTTGCCACTTGGACGACCAACTTGAGTAAATATATCAGGTACGTTTTTGTCATGATATTCGGAGACTCCACCTTCATTGTATCATGTTAACCTGACAACATGAGGTGAAATAATGCTCTATGAAATTAGATTAGACATAACATGTCTCCGTTTACTAGATAGAAATTTACCCTGAATTCGTTTGTATATTCGAGGCGAAATAATGCTCTGTGAAATAAGCAATCTCTTCATTTAGATAGGACTGAACAATAGATCCAGCTGCATATCTTCCGTTCTTTGCTTTTCCTTTCAGATTTTTGAATCCTTTCAAAATGTTACATCCACCGGTATTGAACAGAGCCTTCTATTCAGCTTCGTAGGGGAGATGTATAGGAAGGTGCTCCATCACGTCCAAAAATGATGGTGGAAAGATCTTCTGCAAATTGTAGAGAATCAAAACTATGTTCTGCTTTAGAATTTGGACGCGGCTCTTCTGCAAAGGTATTGAACATAAGTCACGAAAAAAATCCTCCGATCCCTATAAGATAAAGAAATTAAAACATAAAATGGTTAATACCAAAAATATATACAAACTCAAAACTACATATTCAAAATACTATGAATAATCGGTGCCTGGTAACGCGAGGTGGACGTTCTTGTCTATGAGTTCTGCAAAGATAAATGGAAGTAGTCGATGCATAAAGACATGGCAGTCATGACTCTTCATCCCGGAAAACTGTGCATTACCCAAATCAGCACAACTTGCTAAGTCTGAAGCATAACCATCTAAGAATTTGACATCGTGTTTCACACATTCTAACAACTTAGTTCTGGCTTTGTTTGTCAGTGAGTAGACTGGGAAAGGAGCTCTACCAGCACTATCAACATGTAAGTGTGGCCGAGAACAGAATTGATATATATCCAATCTTGATGGGATGTTAACTTTTGATTTACTCATCACACGCATAAGAGTTTAGATAATGTTGTTGAAAACATTCTTATCTATATGCATCAAATCGAGATTATGTCGAAGATTGAGGTCCCTCCATTATGGTAACTCCCAATATATGCTTTCTTTGTGCCAGTTATGCTTCTTCCCATATCTGAGCATCTTCTTTTCGTGACCGTTTCCACCAACATCTTTAGTTTTTGGTGGATTTACAGCACGCAAATGGTAGGAATAGACCTGTTCACCGGTTAAAGATTAAGGTGGATACTCATTCCTAGCGTCCTTTCCCTTCAAGAAGTCTTTTTATTTTTCCTCAGCGGATGACTTTGAGGAAGAAATCTTCGGTAACAATTAAACCAACACGTCTTTCTTACATTTGGCAGAAAAAAAGATTTTGTATCATCCATGCACCATGGACATGATAATTTTCCATGGATGGTCCATCTTGATAATATGCTATACGCCGAAAAGTCGTTGATCGTCCACAACAGAACTGCTTTTAGATTGAAATTTTGATTCAAGTACACATCATATGCATCGACTCCATTACACCACAATTCTTTTAACTCCTCAACAAGTGGCTGGAGGAATCGAGACTACCTCGGGGATGATTTGGCCCAGAGTTCATTACTGTAAGAAACAAGTACTCTATATTCATGCACATATCAGGGGGTAAATTATATGGAGTCAAGATCACATGCCACATCGAATGATTATTGGACATGCCAAATGGATTGAACCCATATGTACATAGTCCAAGATAAACATTGCAGGTCTCTTGTGCAAACAGGGGATACTGATCTGGAAAATATTTCCACTCTGATGCATCAGACGGATGACTCATTTCTCCTTCCTATTCTTGGTGCTCGGCATGCCATCTCTTTGCCATTGCAGTCTTCTCGCTCTGATACATTCACTTTAATCTGTTAGCAAAAGGCATATACCACGTAGGCTATATGGTATATTGGTCCTACAACGCTGCTCGTTAGGCTTCCATCTTCGTGAATTACAAAACTGACACTTATCTAAGCTTTCGTCATCTTTCTAGAATATCATACAATTTTTGAAGCAAACATCAATTGGATGACATGGGAGATCTAAATTGTGCATCAATTTCTATATCACGTAGTGTGAAGCGATTGCATGATTTCCTTCTGGTAGATACTCTGTAAACATTACGCATATTGAATCCACTGCCCTTTCACTTATATTATGCTCCGCCTTCTTTTGAATGACTTGAGCAGCTAAAGATAACTGTGAGTGACCTTCACGACAACCATCGTACAATGGATTGTTCGCTCCTTCTAACAAGTCGTAAAAAAATTTTAAATGATTACATACATATTCATCTACATTCGGATAACTACCATGTTCCTCCACATTCGGATAACTACCATATTGATGATGGTTATCAAAATGTACGTTATCACGAAATGCATTATTCACCATATCCACATATCTATCTTATACTACATTACCCATTCCTTCACTCCCATCTTAAGTCGTATCAGCATACCTCGTTCCTAAACCCATATCGACTTCTTCGACATGCTTATACCAAACATAATAATCAGGCATAAATCCATTCCTATACAAATACTTTGTATTCTTTTCCCCGGCATAATTGGTTTATCAGTCTTGCAAATATCACAAGGACAGTGAAACTTACCAGCGTTTCTCTGCGCGAAAGGCTGGCTATTTTCAAAGGGGATGAAATGATTATCAACCCCAACCATGAATTCTGCCGTGAAATGTCCCGTATCTGCATCGATCCGGTTATACATCCACTCTCGGCCATTAGTGTAGTTATAATCTCCTGACATTTTTTAACTTAGAAAACGTTTTGCCTCTCTTTTTCCTCACTATTTTCTCAACATTATTGTCTTTGTTTTGATGTTTGTGTGGCTGAGGAGAAGTGATGAGTGTTCTTTGTATATATAGACTATTTGTGACTATTTTGCGACTATTTTAGCGACTACCAATAGCAGTCGCAAAAATTAGGTACAAATTAGTTAGACCAAATTCAAAACAATAAAAACGTGGGTTTATACCGTTTTTTATGCGACTAAAAGGCAACTGGTTAGCAACCCGCCGAAATTAGTCGCTAATTTAGCGATTAACTAACGACTAATAACTTGTGGTCGTAATTTAGCGACTAAAGAGCGACTATTCATTATTAGTCGCAATATCCGTCGCAACTGAGTCGTTCGGTAGTTGCTAAATTTAGCGACTGTAAATTTAGTCGCAACTTGTAATGCTTTTTTTAGTGAACCGTGGTGGAAATTGAAGGAACTGTTTAGTTGATTAATCCTGATTCAGTTCATCAGATTAATAGTCCTAAACATGGATCTAGGTTCTCTTGTAATAGAAACATTATGATCTCACCTTTTACCTGTTTGTTGCAGCGGAAGGAGATAGAACAGGTCAGAGATCAGCAGAACCACCAAGGGATGGATCCTCCAAAGGCTCACACACGCACACCGGGAATTTGGCTGCTAGACCAGCAAGGAGAGGAGGCGCAAAAGAGAGGCTGGGAGGCGCAAAAGCTGAGGAAAATTAGAGACCTAGGTCTGATTTTATTCATTAAAATCTCTCCTAGTTCTCATGGGCTTTTGGGCCCAATTCTCAGTTCTGATTAAATCCCTTGGATTTAATCAGGCCCTTTAGTCTCTTTAAATACAGTAAATGCCTAGCACTTTTACCGTACTTCTGCTAAACCGTTCCTTCGTATTTTCCCGTTAGCTTAGGCGTGTGACCCATATGGGATCATATAATAAAGGCAATAAGTCCGAGACTTATAGATCATGAGCGGACTCTAGCAAGCCATCATGACCCCCAGTATTATATGACTTATGTCTGATCTTTGACATACTCTTACTTTCTAGAGACAGTACCGAGATTACTGGACACAATTCCAACAATCTCCCACTTGTACTGGAATCTCTGTATTCATAATCCTTTTGTCTCAATATCTCGATTAGTCATAAGGCAAGATTAGTGTCATCCTTATAAAGCCTAATCTTGTTCATCGGACTCTGATTTGATACTGACAATCCAAACGACTCGGGACAGTCCGTTTGAGCATGGCCATGCATTTTCCAGTATTCAAATCTCCGATTGGCCTAGAGATATTCACTCCATTTATATTGAAGGGACAAATCCCGTCTTGTTCCATCACTGTAAACTACTCATTTCGTAATACACCCAAACAAGGTCCTTATAGCTATCGCATAACGATAGCGTTAGACAATGATCAAAGCGCACCAGTTCATGTGCAGTCACATGCATGCGAACTTAGGTCTAAGGACTATACTCTATAGTCGTAGTAAGAATCTCTTATGACACAGATATAAATATCCTGAAGAGTTCTTATAAGCGGGTCTTGTCCGGTCGTATGTTCCCCAACATACACCTATGTACTGACTTTGATGCCGCGCATCTATGACACACTAAGACTTTGTCATAAGTCACGTACCAATCCAGTCTCACACGGTTGTTGGTGTTCCAATTTCAACAACCTTCGACTAGGGACAGGATGATACAAACCATCTATCAAATATAGGGTCTTATGACCAAGCTAAATGACTTTGATGACTCAAGATCAAGTCATTTACTTCGATGACCTATAAAATGGTTCATTTCATTTTGGAACGATTATTTCATCACAGTTAAAATAATCTTGAAATAATAATTTCATTAAACATCATTATATGTTTTACAAGAACATATCAATAACTAAATAAAGCCCTTTACTAACTCCCACTGAAATTAAGACTACATCTTAATTTCACTTATCCTACAGCAACAGTCCGCGACTCGTGCTTAGGCTCAAGGAGTGGCTTCGTTAATAGATTAGCAACGTTCTCATTCGTTGAAACTTGCTGATCTACTTAACATCTCTGTCATTTATCTTACGGAATAGGTTATACCTATCCTCAAAGTGTTTGGATCTTTGATGTGCAGCTAGTCTCATCTAAGCTGGGATTCACATCAAGTTCAGTGATGAACTATTCTTTCCAAACAACCTCTTTCGCCGCTTCCCAAGCTGCGAAACATTCAGTTTAAGTCATGGAGTCAGCAATAGTGCCGTGCACCGCCAGACAAACACAAGACATATCCGGACTGTGACCGGATATCATCTTTGTCTGTTGGAAACTTGCCTTTTAGACTCTATCGACTTGTAGCACCTCACTTTCTTCTTTACCTAAAGAACTTATCCTTGGTATTCTTCAAATACTTTAGAATATTCTTTACGGCAATCCAGTGATTCTTTGCTGGATTTGACTGGTCTTTACTTGTTTTGCTTAACATTAAAGCAATATCAAAACGAGTACGTGTCATGGCATACATGATAGATCCAATTGCCGTCGCATATGAATCCTATCCATGCATTCAAGCTCAGCAGTTATCGTAGGACACTGCTTCTTGCTTAACGTATTGCCATGTGACATTGGCTTAAAAACCCTTCTTGGAGTGCTGAAAACGTGTAGGACTTTGTCAATTTAAGAATCCTGACTTTGTCCTACCAGCTCTTCTGGATCTCTATCTTTAGATCCAGAATCCAAGACTTTCGTGGCTTTACCCATGTCAATCACTAAACCAACTCCCAAGCCAGTCCTTTATCGACTACAGCATTGGGACGTTATTTCCGAGAATCAGTATGTCATCGACATACAATGTGAGAAATGCAATATCGCTCCCATTTATCTATTAGTAAACGCATAGTTCCATTTCGTTCCTGTTCAAGTCAAAACCTTGACTACTTCAACAGAACGAAGATTCCAACTCCGATATGTTTGCTTCCATCCATTAATGGATCGATGAAGTTAACTTACATAAAATGTAATTTTTCGGAGTCCGGGCTTACTTTCGCTTATTTGAATTTCGCAGATTCGTCGCTTTCAATGATCTTCAGATCATGCGAACTTTCAATGATTATCAGGTTCAACTAATGACGAGAAATCACTCTCGGATTAGTAACTGATTCATTCATATCTGCGAACTTCAGGCTCCACAGGTGTAGATTCTACAGAAATCTGTAAATCCTTCCGCTGCTCTCCCTCAATAGGTAAAGCAGCCTCCTGTATTTCTCGAATTTCTTCGAGGTGTACTTTCACTCCCACTGTTCTTCTTGGAAAGTAACTTCCCTTATTAGAAAACAGAATGGTCGTAAAATACTTTTACTCCCACTGTTCTTCTTGGAAAGTAATTTCCCTTCTTAGAAAACAGATTGGACGTAAAAGTAACAAGCCTTAGTTTCTCTAGGACAACCAGCGAAGTGGCACAAGTACAAATACTCAGTAAAGACAAATTTGGATCGATTCCAATCCACATTAACGTGGTGTCTTTCAACCGATATTTGTGGAACTATTTCAGCGTAAACTTAGATATTTTAGAGCGTTATTCTTAAATAATATCATGGAAGATTCGTGTGACTCATCTTTAATCATTTCTAATAAGATCTGATTCTTTCTCACAGAAACACCTTCAGGTTTTCAGGAGAAATGAGCTGTGAAACGATTTCACACTCATTAAGATGATCACACAATCAATGACTTAAGTATTCTCACTCGTGATTTAATCCAGAGTCTTAATACTTTTGTCATTCAGATCCTATACTTCATTCTGTAACTCTTTTGACCATGTCAAAGAATTCCGACTTGTGTCTCATCAAATGAACACAGTCACACTCACTGAAGTAATCAGTAGAGACAATGAAGTACAGGAGATTTTTCTCTGGCATTACTGCTCATTGGGCCACATACATGAGCATGTTCCAGGTCCAATAAGCCTTTGGGCTTTTCTCTAGCTCGGCTAAGATAGGCCCTTTATCTTTTGGTCTAGTAAACAGAATTCAAGTCTCATAAGATATTTTATCAAATGAGCCCAACAGTCCATGACTATGGGATTTCTGAATCCGACTTACTCTATGTGACCAAGACTTTTATGCCAAGAAAAATCAGGTTTAATTCATCAGATTTAAACCAATTCGGTATTTATGTTATATTTAGGCACTCTTTGGTTTAAGATATAAAACCCATTCCATGAATAGGGTGCTACAATTAATATTTCATTAAGATCAAAAGAACAAAAACTTGTCTTTTATCAAAACGAAAAACATTCAAATTCTTACAAGAAAATGAAAGACAACTCTGCTTTAAAGCAGGTGCATTGTAGCAATTACTTAATACAAAACCAAGTCTCAAAGGGATCTACAAGTGAAAACCCTATGACTGAGGCAGCTTCCATAGCTCCTTCCAGACATGCAGTTCCACTTGCCCTTCCTTCAACGTTCTACTGTTGCTCAGGCTCTGCATATTACAACAAATATCAGTGCCACAACCAGTATCCAATACCTGCAAGGTAGAACTTGAAGTAATAACATGAATACCTGAGGAAGTAGTCTCATACATTAACTTTAACTCCTCATCGTCTTCCATGAATTTTATGCAATCTCTCTTCCAATGCCCTATCTCTTTACAGTAGCAGCACTTACCAACGTAAGAGGTATCTGACTTGAGCTCAGAAGACATACGCTTGCCATGATTCAAAATCTGGACAACTTTGTCTTCACCCTTGTCAGTACTAGGTTTCATAAACCTACCCTTCACGTTTGGCTCAACCATCTTGAGCATATCATGCAGTTCAGTCAGCGTCTTCGTTAAGCCTTTCTTGATATAGTTCCTTCTGAACTTATCATAGCTTGACGGCAGTGACTGCAGAATGATTTCAGTTGCCAATTCTTGGCCAACTGGATAATCCAGTTTCCTCAGGTTATCTATATAACCTATCATTTTACTGATATGAGGACTTACTGGATGATCATCTGGTAGCTTGCAGCTAGTGAGAGACTTAACCAACTGGTATCTCTCCACTCGTATCTGCTCCTGAAATTTCAATTTCAGGCTGCTGATCATCTCTATTGGCGACTCCATGTTCTCATATTGCTCCCGCAAGTCTGAGTCCATGGTAGCCAATATCAGACCACGCACATCTACCGCATCATTATAATGCTTATTCCAAACATCATATACTGCATGTGAAGCATTGGACCCGATCCTCACGGGGAGAGCTCTCTCAAGGACATAGTCCTTTCTCTCCTGTCTGAGGACTAGCCTCAGGTTCCGCGACCAAGTCAAGAAATTTGATCCGTTCAGCTTGTCCATCTTAAGGACATACCGGATCGAGAAAGTGTTTTGATTGTTTGTGCTAGTCATAACTGAAATATAAGATAAAAGGATTTTAGTTAATATGTTCAAAACGGTTAATCTCGTATTAAAGTTTAATATGATTAATCATGCATTATATTCAATAACCTAAGTTACCCTCAATAGAATATAATGATTCCAAGATCCACATATAACTAAGATCAAAGTGGGCCACTGGCCGTCACCCAACCTTAGCTTTATATCGGTAAGCCCTATATCGGCTAATTATATCCGTGATATAACTCTTGGTTGTGAATCTGGGCCCGAGGCCCAATCCACTCTGATGTCTCAAGGCCCGGGACTCCCGATGGCCTAGTCAAGAAAACCGGACTATACAGTCATGTAATCATTAATGTCTGGGACTCCCAATGACATTTATGAATCACAAACCGTCTTACCCACGCAAAAGCAGACATCCTCACACTGTAAGGCCATGAATGCAATTGAATGGGCTTTGACAGCTGACATAGCCTGGACAAGACATCCAACGCTTGATATTGTTTGAGGTCCGTAGGTTTATTAAAATCATTCCCAAAATAGAAGATTACTATTTCGGGAAACTTTCTATTTATGGAAACCTACTATTTTTGGAAACTTTCTAAAATTGGAAACTTTCTAAAACCGGAAACTTTCTAACTTTAGAAACTTCTTTAAAAAAATCCAAAACCCGCAAATTCAGAAACTTCTAATTTTGGAAACTTTCTAATTTCGAAATTTCGGAACTTTATAAAATTTAAAATCGAATTTCATAATTTTATTTTATAAAATAAGTTTTAAATTTAAATCTGAAGAATGACTCAATTAATGGCCCAATTGTTTTAACTTCTTGGCCCGAGGCCCAAGAATTGGTCCATGTCCAAGACATGACCCAATTGTCCAATTAATTGACATAACCGGTCTGGTTCATTAAAACTGGTCTAACCAAGTTTCAATTACTACGATGACCACAATTGTCAACCGGTTATTTACTAAACCGGAATTTCTCAATTTATTTGGTCCAACCAAATCAAATTAGAAATTCCTGGTTTAGGCACTAAATCCAATATTTCTTTCGACATTGGATTTCTTATTCCGGTTTAACCAGATTTAATAAAATTATTAAATCTGTTTATTAAACCAGAACGAATCAATTTTAATTAAATCTTAAACCGAACCGAACCGATTTGATCACGTGAACCGATCACGACCTAGTCGTGATCTTCACGCAATCAAACCCTAGCCGCCAACCCTAGCCAACTCGATCCGAGATCGTGATGGCCGCGTACGGGACAGGACACGGACGGCTCACCAGCGGGACGGGACGCGACGCTCGGCGATCGGGACATGCCGCGATCGAGGTGCAGTCCATCCGACGATCGGGACGAGATCGCGCAACGCGATCGTACGTCGATCCGTTCGTGCGTCCGTTCCGATCGTCGCGATCCGACCGTCTCAATCCCGACCGTCCGCCTGCGCCCGACCGTTCGACTCTCGGCCGTGATCTCTAACCGGCCAAGCCGGTTGATCACCTTTGGCCAATCAACAAAACCCGAGTCATATAGCTCGGTTTTGTGATTCAAGTGTTTGTTCAGGATTTTAATTCAGTTTCTTATGTGTTTTTCTTATCAGTAATGGATTCAAAACACATCTAAACAGATTAAACAACCTAAACATGAATCTAAAATAAGAAACCTAAGAACCAATGGCTCTGATACCACTGAAGGAACTGTTTAGTTGATTAATCCTGATTCAGTTCATCAGATTAATAGTCCTAAACATGGATCTAGGTTCTCTTGTAATAGAAACATTATGATCTCACCTTTTACCTGTTTGTTGCAGCGGAAGGAGATAGAACAGGTCAGAGATCAGCAGAACCACCAAGGGATGGATCCTCCAAAGGCTCACACACGCACACCGGGAATTTGGCTGCTAGACCAGCAAGGAGAGGAGGCGCAAAAGAGAGGCTGGGAGGCGCAAAAGCTGAGGAAAATTAGAGACCTAGGTCTGATTTTATTCATTAAAATCTCTCCTAGTTCTCATGGGCTTTTGGGCCCAATTCTCAGTTCTGATTAAATCCCTTGGATTTAATCAGGCCCTTTAGTCTCTTTAAATACAGTAAATGCCTAGCACTTTTACCGTACTTCTGCTAAACCGTTCCTTCGTATTTTCCCGTTAGCTTAGGCGTGTGACCCATATGGGATCATATAATAAAGGCAATAAGTCCGAGACTTATAGATCATGAGCGGACTCTAGCAAGCCATCATGACCCCCAGTATTATATGACTTATGTCTGATCTTTGACATACTCTTACTTTCTAGAGACAGTACCGAGATTACTGGACACAATTCCAACAGAAATCTCATACAAACTTCTTCCTCGAGATCACCATGGAGGAAAGCATTGTGAACATCCATTTGGTAGACTTCCCAATCTTTCCCAGCATCCACACTTAGTAGATACCCAACCATTGTGATCTTTGAGATAGTTGAAAATTTTTCTTTAAAATCAGTACCTTCCTTATGACGATTGCCGCAAATGACAAGACGAGCTTTGTGACGCTCTAGTGTGCCATCCGAATGGAATTCAACCTATAAACCCATTTTTTGGTTATGACTTTCTTCCCACAAGGAAGATCAGTAACCTCCCAAGTGCGATTAGTTTCAAGAGTGTCAATCTCTTTTTGCACCGCATTACACCATTCTTTGACTTGTACTGCATATTTGAAGTGTTGAGGTCCGAGCTATCAAGAATCGCAGCCATGAAGGCGACATGGCTTTCTTAAAAACCAGATTCAAACAAATATTGCAATATAGGGTACAAAGTCTTACCAGAGACCGTAGACGAGGAGATTGCATTGTGTGTAGTTGTAAGAAGGTGAGAGGAGGAGGAGTGTGCATGCTTAGTGACATAGTCTCTAAGTAGAACCGACGGCTGTTTGGAACGATGGCCTCGACCTAATGTTTATGTTGCAAATTCAGTAGGAGGTACTGCATCAACGACTGCCGGAGTGATTTATGTTGCAGGTTCAGAATCGAGCTCAGTTTCATCTTTCGCTCACTCATAATTTTCAGCCAGTAGTGTTTCTTGCACATCCGGGGTGACCTCTCTCAATGAGATCGGGTCAACAATATTTTGGTTTGGTAATTTCCAAATCAGATCAGCAACTTCTGTCAACTGTGGCGGTGTAGCAGGCTCAGATTCACGGCCTTTCTGCTCCATAAAAGGAGAAATTTCCTCTCAAAATTGAGCATCACGACTTACAAATATCTTCCCGGAATCCAAATCGTATAGTCGCCAACCCTTCTTTCCAAATGGATAGCCCACAAATACACATTTTCTGCTGCGAGTCCCGAACTTATCTTTGTCACGAGAGTGTAAAGGAGCATAATCCAAGCAACCGAAAGTGTGAATCATGTTGTTGTTGACAAAAAAAAAAGTGTGAATCATGTCATACTTGGGTCGTACGCTAAAAATAAATTTGTATGGAGTTTTCCCTTTCAAAACAGAGGATGGTGTACGATTGATCAGATGTATAGCTGCTAGGATACTTTCGCCCGAGAATTTAATAGGTAGATGACTTTGAAACAGACAAGCACGAGCAACATTAAAGATGTGACGATTTTTCCGCTGTACTCGTCCATTTTGTTGAGGAGTTTCTACATAAGAGATTTGATGCAGGATACCATTTTTCAAATTATGTCGTGAGGTATGAGAATTCAGTGCCATTTTCTGTTCGGAAGAGACTGAACAGGTTTCCCAAACTGTCTCGTAAACATCGCACAAAAGTTTTAAATCACACTCGAGACTTCTGATTTTGCTGCCATCAAATATATTCAAACTGTTCGTGAAGAATCGTACACTAATGTCAAGAAATAAACAGCTCTGCAAGTGGACAGAGTTCTGTAAGGACCCCAAACATCAGCATGAAAAAGAGAAAAATAATCCAAAGCTTTATTAATGTTATCATGAAAAATTTCTCGCGTTTGTTTGATACGAAAACAAATATCACAATTTTTTATCTCCTCGAAAGCTTGAGAGGGTTGATCACAATCTGGTAAAGAAAGCAAAACACTAGCTGATGGGTGTCCTAGTCTACAATGCCATAATTCTCCCGAAGATGCACAATTTACATATGCCTTATGAACACAAGCAGAGGAGACACCACTAAATATTACACCCCTTCACGTTCTTCACCCCATCCAATCAAAGTCCTCGTAAAAAGGTCTTGCAAGAAACACAAATTATCAGTAAAGATAGATATACATACTGTCTGTTTTAGAAATTTCGCAACAGAAAAAAGAGTGCAATCAAACTCCGGAACAGACAACACATCATCAAGAATATAGGTAGAACTCAGTGGCAGTGAACCACGTTTTGTGTCATGAGATGCCTTCCCATTTGGGAATAGCACCGGAGACGAGGCTATGTCAACAACGTTTATCAGAAGATATAATTCACCCGTCATATGATGCGAGGCTCCTGTATCAATAATCACGTCAGCAAGATTAGTTTTATCCGGCAACTTTTCTGACGCGGTGTTTGGTCGCTGAACTTGGAGCAGGCTGATCAGTTGGGAAATCTGATCGCTTCTGCCTTCAAACGAGGAGATGGCTCGAGCATTGTTAGCTCTCCCATAGCCTCGTCCTGTTCCGCGTGCTAGTTGTCCTCCCCGTTGCACAGGTTTATTGTCTGAGTTTCCTGCGACTTTGTTGCGGTTTTGATCGAGGAACCAGTCTGGATATCCGTGAATGAGAAACCATTCTGTCACCTCATGGCCTTGTCTATGACAGTGTGTGCATGAGAGTTTGGAGCGATCCCGAAATCTCTGGCTTGAAACAGCTGCAACTTATCCATGCTGCTATGTTTCACCGAAAATCCGATTCCCTCTGTTTTAGTCAGATCTCTGCTCTGTTTAATATTTTTGTTTTGCTACTACCTAATCACGCTCGAGTAGACTTGGTTGAGAGGAGGAAGAGGATCTTCACCCGTGATTGTGGACATGATGTTTCTGAAACACGGGAGATCGAGATCTAACAGGAATTTGTGAATTTGATTGTCTTCTCATTGTTTTGTATATCAGCTGCAGCTTCACATCTACAAGCCTTTACGGTGATGTAGTTTTGAAGCTCTTCCCAAAACTTAGTCAAGCGCCCGTAATACTCCAATACGGGTTGACCATTTTGTTTGCACAAAGCTATTTCATCTTTCAAAACCTGTTTTCGAACTCCATTGCCAACGTAGAAACAAACACGAAGTTTTTTCTACAGAGTTGCTGCTTTAGAAACATAGGCAACAATGGAGGGAATCTTTGGATCAATGGCAGTTCGGATCCAGCCGATTATCAACAATTTCACGGCGAGCGACGAGCTTAGATCCGGTTCTGTTTCTGATTTCTTAATCGTTCCTTCAATGAAGCCAAGCTTCTTTTTCACTTGAAGCGAGTTCTTCATCATAGTCATTCTGGGTAATTGTCTTCTTTCAGAACTACAGATGAGATCAAAGCTCCAGGAATATCAGTAGCATTAAGGTGATAAAGCAGATTGGTGTTAGCAACCACGACTTCTCCAACTGTTCCTGACATGTTAACGAGCCATGGCGGTTTTTACTAGCGGTGGCTTATGGTATGCGGCGGCAGTGACTTCTTAGAGCAATAGCGGCTGCTTGGTTCAAGATACTTTTAGGTCACAAGATTTTTGTGCTCTGATACCATGAAATCTTTTGATATGTGAATAATGAATTGTGTATTTCATATTTACAAAGTCACAAATGTATATGTACAACATTTCTTTTTATGAATAAAGATAAATCACAAACGTATCAATCATAATATTCCCAATATACTACCATAAGGTTATCAACTAATATTAGTACTATCATAAGGTTCCTTACTAATACTACTACTATTATAATTTGATATTTTTCATGAAGATACAAAATCTTTTAACCCAATATAAACACATGTAAATACAAGTAATTCCATACTTTATGAAATCCTAGTAATCCTAGCATTTCGATATTGAAAACATGGACATTTTAACTTACATATCTTTCTTGTTTGTGGTTGACTACATGCTATCGACATAATCGTTAACTAGTAAGTTTGTCGCCGGATCAACCATCGGTCCATCCATCGTAAGGAACTATCAATGGCAATTTCAATGCAAATGAGAAGAATTTCTTCACGTATATAGTGGTGCACTTCTTTTTCATACTCAAAAGCGGTTGTCTGATCTTCAAACATAATTATTGCAAAAGCTAATACATGTGATCTGAACGCTCCATTTTTTATTTCAATTTATACCTTAAAACATGATAATTTCTTCACAAGTTATTTTATAAACGTTAACTAAGCCTTCTGAATGGCCATTGTATTGTGTTTTTTATTGGACAAATCCGATTAGTCCGACATGGTTTCGAAAATTTCCAGTTGAATTAGAAATCCCAAAAGCTAACAAAATTGGTTGGTAGATCTCCAAGATATTTAATTACAATTTTTTCGCGTTAGTGTTTGAGCTTGGCTTCATGACAGAGAAAATCTTTAAGTAGCATCTATTATTCCTTCTTAATAAGAATTTTGATACTGTTTTAGTTTTCCTTTGTTTGGAGTTCCTGTTTTTGAGATACTCTCTTCCGGATCACACATTTTAATTGAATTTTCAGATGATTTAAAGAAATTTGGATAAAATGAACATAGAAAAAGATTGTTTGCGATAAACAAACTAGAAGATAATGGTAAGGAAGGCCTCATAACAGGATTTTATTTAAATATTTAACTTTAAATTTATTTATTTTCTTTAGAAATAAAAACCAATCAAGAAGCAAAACAATATAGACTAACAATCAATGATATTATTATTATAAATAAAATAAAAACTCTTTTCCTTTGTCTCTTATTTATTGGGAAATTTGTTTTGTACCCAGAGTAAAATCTAGCACAATATCGAAACCATAAGAATTTATTACGGACAAGGAAGTTTCGTATAACAAGTGCAGATAATGGTATCTCGCTTTTTAATTGTGTGGCTCTTGTCGCTTGCCCTACAGTCGCAACGCACAAACTTTTTTCCACTCAGTTTGCTTTTGCACATCATGTTTCCATCAGCGCCACATACTCCTTCAAACACATTTAACTTTTTACATTGAGGCTGTCCATTCACTTCTACAATTTTCAAGCAACAAAAAAAAAACAATTCATTAAATCTTAGATAAAGATTTTGGATAAAATAGGACATATCATTTACGTTTTGTTTTTTTCTCTTAACATCAGATGTGTTTATAGGTGAATAATATTTGTGTTAGTCGCAGATATATAATCAAATGGAAAAGTGAAGAGAACATTACCTTTCACAATGTTTGTAACATGGAACATGAGAACACACAAAACTATAGCAAAAATAAAACACTTCATAATTCTAGAATAGATAAAAGATTGTTTCTGTTAATTGCATATAAACTTCTTATCCATACACATCATATATAAACTCAAACGTACACTAAAAATAGATCTTAAACTCCATAAAAGATGAAAATTGTAATGTGTGGCCAAGTCAATGAGGTAGATGAGATCGGTAGTCTATTTTTGGAAGAAACAAATACATTTTCATTTTGTTGTACAAATTAGAATATTGAGGATACTCAATTATAACATGTCAATATAAATAAAACAAAAGTGGATTGTAGCAATTATATATGATTTGTAAGTAAATCTATTTTTCGAAATTCAGTTAAACATCATCATACATACAGAATGTTGTGAAATGCCAACCACAACAAATACAATTGTATGTTTCACCTCGTTTTTATTTTAGAGAAAGCATCATCAAACATTGTAGTATTAAGGGAAATATGTTTCACTCATGGCTATTCGCTAGTCTCTATGTTTACATAGGCTTTGAATGGGAGACACTAGCTAGATGATGTTAGCATAGCACAATCCATGTAATTGCACCGAGGAATATCACGAAGGAAGTCGATTTTTCACGGGCAGCGTACATCTTCTCGACAAGGCCTAATTTGAAAACTATCAACTATCCTGTATTATAAATACAACACACTTCTCACTTATACAATCATCACCGTTTTCAGAAGATTGATGAAATAAAAATATGAATCTTTGTTAGTTACGTCTTTATATGTATGTTGATACAAGTGACCAGAGGAATGCGATCATGGGTGGTGAAAGCGCAGGAGTAGGCAGAGTTTTTGAGTACTTTAGGTTTGAATTAATATGGAGGGATTACTTTAGGTTTCTTTCAATTAAATGTGGCAACTCCTTCATCTAGGTATGATGTTTACCGGACAAATTGGTTTGAATCAAATCTCGAGGCCATGTGGTTAAAGCGAGCTTTTAAATAGCATATTTTCTTGTAGGTTGCCAGGAAATATGCAAGGGGAATAGAGTCGAGATAAGGAGCGATTTGAGCGTTGAGGATATGGAAAGATTGGGTGTGTATTTGATACTATGATTTATTTTCAAAAAGACATCAATCGAAAAAAAAGTGGAGGCCTTAAAGGCTGACCTTTAAAAGATTGCTTATGAACTGCATAGGTATCATATTATAGATGCAAATATGAAGGAATTATCCACTAAAGGTATTGAGCTTTGATCATAAGTGTTCTCAGCCTAAGTATAGGTAATACTCTGTCGGGGCTAGAGGGTTTTAATTCATCTGGTTTAAGTCCGCTTCAGTGGCTAAATCACTTGGTTAAAGTTCTCTGGTTATTACTGGTTTGTAATCCCTTTATATAAAGGGGAACAAAGTATAGCGAAGATTGTGTGTTCATAAACAGTCTTCGATTGTCTTCTTCCTTGGCTCATTCTTCCTTCTTGGTTGAGAGAACAAGATCTTCTTTCTAGTGGAGTTTGCTGGACTGAGTTCTAGCCCCAGAGACGTAGCTCCTCACATTGAGGGTGAACTTAGGGTTACCAATTAAATCCTTGTGTCCCTTTCGCATCTTTTCCTCTTTGTTCTATTCGCATCTTCAATCTATGAGTGTTAGTGAGTTGCGAGGTCTAAAATCGTTTCTTAGAGTGCAAATTCTTTGATTCGTGTTGCAAGAATTGGTATCAGAGCTTCGTTGAGCTCGATCTTTGCGATGGTGGGACCAACGATGTCGACTACGACTGCTCAGGTGGAGCGGTTCGACGGAACTGGAGATTTCTCCATGTGGACTATCCGAATGATGGCGCATTTCGGAGTATCTGGATTAAAGGAAGTGATCCTAAGTGACGATTTCGAGATTGCTGTCGAGGGATCAAATATCGAAGAAAAGAAAGGTGACGACACCGGAGGAGATTTGACTGGATCTGAGAAGAAGGTAACCCTCGATCCGATCAAACTTGAGAAAGACGAACGCGCTAAAGATATGATCATCGTAAACATAGGAGATCAAGTTCTAAGGAAGGTTAAGCACTGTACTACTACTGCGTCAATGTGGACTCTCCTTGATAGACTTTACATGTCCAAATCTTTGCCAAATCGTATACACATTCAGTCTCAGTTCTACACATACAAGTTTGATGGTACCAAATCAATAGACATAAACGTCGATGATTTCCTCAAGATTGTAGCAGAAATGGGTAGTTTGAATGTGGTGGTGTCTGATGAAATTCAGGCGATAGTCTTCTTGAATTCTTTGCCAATGAGCTATGATCAGCTCAAGCACACTCTGAAGTATGGAAAAGAAACTTTAAATTTAGAAGAAGTCATATCTGCTGCAAGATCTAAACAACGGTTTTGTACTCTAACGACCGAGGCAGATCTCATAAGAGAGACTCAAAAGAGTCAAGAGGAAAGAGCCGCAGCAAGTCAAAAGGAAGAAAACTGACATGCTGGTACTGCAAAAAGGAGGGCCACGTCAAGAAGGACTGTTACTCCAGGAAAAGAATGCTTGAGAATGATGGGGATGGTGAGTCTGCAGTACATGGATGCTCTGAGTGTTTCTGCAAACGACTCAAATGATGATTGGGTCATAGACTCAGGATGTACTCACCACATGACATCCAGACGTGACTGGTTTGTGAATTTCCAAGTGAAAGACTCAAGTAAGATCTTGCTTGGTGATTATCATTCAGTGGATATTGTGGGTACAGGAACTATAAACATCAACTCCCATGGAGGCTCAGTCAAGACCCTAACAAATGTCAGGTATGTGTTAAATTTGAGAAGGAATCTGATCTCTACTAGTGTGCTAGACAAGTTTGGTTTCACCCATATTGGTGGGAAAGGTAAAATTCAGTTCTTCAAGAATAACAAGATGGCGCTTCAGGGAACCTTGAAAAATGGATTGTACATATTGGATGGAGAAACTCAGAAGCAGGAATCTAGTAATGCTGAAGTTTCTAGTAAAAACTCTTCCATATGGCATAGCAGACTTGGCCATATGAGCCACAGAAATCTTCAGATCTTAGTAAGAGATGGCATTCTCAAGAAGAAAGAGATAGGAAAGGAGGTCTTCTGTGAGCACTGTGTTGTGGGTAAAGCAAAGAGAGTTAGCTTTGAAACTGGAAAACACAACACTAAGAATGTGTTGGACTACATACATGCCGATCTCTGGGGGGTCACCAAACATTCGCACATCACTCTCAGGAAGTCAGTATTTCCTGTCATTGATAGACGACCATAGCAGGAAGGTTTGGATATGTTTCTTAAAGACTAAGGATGAAACTTTTCAGAAGTTCTGTGAATGGAAACAGTTAGTTGAAAATCAAGTGGACAGGAAGATCAAATGTCTCAGGACTGACAACGGCCTTGAATTTTGTAATCAAGCCTTCAACAGTTTCTGTAAAAAGCATGGCATAGCTAGACACAGGACATGTACATACACCCCTCAGCAGAATGGCGTTGTTGAGAGAATGAACCGCACTATCATGGAAAAGGTAAGGTGTTTCCTGAATGAGAGTGGTTTAAGTGAACAATTATGGGCTGATGCAGCTGCTACCTCAGTCTATGTGATAAACAGATCCCCAATAGCTTCAATTGGATTCAAGACACCTGAAGAAGTCTGGCTGGGTAAGAAGCCAGGATACAAACACATGAAGAAGTTTGGCTCTATTTCTTATGTGTTCTCAGACCAAGGAAAACTGAAACCTAGAGCTGTAAAAGGTGTTTTCATTGGCTATCCACCAGGTACCAAGGGCTACAAGGTATGGTTATTGGAAGGAGACAAGTGTGTGATCAGCATAAACGTAAAGTTCAACGAAGATCAGATCTACAAGAACACACTAGAAAAGGGTTCGGTCCCAAACTCAACCGTCCCTATTTCCATTGAATCAAATGAGGAAGAGTGTGATGTACCTCTGGTTGAAAATAATTCAGAATTCATAGAGTCCTCAACCCAAGGTGGAGCTACTCAAGCTATCAGTGATCAGAACACACAAGATAGGGAAGGTCCAAGCTCTGCAAAGAAGGCTGCCAGCTCTCTTAAGTCAAGTCTAAGGAACTATCAGTTGATAAAAGATAGACCAAAGAGGATAACTAAGCTTCATGTGAGGCTACAAGACTATGACTGTAGAGATGAAGAAATTGCTTTTGTCCTGTACATCTCAAAAACAATGAATACAGAAGTTCCTGATAATTTCAAGGATGCTACTGAGAGTGATGACTGGAATCTCTGGAAAGCATCAGCAGAAGAGGAGATGGAATCCTTGATCAAGAACAAAACATGGCTTCTTGTAGACAAGCCTAAGGACCGCAAGATTATAAGCTGCAAGTGTCTGTTCAAGATAAAGCCAGGTATCAGTGGTGAACCACAGAGATACAAGGCCAGGCTCGTGGCCAGAGGGTTCACACAAAAAGAGAGCATAGACTACAATGAAGTGTTCTCACCTGTTGTGAAACATGTGTCCATAGAACCTTGCTGTCAATAGCTGTTAATTTGGACTTAGAGTCGGAAGAGATGGACGTCAATACTGCATTCCTGCATGGTGATCTTGATGAGGACATGTACATGTTCCAACCAGAGGGCTATGAAGACCCTAAGGATGAGTACCGTGTCTGTTTGCTAAAGAAGTCCATGTATGGACTTAAACAGTCACCTCGCCAATGGAATAAGAGATTCTACCAATTCATGACATCGCAATGCTTCAACAGAATTGAAAGGGATCCTTGTGTTTATGTGAAGAAATCAAGGTTAGATGGTTTTGTTTATCTCCTTTTATATGTTGACGATATGATAATCGCAGCAAAGCATATGGATGAGATCAAGGAGATAAAAATGGCTTAAGCAGTGAGTTCGAAATGAAATATTTGGGAGCCGCTAGGAGGATATTGGGAATGGATATCTACAGAAAAAGAGCTGATGGTATCTTGCATTTGTCTCAGTCAGAATATCTGCAAAAGGTAGTGAAGAATTTCAGAATGAAAGATGCAAAGGTGTCTCAGACACCTATTGGAGCTCATTTCAAGTTAGTTGCAGTAAAAGAGCATGATGAACTGATAGATACAGACGTTGTGCCTTACTCGTCAGCTGTGGGAAGTGTCATGTATGCGATGATTGGTTCCAGGCCTGATCTAGCTTACGGTGTAGGCTTAGTAAGTCGATTCATGAGCAACCCTGGACTCATTCACTGGGAAGCAGTCAAGTGGTTACTTAGGTACATCAGTGGTACAGTTAACGTCCAGCTGAACTTCAAGAGGGACAAGATTTTGGATGTTCAAGGCTTCTGTGATAGTGATTATTCTGCAGATCTTGATCGCATGAGATCAATCATTGGCTACGTGTTCACCATTGGAGGAAACACAGTGAGATGGAAATAAAATCTTCAGCCCATTGTGACGTTATCTACAACAGAATCTGAGTTCCTAGCTTTGACAGAAGATGTTAAAGAAGCCTTGTGGCTTAAGGGACTAATGGAAGACTTTGGTTTTGAACAGAAAGTTGTCAAGGTTTGGTGTGATTCTCAGAGCGCCATTTTCTTGTCCAAGAACAGTGTATTCCACGAGAGGACGAATCATATAGCAGTGAAGTACTATTTCATTCGTGATGTGATTGAAGACGGTGATGTTGAAGTTCTGAAGATTCACACAAGTAGGAACCCCGCAGATGTATTGACGAAGGTGGTTCCAGTGAGCAAGTTTAAATCCGCCATGGACTTGCTCAGAGTTACTCAAGCTTGATAAAGTTTCATGCCAGCTAGAAGGTGTAAGTCAAGAAGGTAAACTCCACAGTACAGAATGAAGATGTTTTGTTTGTTTTTTGAAGTTGATTGTAATAGGCTGATACTCATGATCAAGGTGGAGTTTATTGAGGTTTGATCATAAGTGTTCTCAGCCTAAGTATAGGTAATACTTTGTCGGGGCTAGAGGGTTTTAACTCATCTGGTTTAAGTCCGGTTTAGTGGCTAAATTACTTGGTTAAAGTTCTCTGGTTGTTACCGGTTTGTAATCCCTTGTTATATAAAGGGGAACAGAGTATAGCGAAGACTGTGTGTTCATAAACAGTCTTCGATCATCTTCTTCCTTAGCTCATTCTTCCTTCTCGGTTGAGAGAACAAGATCTTCTTTCTAGTGGAGTTTTCTGGACTGAGTTCTAGCCCCAGAGACGTAGCTCCTCACATCGAAGGTGAACTCTGGGTTACCAATTAAATCCTTGTGTCCCTTTCGCATCTTTTCTTCTTTGTTCTATTCGCATCTTCAATCCGTGAGTGTTAGTGAGTTGCGAGGTCTAAAATCGTTTCTTAGAGTGCAAATTCTTTGATTCGTGTTGCAAGAAAAAGTTTTATGTCAAATAGAGGCCAACAGGTAAAAACCCTCTGTTCAACTTAGCCAGGTCTGGGTTTATTAGAAGTTCATTTCTTTCACTATATTTAAGCTAGACCAGATCTCAGATCTTGGGACTTTATGTTATTCGTAAGACTATTATGTTTTGTTATGTTGCTCACTGTTTTTCTTATCTTTGTCTATGTGTTAGGACAACTCGATTAAGTACATTCCAAATTACTTTGAGAAAGGACAGCTTTCGAAGATGTTTTTTCTCTTCCCCTATCCACATTTCAAGGAGAAGAATCACAAGAGGATAGTGATTAGCACTCGGATAAACTTTATGTTTAATGGGAGTATTTCAACAAATAAGAAAGCCACGTGAAATTGAGTGTGTTGATAATGTAATTAAAAATTGAGGTACATAAGATTGAAAACATTTTAAATATAGGTCGTAAACTAAAACTAAAGAATGGTATAACACTATCCACAAAATTTAAAATATTCGTCAGAAGAAAAGGTCACACGAAAACACTTTCGTCTGTATCTCAAAATGTAAAACATAGGTGACATTTTAAAGCGTGTATGACGCAAAATCTCCAACTCCAATAAATACTATGAGAGAATCCGCACAAATTCGCTGATTTATTTTAATTTGCGAATATTTTAAATATTTTAGATTTAAAATTAACATGTTTTTATATTTTTTATAAAATTGTCTTTTTGTTATCTTAATAATCACATGAGAGAAAATGTATTAATATGCATATTTTATTTTAATTTATTTTTAAATAATATGATTTTGTATTTTTGATTTATTATCAATTATTTTTTATATCTTTTATATATTTTTATTTTGTATGATTTTTGTGTGGATCATCCTTCTAATATTTCTACACATCATTTTATAAACATTTTCTTGAATTACCATAACTTTTATGCTTATCATTTTGTATATTTATTTCACTTAGTTCTTCTTTTTCTCTATTTTTATCATATTTTATTTTTGATAATATAAATTCAATTATTTATTGAATATATATTTAATATTTTCTTAGTTATAAGTTTTTTTCAATCGTTCTAAAATATTTTAATATAATATTCTAGTTTTGATCTGCTAATTTATTCTTTTTATTTATATTAAAATTTAATTATTTTCTTATTTGTGAAATGATTAAATCATATAAAATAATTAATTTAAATATTATATAATATAAAATTTATATGTTTAAAATATTTTAAGATTAAATTTCGATTTTATTTATTTTATATTTATATTTCAGTAGTTTTTAGTAATTGATTGAAATTAAATAGTTTTAAATGAAATAATTAATGTTGATGATGTGGAAACTTTTATTTATAATAGGGCAATCAGGGGGGCTGAAGTGTCAACGCACGAAAGCCTCCCCTTCTTCTTTTATATATAGAACTAGGAGAGAACCCGCGCAAATGCGCAAATTTTACTTGAATTTATTGATATTTAATATATTTTAATATTTGTTTTGAGTATCAATATTTTTATATGTTTTTAATTTAAAATTTTGTATTTTTTATTTTTATATCTTATAATGATTTTAGAAGAGAATATGCGCTAACCTACGATTATTAATTTAATTTATTTTGTAAATAAATATTTTTAATTATCCATTTTAATGAGCTTTTTAAAAACTTTTATTTCCTTCTTAAAAACTGTTTAATATACATAGTTGTTATTTATACACTTTTATTTTTTCTATGTCCTTATATTCTATATAATTTCTTGTTTTATTATCATTTTGTTTCATTTTGAAATTTTTTATTTCTATTCTTAATAATAATTATTTCTATATTTTAATATTTTTATCATTTTAGATTTCTTTATTTTTTAATATATATTTCATTGATTTTATTTTATTTTATATGTTCTTATATTTTGTATACTTTTTATGATCATTGTATCTCATTTTTATAATATATTTTTTCTATTCGTGATAATTAATATTCTTATCATTCATATTTTTTTTTTTTTTATGGTTCTTTGTTTATATTTTTCAATTACTGAAAACTTTTTAATAATATTATCTTTATTTTTAGTCTTATAAAATTAATTTTATTGAGATTTATTTATTTTTGTTTATATAATGCATAAAATATGGAAGATATATTTAAAATTTATAATATTTATATATTATAAAATTCTAAATTAAGTTCAGACTTAGAATTTATGTTTACATAATTTTAACTAATTATATTTAAATTAAATAATCATGCATTAAATATATATTTATTTAACTTTAAATGATGATGTAGAAATTTTTGTCTTAAATTGGCCAATCAAATGGGGCTGAACTCCGCGCATGCACAGGGACTAAAAATCACTAGTTTTAATTTAAAATAAAAATAAAAAAAAATAAAGGATTCATACATTTCGAAACAATGAACAAAATTCTAGCTGGGCTTTATGTTTGCTTACACTCCTATTTTGGCGTGGGTTGTACCTTCTATTTTAATTTGTTTTTAATTAAAATATATGTACCTTCTATTTTAATTTGTTTTTAATTAAAATATCTGATATTTTGTGTAAATAAATTTCATTAACTAATTCATTCATATCAAAAAGAAAAAAATCTGAAAAGTAAAAATATTAAAATAATAATCAGTACTTAATCATAATTATATATATACAGATTTGTGTTGTTACGATCAAATAATTTTTCGTACCGTATTAATAAGAATCACATTTATCCCCTATAATATATTTTTTTTATATGAACCATATTTTATTTGTACCGCACCATCTAATCCACTTATCACGCACTACATGATCCGTTATTACCATTCAAATTTATAATCACTTCGTAGACCACTTTTACCATCCATGTTATTTTCCTTTGAATTTTATGCATTTTGTTATGAGTAATTAAAGAGTAGTTATGCTAAATATGATTGTGAATTTTCTTGAATATTGGTATTGTGAGATTGGATATTATTGCATTTACTAATAATAAAATTCTTTGATATGATTTGAAGGATGTTTTTGGTGTCTTTTTTATACCATCCGTGTAACGACTCTTTCCCGTTATCGGCTGACCGTCGAACTGACCGATCAACAATCAAACAAGAATATGACCGATCAAACCCGAGCAGGCCAAACAAGAAAAATTAGTCACAAGACGAAGCCAGAGACAGTACGACTTGAGACAATGAATTGCACCAAACCGTCCTTTACCATGTTTACCTCGCTTCCACAATACAAGGCTTTTCAACCAGTATTGCTTCCACGAGTTGTGTCGGTTCGTACTAAACCACATATCAGAGAAGCGATTCATTTCTAAGTGTTTTAAGTCTTTAGAAATATTTTAGCC
Organism: Orychophragmus violaceus; assembly: GCA_030180135.1. Lineage (NCBI taxonomy): Eukaryota > Viridiplantae > Streptophyta > Magnoliopsida > Brassicales > Brassicaceae > Orychophragmus > Orychophragmus violaceus. Next base: position 6,348,679 of record CM058231.1, on the reverse strand, counting down.
TATTTAAATCTAATTCCAAAACGATCAGAAAAAAATAAAAATGTGCCATAAAACTTGAACCCAAATAAACCCAAACAAAACAATTGGATCAAACTGCGGCCCAAAAGCTATCCCGAGACTACACCGAGCACCTTACACGTCCGTCGAGCTAAGCCAAACCTGAAAACAACAAAAAAAAAGCCTAATGTGCGATCTAAGATTATCCAGTGAGTCGGTCCCCGCTAAAAGGCTTCTAGAATCCATTAAAGATAATCCCGCCCCAAAACCCAAAATAACAATCAAAAGGAAAAGATAGCTAATCATGTGCCACCATTATGTGGTGAGCTCCACAACACACAAGCATTCTCTAACGAAGAAAGGAAGCACGGAGATCGAGACCACTGTAGCACATGATCTCGATCGGACTCGGTCTAACTGGGCCCACTATGTAAACTTGGTAACTTCCACTGGAACACTTAGCCACTACCATGGTAACTATAACTACCCATGCCAATCTATATGAATGCCTCAAACAATATTCAATCAACGGATTTACGAGCAATGATGATTACAACTATCTAGCATGCAAACCTATCTAGTTACAACGCTCGGTCAAACCTAACTAATTCATTCATTTAACTGATATCAATCAATTAACCAATCAATCACAGGCATGCAAACCTAAAGCTACGGTTCAGGGATTGATGGCCTACATGCATTGTACTACATGCATAATTAACCCACTCACAGTGTAATGGATGAGATAGATAACGGTGTGAAGGACTTCGAATCTCCCGAGACTGAACCGCAACTAAACCCAAACCTTCCCAAACCAGATGATTGAACCAATGCAATTCCTGAGATAGAACCGAGCTAAACCGGACCGTTGATCAAGTGTTGACCGGCTTAACCAAGGTTGACCGAGCGTTGACCATTGGCCACGAGTTGACCAAGGCTTGAACTGGATTGAACCAAGACTTAACCAGCTCTTACCAACCCCTAAATGAACCGGCTGAAGAGAACCGATTTTACCGCGGCTCCGGCGAATCTTCAGCGTTGACTCAAGGCGGACGGCATTGACCGATGAGAATGGGACTTCTCCGATGACTGACCGGTGAAGATATGATCTCCGGTGATGGATCTGATGGAGAGAGAGAGAGAGAGAGAGAGAGAGAGAGAGAGAAGGCCGAGATAGAGATATAGAGAGAGAGCTCATGGTAGCTTATCTCGGCGTTGACCGGCAATACTCCAGCGTTGACCGGCGATGCTCCGGCGTTTACCGGCGATGCTCCGACGTTGACCAAGGCGGAGAATCTTCTCCGTTGAGCTGACCGGCGAGCAAAGGTGATCTCCGGTGACAGTAGAGGCTGATGGTGAAGAGAAAGAGCTAAGGAACCGGCTGAGCACATCTGAAAGGAAAGAAAGACGACAAGGCTTTACCGGTGGCGGATCTCCGGTGAGATTCCGGCGAGATTCCGGCGAGACTCCAGTGGCGGTGAGGTGAATGGCCGGCGGCGAATGGATAGGATAAGATGGTGGTTTGGATTATTTAAGTGGTTGATGAAGATTCAAGGTGGATTTAAAGATATTTTAGAAACTTGGCACATGTTCTTGGTGTTCTTCAAGAATGAATGAAGATGAGTAATTAATCTATGAATGTGGAGAGAGAGAGGAGGGAAGTTTCGGTGGAAGGTGGGAGAAGAGATATCAGAGAGTGGTTTCTTTGGTGAGATGGAGTGAATGAGAGAGTGAGAGTGGTGAGGTGAGTGATTAGACCAAAACCTGCAATGAATCAAAAAAAAAATCATTGAATCCAAAATCATGAGAGGTGGCACAAGTTGAGAGAATGATAGAGCCACTTTTCACCCTGTGGACAATCTAAGATTCTTTACAATGCATCTCTAGACCCAAAAATCATCCAATTCTCCGATTAACTGCTTAGATATAAACAACTAATTTCCGCTTTTAATTCTCTAAAACCTTGTAGCCTCTGAAATAAATCCTCCAAGCTTCTTTTTAAAATATTAGACTCTTTTAGAATCATTTAGCAACTCGTTTCACCTCAGTCGGACTTCCGTAGCTTCGTACCAGAATTTACAAGTTTTATCGGTTTTATCGGTTTTTATCCGATAGTCCGTAAAAATCCTTCCATCATTTTTTATTCTAAATGATTTCTTTATTTAAAAATAGAACCACTTGTCTCGTCATTGCTTCCGTCTCGTATTTTGGTAAAATTATCAAAATGTCCTTCAAGTCTTGAAAATAACCAAAATGCCTATGTTGATTTTTTCTGCTGCCCGCTGACTCATTTTATGAAACAGGGTATTACAGTCCGCCTCTCTTATTTTCCTTGTCTCTTGACTGGTGTTTGTGGTGCTCACTTTGTCTACCATAAGTTGCTTCTTGTTTAGGTGTTGGTCTCAGCTACCGTTCCCCTCCTTTTGTGGCCATCGCATGGTTGTTTAGACATCTTTCTTTCATTCTCTTGTTGTCATTTATTCTCCGCAAAAGATCCTTTGGTGAGTTGTTGCCGCCGTTCGGATTTCTTGTTTTTTTCTTTCTCAACTCTCGGGTGTTCGGTTGTTATGGGATAGCGTGTTTCGTGTTTTTTTTAATGTGTCTCCGTAGTTTAAGGTTTGCAAGTGGTTTGTTGGGTTAGTTTATCTTGAGTAGTCTAATTCTGTAGATCTGGTTTGGGATTGTGTTGGTGGTGGGTTCTTCCTCGCTTCAAGTTTGGTTGGAGTCCTTGGTTTTGATTTTTTCTTTGTTGACAGTTCAGGTTCTAGATTTGCGGTGTGATCCAGCATATATATGTATATATACTAAAAGAAGTAATTTATTAAATTAAAATATGATATAATATTCTTAGCTTTAGTATTATAATATTTAGTAATATATTTTACAATTTTTTAACAAGTTTGATTTTAAAAACTTTTTTTGTAAACTTTTAGTACTAAAATTTAGAGATAAATATGTTAATTATTTTGCTTTTAAAAGGAAATATAAAACGATTTACAAAAACAATGAAAATAATATATTACTACATAAACAATGTATTTTATTTTTTAGATAATACTTTTTGTATAACTACATTTCCAAAACTAATAATAAAAAACAAACTTATATCCTTTTTATTTGAAAAAAAAAAAACTAATGTCAAAATAAAAATTAATAATCATGTGGGAGTATGACATATAGCAAAAAAAATTATTATGTAAATTTAGAAGAATACATATTCGAAAAAAACTTATTATATTATATTATATTATAAAATAGTTTTAAATTTATTTTCATTGACATATATTTTAAAAATTAATGTAGAAATAGTTAATAAATAATAAATAAATTAATACAATAATTTTTAAATTAAAATAAAATTACAGTTAAAATTTAAGTGATATATGGCTACTTTTCATAAATTGTATTTAGTAGAATCTGACTTTATTTTATAAGATATATATGTAATTATACATAATTTGTTTAGCTGAATAAATAAATTTTGTGGTCCTAAATAGTAAATACATAACTATTATCACAAAATCCAAATTGGTGGCTTTTAAACAAAAAAAAAAAAAAAAAAAAATTATGATCCCATACGGTGGATTTATTCAATGAACATCAGTATCAACAAATTAAAAGTTACTAAAAAAATAAAAAGTTACTATCGTGATTTTTTTTTTGGTCACGTGGAGGCTATCAATACTATTAAAAAATTAGAGTCTTTAGGAAACTAATCTTTGTGGCATATCTTATTTACAATTTCTGCCATTAAAGATTTAAGAATGTTTTTAATATTCATTAAGGGTAATTAAGAAATATAACAATTTCTTTATTATCCATGTTTCCAAACAAAACAATTAATAAATATGTATCCAAACAAACTAAATATAATGGATTTCATTTTTCTAATTAATTAAAATATATATATATACACTATTAAATCAATTGATAAATATAATTACATAATTTAAACATCAACTATTTTGTATATATAAGATAATATTCTTTAATTATGATTATATTCAAAATTCAAATATATTATACTTTAATATTTTTTATTTTTTATTTTAAATATAAACATTATGTTTATATTATAATAAATTATTAAAATTATATTAAATTAATTTATTTCGAAAGAATTTGTTTTTACGATTGCATTTTTAGCGGGTTGTTACATCACATTGCAAAATATTTAAACTATTATAAGAGCGGGTTGAAAAATAAATTAGCCAATTTCGAATTCTAAAAATAAACTTTGCACAAGTTTAAAACACATATATATATATATATATATATTAATTCAAAATCATATATTTTAATTTAATAAAAATATCAAAATTATTCAATATTAAAACTTATAATGCAAAATCGCGATTTCAATATCTTTATTTTTACGATATACCTCTTCTCAAATAACACACAATTCTTTTTTTTTAAACCTAAATTATTAATTTATTTTTATAATGCGGATTAAACAATTATAAACAAAATTAGATTGCATAATTAAAAATTTTAATTACTAATAACAAAATAAATATAATTTAAATTTGTAAAGAAAAGTAAATCCGCGCTTTATAAGCGCGGGTCAAAATCTAGTCTATATTATAAAAATAGGAAACTGACCGTGGTACATATATGTTATATTCCGAAAATTATATTTGATATTGTTAGAAATTGTATTTTTCACTAAAGGTAAAACTGGAATATTCGGAATTTTGTCACGCATAGATATTTGGGCGGATCCGGATTTAGAATACGGATATACACGCTGATCCTATTTTTAAATCTTGATCGTTCATTTCGTTGATTTAATACTATCCGTCGGATTAGTTTGTTTTATTAATCCTACCATTTATTTGTTTTTTTACTTTATTTTATCAACAAACTTACCATTTATATTTATTTTCGTATATTATATTTTAGGAAACATAAATCTGTAATTATGATGAATATTCTTTACAATCTTGATAAATATCATGTAATCCCAAATTTATAGAAACTATTTCAAATATCATATTAACTTTTACGAAAATAATATTTATTTATTATTACTAACACTATTTTATTTTGAAAATAATATTAGTTTATTCAACATTAATTTTTGATATTATTTGTATTTCATTGTCTATATTGCTTGAAAACATTTCATATTGTCATATTTATAACATTTGAATATCCTAATTATTAATAAATTATATTTCTAATCAATTATTTTTAAAACATATTTTCAATATATTAATTGATATTATATTTTCAATAACCACTTAAAAGAATATCATATTTACTTTCAGAAAAAAATTCATTTTATTAAATTATCAATGATTTATATAAAATGTTAGATAAATAATGTGATTGCTGGTCCACATATATTATTATTTTAAAATAAAAAAAAATTATTAACTGATTTTGACTTTAAAACGTGTAAAAAACTGCCAAGAAAAATATCTTCTATGAAATATTATAATAATATTAATTAGCTATTAGTGGAAGATATTTAATATTTCTTAAAAACATATCACTAGATTAGGAATCATAATGTGGTGGCTGGTCCACATATACTATTAATTTAAAATTAAAAACTTTATTAATTAATTTTGAAAAATGTGTGAAGAAGTTGTCAAGAAAAAAATATCTTCTAAGAAAATTATATTAATATTTGTTAGATACTAGTGTAAGATATTCAATATTTCTTAAAAAAATGCCACTAAATTAGGAATTATATAATTTAAAAGTTTGTTCGCTACTCCAACATTCTCTATATAAATCAATGGTTATTGGTCATCTCTTCTCATTCATAAAATTCAATCGTTTGTCATTTTTACTCTCTATATCTTTTTCTCTGTTTTTTAAATAGTTTGCATTAGATCGTAGTTAATGTTATTTGTTTTTTGTTCGTTTTTGTTTTTGTGTGTTTTTCATTTTTTATTTGTCCTAATTTTTTTGTTTATGTGATCCTCTTATTTTTTTAGCGTATTTGTTTTGACCGGTCCTAAAGATGTTGTCCCGAAAATGAGCGAAATCTGATTCAACCAGTTTCTTTGATATCATTAGTGAAATATGAATTAGAATTTTGTCATTAATTGACTTTAAAAGTTTCTTTCATGGAATGAGAATCTTTAATCAATTTCTTATATCGTTTTCCTTTGTTTTTCTAGAAGATCTACACATGGTTTCTTTAGCTTCTCTCATATTTGATTTGATACATTTGATTATACTGTTTTTTTATTCCGATTAATTTTTTTGATGGAAGAGAAAGTGTGATACTTCTTTAGTCTAATAGACCAGAAATACCAATGGATTCAAAGACAAACTGAGCAACTTAAGTCGGTTATTGGAATACATCTCATACAAAAAACAAGAGATATACCAAGGTAAATTTTCAAGTTTTATTTTTTATTAGTTGAAATATATTTAAAATATATTTATTTATGTTAATGTGTGTATATTAACACATATTTATTTTTATTAGTATAAAAGTAATTTTTATATTAAATTATTTAATTATGTATCGTTTGATTTAATATTTAGTATAAAATATATTTGTGGATTTCAAAATTTATAAGTCTTAAATATTTTTGAATAATGTACTATTTGTGTTTATACAATATTTGATTTTATATAATTAAATAAAAAAATTATAATAGAGTAATTCGTCAAATGATACAAAGCGAATCATTTTTTATTAGTTGAAATATATTCAAAATATATTTATTTTGTTGTATAAGATATTTATTTTAATTAAAAATAACAATTTGGAATAAACATAATTAATTATAAAATACTTTAAAAACAATTAAAAACAAAATTAATTGTTGTCAACAGATTTACCATTTATATTTATTTTCGTAGCCTATATTTTAGAAAACTGAAATATGTAATCTTGATGAATATATCCTTTCAAGCTTTATGAATAACACATAATCCCAAATTTATATAAAAAACTATTTCTAATATAATATTAGTTTTACAAAAAAAAAATTATTATTATTAAAATTATTTGTTTAAAAATAATATTAGTTTTTGTAGATAATAATATTGTTTGTTCCACATTAGTTTTAGATATTATTTTTATTTCATTGTATATATTACTTGAAAATATTTAAGTTCCACATTGCAATATTTGGTTGCAAACTAAGTAAAAAAAATGTATTTTTTAAAAACAAATCATTTGGTGCATTCTAACTAACTACACTTAACCATGCATTTGATTATTTTAGATTTTAAATAAATATTTTTCCAACAACCTCTTAACTATAATATATTCTATCATAAAACTAACATGACAATTTCAAATAAAAAAGTCATCAAACTAATTCTCGCTTAGCGTGGATCAAAAAATATCCACACTATATAATCTAAAAAAAATTACTATGTAGATCTGAAAACTATATAAAAACTCTTTATTCTATAAAACGTAAATAATTAAAATAAATAGTAATATAAACAAATATAACGATCTCGAATAAAAAATCGATACAATTTATTATTGAAAAGAATCATCAAACTAATATTCCGCGTTCAACACGTTTAATATTTATTTTAATTGAGAGTAAACATAATCAATTATAAATGTTTTAAAAACAAATAAAACAAAATCAAATGTTGTTTAAAGCTGATTAAAAAACAAATCCAGAAATAAAATTAAAAACATCTTCTTTTAATATCTAAAATATAAATATAAAAATAATTATTATTTAACTACCATATATCAATACGAAAAATCGTCTATTATCATAAATAAAAAAAAAATCAAATAATTTTTTATGTGAATCAAAATGAAAAAAATATTCATACGTTCAGTGATAGCATTTCTGAACAAGTAGATTACTCAAATGTGTTTAGCAAAATAGAAAATAAGACATGAATAGATATAGCTCATAAGAGCTTTATTGAAAGCTAAAGAAAACAAAGCTGAGAACTCTAGATTGTAATCAGAATATAAACGTTCTTAGATTATCATAAAAGAGAAGAAGAGGCTGCTCATAGGCAGCCAAGGTTACAATCTCAAATACCAAAGAACAATATTTATAGTAATTCTACTATTAGAAAACCCTAAACACATGGGTTGTTAAACATTTCTTATGGGCCTATGATTGGGCTTTAATATTCAGTGCGTATGAGACTCTAGTTGTTATGACATTCAGAACGTGACATTTCCAAAATATTTCATAATTAGTAGTTAGATTTATTAATGATATTGTCAATTTCTCGAAGAATCGATCGATATGTCTACTTTAATCAAAGGGCCTTCAAAACACAGTATTCTTCTTCTTTTTTGTCACCCAAAACACAGTATTCATGGAGCATCTTTTTGTCAATTGTGATAGTATGGAAATTATTTATTTATTTATTTCTTACATAACTCTAGATTTAAATCTCACTGGTCCGTAGCTGGATTCCTTTGCTCTGCCGCATGAATCCAAAATCTCACGTGAACCTTTGTTTGAAACCAGTCCTCATTTCGATAAATTTAGTGGCGATTTTAAATAATCTCTTTTTGTTTTAACATCTTCTTTTTGGAGAATTTTTTGGTCATTTACGACACTAAGCGTCCTTAGACCATGTCCATCCGTGTTATCGTCTGAGTTTCTTAACTATTCATTTTTTGTATTTTTTTTTTTTTTTTTAAATCTGTCGGAAAAAAAAAAAATTAAAAAAAAAAAAAAAGTTAACCAATGTGGGTGCTCTTAGAGCATGCACAACCATGGTTTTTAAGAGTGAGTTTCTTAACTATTCACGTGGGTCCCACGTGAATAGTTAAGAAACCGGGTTCTAAAAATCTTTATTTAAGAACCGGTTCTTACACTGTTCATGACACGTGGCAGCCTGTCATTCGTCTAATTTTTTTTTTCAATTTTTTTTTTTTTTTACATTTTTCCCAAAAAAAAAAAAAAAAAAAAAATTTAAAAACCCCAAAGGGGATTCATGGTTGTACATGGCCTTAGTCTTCTGACAGCCTCGTGAGATGAGAGTTTTGTCATTATTACATTTCCCAAACACACATATTCTTTTCTTTAACACCGTTTGTTCACAATTCTGATGTACCATACCATTTTCTTTAAACTGATTATTATTGATAACGAAGTTGTAGGACTTGAATGTTTAGGGCGTTTGGAACAAGAAAATTAAAATTTATGTCACCATTCAACTAAAGAAATAAAGTGCTGAGCGTATAAAATACCATGAACGCATTTCAAAAAAAAGTTATTGCTTGTTTTAATTAATTGATGTCCCGCACATGCTCTAATTGTAGTGTGGTTAGAGTGTGTTTTGATTTTGTATGTATATAAGTACATATACATATTATATAATTAATATTTTATGGTTAAAAAAATCTGAAATTAATTATATGTGTTAGTTTTATTATATAACATGATTTTATTTAAAATAAAAATTATTTCAGTCATTATAAATATTATAAAATAATTATAACTAAACAATTAAATTTTTTATTATTCAGTTATTTGTTCCGCACCGCATGTTAGTTTGTTACCATTCGAGTTTCGTTTTTTATATTCTAACCATTCATATTTCGCATCATGTGTTTCTTCTATAAAACCGCACTTAAACCATACCGCATGATATTATCCGCTTAATCCGCACCGCCCAATCCATTGTTACCATTCGGACCTGTAGACTGGAGTTTTGAATGATAATAGTGATCTATGTCCCGTCCAGATCAATTTATTTTATGAACAAATAAATTCAATCTGTAACTACTGACTCCTATCTCTCTTAAAAATATATTAGCCTTGATTGGTAACCTGCGGAATGGCGGAATCGCGTTTAAAAACGCCATTCCGCAAGAATTTTGCCAATCAAAAAAATTCGCGGAATAGAGAAAAAAAAAGCGAAAACGCAAAGTCTGCGTTTTCGCTTAAAAAATACAAAGAAAAATTCATTAAGTGGAAAAGTGAACTATATGTAGATTATTTGTGGAATCTTAATATTCCGCCATTCCGCAAAACTCATCCAATCACACAAAACTTATTCTACAATTTTTTTTTCCAGCAAATTTTAAATTATTTCCGCAGCTTTATTTTATTTCCACCATTCCGCCATTCCACGAGTGTTACCAATCGAAGCCATTGGTTTAGTTTGCACATAATTTTATTGTTGCGACCGCGGCTACTATTCAAAATATGCATCTCTAAAATTATTTAAAGCGTGTATAAAACTGCGATTGCAGTCAAAATTGTTGAAATAAATATTTTATATGGTAATAATATACAGTTCGTTTTTTTAAAAAAAAATTGGAAAACATATATACATAATACTATGATACAATATAATTTAAGCTTAAAAAGAATTAATAACATCCAATTTCTTTTAAGCGTAATCGCTTATTTGTTTCTTGCGTAATCACGAAATGGTGGAATTGCATTTAAAACGTGATTCCGCAAGTATTGTATTTAAACGCCATTCCACCATTCCGCGAGTTACCAATCATGCTAATATTAATTCCGCAATAATCTACATAAACCTCACTTTCCGCGGAATAGATTTTTTTGTATTTTTTCCAGCGAAAACGCAAGTCTGCGTTTTCGCGTTTTTTTCTTTATTCCACAAATTTTTCTGATTAACAAATTTTTTGCGGAATAGCGTTTTTAAACGCGATTCCGCCATTCCGCGAGTTACCAGTCAAGGCCTTTAGCTTTTAAACCTCGGAAGCGCTACTATTCGGCTACCGATATTATATTTCATTTCATAATTCACTCTTTCCATTTACAATATTTTTATAAACCATTAAAAAGGACACTGTATGTTCCTCTCAAAAATCTTTATAAGGGGGAAATCCTCAAAAGCAATGAGAAATGAGAAGCTGCTTGACAGTCTAGTCGACTTGAAATCAAAAGAACCATCAATGGCCTCTTCAATATCCCTATTCCTTGCTCTCCTATTTCTTCTCTCCCACGCTTCAGGTACTCTTCCTCTTACTCAGTTTTAATCTTAGACACTTTAGATTAAATCTTGTTTATATTCATTAGTCACATCATTACTAAACTAATGACATTGGGTTTTTACTTTCTGTGATAAGAAGCATCAACGGTAATATTTTACAACAAGTGCACATACACAGTCTGGCCTGGAATTCAACCTAGTTCCGGTCAGTCGCTACTCGCCGGAGGCGGATTCAAACTGTCGCCGAACAGAGCTTACACTCTCCAACTTCCACCTCTTTGGTCCGGTCGGTTCTGGGGCCGCCACGGTTGCTCCTTCGATAGATCTGGACGTGGTCATTGCGCAACCGGAGACTGCGGTGGTTCTCTCCTCTGTAACGGAGCCGGCGGTGTGCCACCGGCTACTCTCGCTGAGATCACCCTCGGCCATGACCAGGACTTTTATGACGTCAGTCTCGTTGATGGGTACGTGTGTGAATAATTAGATAGTTCATGTCTCGTTTAAAGTTAAAACCAAAGTCCTTTTTTTGTTAAAACCAAAGTTGATTAGGTTTGTTTGTGTTCGGCTGAGTTGAACCAAACTGAAATCGATGTCAGTGTTCTGTTGTTTACGCTTGCATGTTAATGTTCTTGTTAACCAATAAAAATTACAGATATAACTTAGCCATGTCGATAATGCCGGTGAAAGGTACAGGGAAGTGCACCTACGCCGGTTGCGTGAGCGACTTGAACCGAATGTGTCCGGTTGGTCTACAAGTCCGTTCACGTGACGGGAAACAGGTAGTAGCCTGTAAAAGCGCATGTTCTGCCTTTAACTCACCACGCTACTGTTGTACCGGCTCGTTCGGTAACCCACAGTCGTGCAGGCCGACGGCTTACTCCAAGATCTTCAAAGTAGCTTGTCCTAAGGCCTACTCCTACGCCTACGATGACCCCACTAGCATCGCCACGTGTACGAGAGCTAATTACGTCGTCACTTTTTGCCCCCACCACGGCCGTTGATTCAAATCTCACTTTTAATATAATTTAAGAATAATTTTACATTATTATTTAGTACGTGGATCTTCTTTTGAGTAGACATTTTCCCGCTTAATGACGCAACTTATTGTCCTATTTCCATGATTTGAGCTAATCTCATAAGGTTTCATCGATTTGTTACAAAGAACATGCATTAAGCGTTTAATAATTCAAGTGATGTTTAAATAGCATTAAGAAACAAAACTCAAATGGAACTCGGTTTAGTTAGCTGATCGATTCATATACTTCTATATACCATTTTAGACTAAAAGTCTAAAACGATCACAACTATCCCCTAAAGAAAATGAGAAAAGTCATTGTTCTAGTAAGATCCATCGTCGATTATTAAATATAAATAAACTATTTACATACATGTTTGATTTAATTACCACCGTGAAGCAATTAATAAAATCTCAAAAGTATTTGGACAGTACATCACTAATATTTTACAGGCATCTATAAATTGACACCCTTTTCCACCGGCAAGACCAAAATGTATGAGGACAAAACTAGATACAATGAGTTTAAGAAAAAAAAAACTAGATACAATAAATAAAAAGAAGAAACAAGATGGGTTCAAAAATGTGATCTATCACGTTTGGAAACAGAGAAACAATGTGATCCACAATGCTCACCTCATCCCACCGCATATGATTTTTAGACAAATCCGACAGAGATATCCGAACGTAATCACATCGGGAAGACACAAAAACGTTTTGAAAACTTAATGCCTCTTTGAATTCAACATTTTAATGGTTCAAAAAAAAATCAACATTTTAACATAGCTGAGTATGAATATTGTAACACCTTTTCATTTTATATGATACAAACATTTCTATTAAAAAAAAATGTGTTCGAATTTTTGCTGTATATTGTATGGGAAATGTCTCTCTCACGCTTGGTTTCAGATCCTCCATGGAGACAGAGATTGACGTGTAGTGAAGAACATATGCCTTTATTTTGATATATATGCCCACTACAAGGGCACTAGAATCGAATATTAATAAAGGAAACGGTATAAAATTTGAGTATTTGTGAAATAAGAGAATGTGTTCATTTTATTCATGCCTTTATATACAACTTTGAATAAGCCCTTTGAGCTTATCACGAACGTATCTTATGTATATCTAAATCTATAGTACTTATCGTCTAAGATATAGTGTTTATCTCCTAAGATATACATAAATATATAATCATATCTATAAAGATTTCATCTTTATCTGATACTCCCCCTCAAGTTGGAAGTGTGAAGATTTCGAACACCCAACTTGAACAGCAAGGCTTCAAATTGTAGTCGTCCGAGTGCCTTAGTCATCACGTCAGCTATTTTTTCGTGTGTCCGAACATGAATCGTTGAGATAAGCCCAGCTTGTACAGCATCTCTCACTTGATGACAGTCCGATTCAATGTGTTTTGTGCGTTCATGAAACACTGGATTGGCTGCAATATAAATAGCAGATTTACTATCACAGAAAAGTCGAACCGGATCATGTTGAGGCACACCCAAATCACTTGCAAGTCGCCTTAACCATTTGATTTCTCTTGTTGCATCTGACATTGATCTGTATCCAGCTTCAGCTGAAGAATGAGACACAACATCTTGTTTCTTGGTCTTCCACGCAATTAGAGATCCCCCCCCCCAAAAGTACTACAAACGCGCTTAGTGATCGTCTAGTGGTAGGACAGGAATTCCAATCAGAATCACAGTACACAGACAATCGAAAATCTGAGCTTGAACTTAACCATATACCCTGTCCTATCGTACTCTTCAAATAACGGACCACCCGCAAAGCTGCGAGCCAATGCTCTTCTTGTGGAGCATGTACAAATTGTGACAAAACATGAACTAAGTAGGCAAGGTCTGGTCTGGTCACCAACAAATAGATTAAGTGTCCAACCAACCTCCTGTACTGCGCTGCATTACGTAAAAATGGACTCTTATCATCTCCTAGTCCATGCCTTTGTTCCATTGGAGTCTTCGCAGGTTTGCAACCTAACAACCCAATTTCTTCAAGAATATCCAGTGAATACTTTCTCTGAGAAAGCATAAAACCTTCATCTCCTCTTCTTACTTCAATACCAAGAAAGTATTTAAGCTTTCCCAAGTCTTTCATATGAAAGCATTTCCCAAGATATTCTTTGAATTTTGTCAAGAACTCTAAATTGTTACCACATACAATCAAATCATCCACATAAATTAAGACTTTCAGCTCCAGATCTTCCTTCTTAAAAGTGAACAATGAATAATCCTCATATGAATGTATGAAACCATATTTCTTGAGTGCATTGGTGAGCTTTGAAAACCAGCACCTAGGAGCTTGCTTTAAAACATAAATTGCTTTATGTAATCTACATACTTTCCTTGGATCTGATACTTGAAACCCTTGAGGTAGTCTCATATATACTTCCTCATGCAAATTTCCTTGAAGAAAAGCATTATGCACATCCATCTGATGCACTATCCATCCTTTGCCAGCAACAACTCTCAACAAACTTCGAACTGTCGTCATCTTAGCAACTGGGGCAAATGTCTCATCAAAATCTTCTCCCTCAACTTGTTTATTGCCCAATGTCACCAATCTGGATTTATGTCTTTCCAGAGAACCATCAGAGTTATATTTCAGTTTGTAGACCCACATGTTTCCAATGGCCGTCTTACCAGGAGCTATATCCACAATACTAAACGTTTTATTAGCTTCAAAAGCTTTGATCTCTCCTTGCATAGAATTTCGCCAAGCCTCATACTTAACAGCTTCTTTGTAACTCCTTGGTTCTACTCCCTTTGTCACATCTGCTAAAAATGCTTGATGTGCAGGTGAAAATTTAGAATCAGAAACATAATTCTCAAGAGGATATGGAGTATTACCTTAGACCGTAAGAGGAAGCTCTGATGTTGCAGGAAGAACATGATGGGGGTCTTCTTTTACTTTTGATACATTATATAACTTGTAGTCGTGAAGCTTGGAAGGAACATGCTTCTCTCTTTGTCCCCTTCCTAGCTTTGGTTCAGTATCAACTGCTGGATGACTTTCGACATTATCACTTTCTTCCTCTATTTGCTCATGTTCTGTTACATTCTCAGGTTCTGTTTCCGGAACAGAAACACTCCCCCTTAAGTCAACATTACTTTCGTTTTTTGTTTCCTGACCATTCTCTATGTTCTCTTGATCCACAGTTGGGTCGATAACCCAATCATCATCATAGTTTGCTTCTGGTAAGGAAGCGTTTGGATCCATAATCCGTGTCTCTTTTGCATATGGAAACTCATTCTCAGTAAAAACTACATCTCTTGATATAAAGAACTCATTATTCTCCATATCATAAACTGTCCATCCTTTCTTTCCAAATGGGTAACCTACGTACACACATCTCCTACCTCTATCTCCAAACTTATCTTTGATCTTAGTATTATGATGAACATAACACAAAGACCCAAACACTCTCAGATGTTTATACGATGGCTTGCTGCCAAACAAGACTTCGTATGGTGTCAAGTCTTTTAACACTTTCGATGGTGTTAAATTGATCAAATGAGTTGCAGTCGATATTGCTTCTCCCCAAAACTTTACTGGTAGGCTCGCCTGGAATAGTAAAGCCCGAGCTACATTCAAAACATGTATGTGCTTTCTCTCAACTCTACCGTTCTTTTGTGGAGTTCTTACACAAGACGTTTGATGGATGATTCCTTTTTCCCTAAAGAATCCACCCAAACACATAAACTCAGTTCCATTATCACTACGCACCATTTTTACTGATTTCTGAAACTGTTTTTCAGTGTATGCACAGAAGTTCTGTACAACCCTTCGTACTTCTGATTTTTCTAACAGAAGATACGTCCACACTGCTCTCGAAAAATCATCTACAATGGTCAAAAAATACACAGCTCCGCAAGAGGCAGGAATTCTATAAGGACCCCAAACATCCATATGGATTAAACCAAAACAATCTTTTGATTTATTAATACTATCAGGAAAAGAATCATGAGTTTGCTTAGCTCTTAAACACACGTCACAATGACTATAACTAGCTTTACTAAAAACTTCAGATAACGAAGAAAGTACTGGAAACGCAGGATGCCCAAGCCGTCGATGCAACAAAACTTGATCAGTATTCCCAACAGTCTTGTTAACTCTAGAAGCTTGTACATCCTTAAAATAATAAACCCCATCACGCTCCTCACCGGCTCCAATCAGAGTCCTCGTAGAACGGTCTTGTAACACACAAATAGTATCGATGAACAACGCAAAACAATTAGTATGTCGTAAAAGCTTAGAAACCGATATCAATGAACAATTTAAGTTTCGGAACATAAAGCACATCTTTGAGAGAGATATGATCAGTTAATATCAGAACACCCATGTTGGATGAAAGAGTAAGACTTCCGTCTGCAAAGCCTACACTACACGGATTAGTTGCTTTAACATCCGTGAGCAAAGACAAGTCACCAGTCATGTGGTGTGATGCTCCTGTGTCAATTATTACATCACCAAAGATCTTACCAGACAGCTTCTCAGAAGGTACATTAGATTTCTCATGTATAATCTGAGAAATAGCCCTCCATTGTTCAGCAGTAAGATCCGATGTCGAGGTAGAAACTGTTGGACTTGTTGCATAAGCAACATTCACATATCCTCTTCATCGGCCTCTGTTTCCACTTCGTCCTCCTCTGCTTGCACCACGCCCACGACCTCTGTCTCCAACCCATTACGGATATCCAATGAGTTTCCAACATGTACTCTTTTCATGTCCAGTCTTACCACAGTTAGAACACATCATCCTATCTCGTGTTTTGTTTCCTTGAGCACCAAGTGAATCTCCTTTGTTTCCCTGATCTACAGTCTCTTGTGAATCTCGTTTGTCAGAGAAAGATTCACGGCGAGTTGTAAATCCGACTGCTTCATGTTGTTGTTGCTCTCTGCTTTTTGCAGAATTAAGCCGAACTTCTTCTCTAATAACCTTGGCATAGAATTTTCCCAAGTTTGGTAACTCATCAGATTCGATGTTTGAGCTTACAACATTCCCAAACTTTGATTCATCTAAACCCATAATAAATTGATGAACCCGTTCTTCTTCTTTTTCTTTTTCATACGTAGCTGCTGCAGTACATGTACATAGAGGTGGTGGTTTATAAGTCTGTAACTCCTCCCACTTCGTCGCCAGTCTACCATAGTAATCAATAACAGCTTCTTCATTCTGTCGGCATGACACCAGTTGTTCCATTAGCTGGTGAACTCTCACCTTGTTTCCAACCGCAAATCTATTTTTGAGATTTTCCCAGAGTTTGTGAGCATCCGTAATGAATGTCACTGTAGAACTTACCCTCGGTTCTATTGACGTACGGATCCAGCCTACAATCATGGAGTTGACAGTTAGCCATGATTCTAGTTTTGGATCATCTTCACTTGGTTTCGTTAATGACCCATCAACGAACCCCATCTTCTTCTTTGCTCTCAATGCATTCATCATCTCCAGCGACCACTCATTGTAATTATCCCCTTTAAGTTTAACAGAGATAATTACCATGGATTGTCTGATGAAAACAATGAATAAGGTGTGATATTCATCTCGGCGTTTTTAGTAACCATAGCCGATTGTTTATCATCGTCGCTCATCTTCGTTTGTATTTGTTTTTGAAAAGAAAAATATCAAGCTTTTTTAGTTTGATCTTAGCTCTTATACCATGTGAAATAAGAGAATGTGTTCATTTTATTCATCAATGGCCATGCCTTTATATACAACTTTGAATAAGCCCTTTGAGCTTATCACGAACATATCTTATGTATATCTAAATCTATAGTACTTATCGTCTAAGATATAATGTTTATATCATAAGATATACATAAATATATAATCATATCTATAAAGATATTCATCTTTATCTGATAGTATTATTTGATACATGTATTTTTATATGTGTAGGAACTATGAAGAATGCAGGAGATCAGTAAAAAAAAAAAAAAAAGCCATTATTTCATCCTATAAACTTTGTTGTTAGATGTAAATTTCTTTTTTCTCAAACGTCTCTTCGTACACTTTAGCTAGATCATGTAACCTTTAATTTTTGGGCAAATCGCATTAATAGCACAAAAAATATGACTTGTTAAAAATATAGCACCATGGAAGAAAAATCATAAAAATAGCACAAAAACATATTTTGTCACTAAATTAGCCCTAACCCTAAATCTTAAATATTAAACCCTAAACCCTAAATACTAAACCCTAACCTTGAATAATAAATCCTAAACCCTAAATACTAAACCCTAAACTCTAAATAATAAACCCTAAACTCTAAATAATTAACCCTAAACCCTAAATTATATAATACTATAAAAGTCTTTGTAATTAAAATAATGCTAAAAATGTGAATTATTTCCCTTGGTGCTATATTTATGATAATGTATATTTTTTGTGCTATTTTATGACTTTTCTCTTAATTTTTCAGACTGAACGTATTAAAAGATTTAACTCTACCAATCAATAAAAACTGAACACACAAGATTATTTGAAAATAGAAATAAATATATTTAGCTAATTAAAAGCTCCTTTTTAAACTTTAGCTAATTAAAAGCTTCCAAAGGTAGCGATAGAAAAGCACCGAGCATCGTTCACCAAAGAAAAAGAAGAGCATCAAGCGAAAGCGATTTATCTATAAAAACGCCAAACATCAGAAATCAAGATTCACAACCCAAACCGTAACAAAAAAATGACGAGCACAAATCCTGAATCCACGACGACGCCGTCGACGGACATGGAGCTTAAGAAGGTCTTCAACCAGTTCGACGCCAACGGCGACGGGAAGATCTCTGTCTCCGAACTCGGAAACGTTTTCAAATCGATGGGAACGACGTACACGGAGGCAGAACTCAACAGCGTATTGGACGAGATCGACATCGATCGCGACGGTTACATCAACATGGAGGAGTTTGCCACCATCTGTCGCTCGTCTTCCTCCGCCACTGAGATCCGTGAGGCCTTTGATCTCTACGATCAAAACAAAAACGGTTTGATCTCGTCCTCCGAGATACACAAGGTTCTCAACCGTCTCGGTATGACATGTTCAGTCGAAGACTGCGTGAGAATGATCGGACATGTGGATTCCGACGGCGATGGAAACGTTAATTTCGAGGAATTCAAGAAGATGATGACGTCACCTGAACTACTCAACAAACAAGGATCCGCCGCGAACGGAGGTTCGGCCTAGGGTTCCGATTTGCCCTTGTTTTTCCGTTCTTTTTTTCCTGTACGGGTCTGGATCTATGATCCAGGGTCAAATAAATATGTTTTGTACTTTTTTACATTTATAGGATAACAAACAAATCGATCTCTTCTTATCAATATGGAATGATGAACGGCTTACCCTGCAATAATATTGCTTGCAGCTCAAGCAATCGATACAGATTTAAATTTTGGTTTCTATTAGTGTCTTTTTGTGTGTTATTAGTTGGATAATTATATTTGTATTTGCATGATATCTTATTAGAAGTACGAAGGAACAGTCGGTTAATATGAAAGGACTACATTAAATCGGATGCAATTCAAAAGACAGTAATGGATGATGAAATCGTCATATATTACAGAATTGTATTTGTTTTGTTTTTTTGTCTGTTTGAAGGAATTAGATTCGTCTAAGTAGTCGAAAAACTGACTCCACCACGACTGTTTTCTATTGGAACTATTCAATAATGATGCTATATGTGTGGACAACCTCTTCCCAGAAATAGTAAAATATTTATTTTGTTTCACAAAATCTGATCCATTTTTGGGTGGTCGGAAAATTTGGAATCTGGAGTTTTTTTTTACCTAGAAATAAATTGCCAAAACCGAAAGAATTAAAGGGTTCATTTCACACCAAGTACGGTGGGCAAAATATTTGTATCCGATGATTTTTATGGATCATAAATTTTTATATCTAAAAAAATTGGATTTAAATCGAATCGAATATAGATATTTAAAATATCCAAAATATAATTATATATATATAAAAATATGATTTTAAATAACTAAAATATCTGAATATACAATTATAAATTTGAAGTTATTAGTTAGTTGAAAACAAAAATAATATAATATATTATAAACTACATAGTTATAATTGTTGAAATTTAACTAAAAATATTTAAATTTAAAATTTTATTTTATTTTTATATTTTGAATATCGAATTGGATTCAAATCCGAATGCATATCTCTAACGCCAAAGATTAAGGCCACACAATTCCTCTTGGAGATTGGTGGACCAACGAAAACTCATATTTTCTTTTGTGATTAAGAGCTCGAAGCACCTGTCTCTTTAACAAAATGGGCTTTTAATGGCCAATTTGAACCCAAACTAGTATTCCCTTACAGATATGTATACCTTGTTAGACACACACACACATAAGGTCGGGATATGAAACACGTGAAATGTCAGTTTCAAAGTTCTAGGTTCTAAGACCACATGCATCAATGAACTTTGAGGGGTTCATGGCACGCAATCATAGGCAAATTAAATAAAAAAGTATAAAAGTTAAGAACCCCGGTTCTTCATAGCTCTTCTCTAAGAGGCGAGTTCGCCAGGTGTCATGTTTTCATTGGGTCATTTTTTTTTTTGAATTTTTTTTTTTAGCTGTAAAAAAAAAAAAAAAAAAAAAAAAAAAAAATATTTAAGAACCCCACAAGAGGGTTCACTGATGCACTTGCTCTAACAATGGTGCAATTATCTGATGTCTCCTTCTCACCTCACTAAAAACTGGTTGAGGGATTTCGTGTTTCCTTAGTTATGTAACTTGCATTCAACTCAATAAATTGTACGATATCCCCTTTAGACTACCCAAGGGGAGTAAGGTAATAGCATGAAATAACACAGCGTCAAGAAAAACTTGGTTTATATTCTAGCGATTTTTGTTTAGTGGAATAATTGTTATGTTGGTTTTTATTTGATCACCATAAATATTTAAAATAGTATAAAAATTCAAAATTTTATAAATCTCGTAAAATTAGTATTCGGACATAAAATATTTTAAGATCCTTACAATTATTAAAAAAAAAACTTGGTTTAAATTTTTTTAAGTGAATTTGCACAAAAAAATGTATGAATGAGCTTGTAATAGTAACTCTAATTGGACCAAACTAATTTGCAAACCGTCAAAATCACTTTATTTGTTATTCGGAATGAAATAGTGTAGATAGAAAATATATAAAAAATCTAATGTGGATCAAATGTATATTGTTTTTTTTTTAATTTACAATAAATTATTATGCACCCTAAAAATAAAATGGTTTCGTCTATAAATTATTTTAATTTCTTGATAACAATCAAAAGCTAAAGTGAAAATGTCAACATCAAATAAGAAAAGGTATGATTGACTATTGTTGAACATCATTATAGCTAATCGGATATTTTCTATTTAACAAAACAAAATTACACATTTTTTTAGAAAACTAAAAGAAAGAAAAAAAATCGAAGGAAATACAGTAATATTTTGATGAATGACGATGGCATGACTTGTTAACTATTTTTTTTGTTTGTAACTCCAACAAAAAACAATCATAAAAGGAAGATAACGTTATCATAATTATGTTGGTAATCCATGATTTCACATGCCAACAGCTACACTTATGATTATGATCCCCTCTCTTATTAATCTTAAAACCTAATCAACATATACTTCATTAGTATATATAACACCATTTATATCATCGGTTCTTTTGATTAATTATCAATAGCATTATTACAATCTCTTTGACGCCATCCTTATCTTTTTCTAAACCCTTTTTCTCATTTTCTTCTAAATAAGAGCACTACATAATGCACTATATCAAAATATTAATGTTTTGACTATAAAATAATATTAAATCCTATTTTCAACAAAAAGCCATATTCAGCGGAGAAACTTTCCTTTCCTTTTCATTTCATTCTTAGTCTTCAAATTTTATACTTCTTCTTTCTCCTTCTTTGTTGTAACATATAATCATCATACGGGAAACTCTGTTTTCGATCGGACTAATGGCGGAGGACTCGTACGACGAAGAATGCGACTACCTATTCAAGACGGTGCTGATCGGAGACTCAGCCGTCGGAAAATCAAACCTCTTGTCGAGATTTTCCAAAGATGAGTTCCGGTTAGACTCTAAACCAACCATCGGAGTTGAATTCGCTTACCGGAATGTTCACGTCGGAGATAAAATCATCAAAGCTCAGATTTGGGACACCGCTGGTCAAGAAAGGTACTACATACTAAAAAAAGCTTTCAATATGTTTTTTGCGTTTGCGTTTTAAACGTACTTACGGTTTTGCGTGTTTAAAATGAAATCTTTGTGAGCAATCAAACTCACGGACCTAATTCTGCGATCTCGTGACTTCTCTACTCTGTTCCTTATTTTGTATGTTTTCTAACGATTTTTTTATTTCGACATACTCTTTTAATGTTACAAAATTGAGGAAATAATTGAATCATGTACTAAAGTTATAAAAAATATAATATAGAAGAGTTTTCATATCAAACAACCATGATATTTTGGTCAAAATTTAAGAAATAATAATTTGAAGAATATTATGATCAAAAGGTTAAAAAAATATCTAAATACTCTAAAAAGTTTATCTAAAAAATACTCCATTTGTCCTATTTTATAAGAAATTTTCATGGAATTTAAGAAATTATTAATATTTTTACTTTTCACATAATTTTTTTTATTCAGCATCTACTTTAAAACATTCTAACTATTTTTTTAGCAGCTAATTTAAAACATTCTAACTAAGAGCATATACATTGGGAGGTTTTTAGGGTGGAGTCCTTAGGAAATATTATTAATTTATTGTGGGTCCCACGTGGGACCTACATGAATAGTTAAGAAACTGTCTCTTAAAATCCTTATTTAAGAACCGATCCTTACACTGTTCATGCCACGTGTCACAATCCCATTCGTCTTTTTTTTTTCGAATTTTTTTTTTTTTTTTACGGTTCCCAAAAAAAAAAAAAAAAAAAATTTTTTTAAGAACCCCTTAATGGGTTCACGAATGTACATGCTCTAATAGCAACAAAATATTGTAAAATATTTATATAACAATTATAATAAATTTAATTTTTGAATAAAAATTGAGAAAAAAATAGAATAAAAGAAAAACTTCAATTTTCCAAACATTTTATATAATAAGGGACAGAGTACTCAGATGGCGTTGCCGCTAAAATAAGCCAGTGGAATAATAACTCATAACTATTTTATATCTAATTCTTGTGAATATTTTTTGATTTTTTGTTTTTGTTTTTATGGGTAAAGATTTAGAGCAATTACGAGTTCTTACTACCGTGGAGCATTAGGGGCATTGCTAATTTACGACATCACAAGAAGACCAAGTTTCGAGAACATCAAGAAATGGCTTTTCGAGCTCAGAGAGTTCGCTAATCCCGACACCGTCGTTGTCCTCGTCGGTAACAAATCAGATCTCCGACAATCGAGAGAAGTTGAAGAAGATGAAGGTAAGAATCTAGCTGAGTCAGAAGGACTTTGTTTCCTAGAGACTTCGGCTTTAGAAAACGTTAACGTCGAAGAAGCTTTCCTCGTGATGATCCGACGTATACATGAGGTTGTAACCCAAAGGATCGCTTCGGAGAATAAATCCAACGGCGTTGCAACGACTCATGTTAACGGTAACGGCAACAGTACTGTTCTTCCCGTCGGTAAAGAGATTGTGGATATCCATGAAGTCACTGCAACTCAACCAGTAAGCTCTTCTTTTAATTGCTGTTTCCAGTAAATAAGTAATGTGTTTTTGTTTTTATTTTGGTTTGGAATACTTCGATGATGCTTATTTCCATGCAATATTAGTGAAATTTTTGACTTTACTGAATACTTGGATTTTTATGACATAATCACAAACTGAGATCCAGTTCTGTCACTTGTGTTTCATTTATGATTTGTTGGGTCCTGGCTGGCCCTGAGATTTAAGTGTTATACACTTTTTGAGGTAAATCTTAACAAATATTTTTATTTTACTAAGTTCTGTAAAATTTAGAGATCAAAGCTAACGTTTCATCTGGTTCTACTAAGACCGGTCCTCGCTGGATGCTTTATTTACACATAAGGGAAGACTTGTGGGAATACTTAAATCTTTAAATTTAAGGGTATAATAACAGAATCCGAAGAACCGAACATGATCCACACCGAAAAAATTGATATTGGTTCGAGTTCGGATCCAACAAAATAACTGATTAAATCTCAAATGTAAGTTACTTTGGATATCGGTTCGGTTCGGATAATACCTGAAGTCCATTGGATATCCAAATTAACCTGAATTATATCAATAACTCTAATACAATACTAGTTCATTTCTCAAAATTTATCTTAAATTATCTAAACTTTTAATACTATATAAAAATGCTAAGAAGATATTAGTATTAAAATATATTATTATTTAGTTTATTATATAAATTAGTATTATTTAGAATGGGATATTTTTTGGTTTTTCGAATTTTTTTAAAGTTTTGTTTCATAAATTTTGAGTTTTTCGGATTATTCAAAAGAAAAATTTTAGGTATTTCGGATTTCACTCAGGATTTTTAGGATTTTTCAGGATTTTTCGGATTCTTTTTCCGAGTTTTCTAGGGTTTTAAATTATATTGAATACTTTGGTTACAAAAGACCCGAACCGTATGATACCCGAAAGTATTTCAGATTTATTCAGATTTCACGTTAATGTATAGAACCGAGCCGAACCCGACATGATCCGAACCGGACCGAACCGTTTTTTTTTTTTTTTGAAAAAATACTGATTGAGACTTTTATACATAGTACCAAAATACACGATAACCGATTGAGTGGAACGAACACCGATTGAATATTTGATTGTCCAGACCTATTTTAAATCAAATTCAGTTTCTTACAATCAATCTTTTTACACAATTTCATCGAGACAGAATGTTGTAACAACAGAAACTCAGAATCAAGTTCTTCACAAATTAGCAACCTTTCACTTGATACTAACTTTGCCGTTCTTGGAAGCTCCTAACTTTCTTGCACGTAAATATATATACAAAAGAGAAAGCCAAACTCATCAGACACTAGACAGGATTACAAAAGAGATGAAACTAAAACTGAAACTGAACAGAGATACTTACTAAACATCAGCTTCTTCAGGGAGATTTCGGCTGTAAAATGGGATCTCAAAGAGAAAGACTGCCTTGAACCATCCTGGTAAGTGCCCATAAACTCCTCTCGGTAACAGAATCAGAGGACTAAAGATCCATCCAAAATAGAAACAAATTAGCCTTATTAAAACGGTATATATAACAAAGTTCATATTGTTCAACCTTGTTGTCTTCTTATAGAACCGGTAAGCTCCCAAGTGGCCATGCTTTCTGTCAGCCGATGCCTGTATATATCATAATCAGCCATAGGCCTGGGCATTCGGGTATTCGGTTCGGTTCCGGGTAGGAACCGATCGGTTCCGGTTCTTTCGGATCTGAAGTTTAAGATCCAATGGTTACATTTTTATTTTCGGTTCGGATCCGGCTCGGTTCCTGTCGGTTCCGGTTCGGTTCGGTTCCAAAATTGAGGAACCGTAAAATACCCGATTTTTTTTTGATATTAAACGGTTCCGGATATTTTTACTCGAAATTGATAAAAATACCCAAAATTTTCGGGTATTAAATGGTTCCGGGTATTTTTTTACCCGAAATCAACAAAAATACCCGAAATAATTGTTAAATACCCGAAATCAACAAAAAAATCTGGATATTTGGTATCCGAAATAGCAATTTTATACCCGAAATGTGAAATAATATCTAAAATGACAAAAAATACCCGGAACCAATAACCGAAATGTCATTAAAATATCCGAAAACCTATAAACTACCCGAAATATCAACATATCATAATACTATATATGTAAGTGTAAATATTTTTTCGGGTATTCGGTTCCTCAATTCGGTTCCGATTATTACCCGGAACCGAACCGATACCCATGGATCCTAAGTACAGGATCCAATAGGTACTTTGGCCGGATCCGGAACCGGAACCGAACCGAAAATTTTGGTCGGTTCCGGTTCGGTTCTTCGGTTCCGGTTATTTTGCCCAGGCCTAATCAGCCATATGTGATTCAGAAAAAAATGGTCTGAAGTAGAGAAAGAGAGAGAACCTCGAGTAATGGTATGCCGCTGACGAATAGAAGTAACAAAGTGAGAAAGAGTGGTCCGAATACGACAAGATACTCAGCACCTTGAAGCACAGGTGATGCAGCCACAAAGATTCCCCACCACAATAATATCTGATGACATATATCCCATTTACACAATTACCAAGTTTGCTAGAAAAACTCAAGAGTTCTTATTATTACATTGAATGACTTATTGACTTACCTCACCAAAGTAATTTGGATGTCTTGAATACTTCCACACTCCAACATCACACCATTTTCCTCTGTTTTGTGGAGAGTTTTTGAATGAGAGCTTCTGTTGATCAGCTACAGCTTCAATCAAGAAACCGAAAACCCACATTGTCCAACCGATTACATCTGTTATTTTAAGAGATCCTCCACCATCACTTGCGTTAACAATAGTTAGAGGTAAGCTCACTGTCCAAACCCACACGGCCTGCCATGGAAGAAAACAAAGAAGTAAGACAATTAAAAACTATAGTTTGAGATCCCAAACCATCAATTCCAATTTGGCTAAGATTTGATTTACCTGGAGAGTCCAGAAAACTACT
This sequence comes from Orychophragmus violaceus, assembly GCA_030180135.1. NCBI lineage: Eukaryota > Viridiplantae > Streptophyta > Magnoliopsida > Brassicales > Brassicaceae > Orychophragmus > Orychophragmus violaceus. The sequence continues at coordinate 6,322,102 of CM058231.1, read as the reverse complement.
AGTTTTACCAATTTTCCACGCATTTGATCAAAGCGTCGATCTTCTCCCCATTGCAAGATCCTAAAACCGACAAGAGTGTCATGTTTTGTGATGAGAGAGGTAAGGAAATATTAGTGCGGTCATGGTAGAGACCTCATTAGAAGGAATATTCCCAAGCGAAGACCCCATACCACAACTAGCAAAGTCAAGACTATCTGTGAGGAGACAAAGAACCAGAAGAAACTCAAAACATGTAATAAAAAAAACAGAGGAAAATAAGACAAAAATGGATATCACAGGAGAAGAGAGATGAGACTTGCCTGGCGAAAATGCCAAGTGGCTTTAAGAACAAGAGTCAATACAGCAAGTATAACGAAGTTTGTGCTTCCTGAACAAACATAGTTATATGTACTTCAACTGATATATAAACCAAATCTTGACTCCTACGTAAACAAAAACTATAGGACAAGAAACCTCTCTCTATATATAAAGAAAAGTAAGGTTGTACCTGCAAAATCAGTGAATTGATCGATTTTGAAAAGAGCAGTGATTACGAAGAATATTAACTGGTAAACCACCTGCAAATCATGGATACAGAGATATCAGCTCGTAAAACACCAAAACGGATATGAATGAAGAAAACCCAACACGTAATTTTCCGAGAAAAAGAGAAACAAAGATTCAAAATGGCAGAGAACTTACAGTAACAATGGCAGTGAGAGCCAAGAAATGCGAATCGAGAACCGTAACCATTCTATCCAACAAGGAAAAGTTAAAAAAAAAAAAAAAAAACAGAATAGCTTGGATCGAAGAGAAGCAATTCGTTATCCTTTTATCCAAAAATAAAGAAAGAAGAATGTGTAGATTTAATAAAAGTCGCCATTTTAAAACATCTGTGTGGCTGCGAACAAAACACCGTGCCGTTTTACTTATTAGTACACTAGAAAAGACTCAGTACATGTGCTTTGATTATTTTAGAGATAGTTTCTCTCCATACACAAAATGTTGTGAAACTTTAATACACTATTTTGCTTCATAATCTCTCATACAATAGTTTGGAAACAATAGACTGTATCAACCTCGATTGTATAATCAAGTGTAGCAGAAGGAGGAATCTGCAAACCCGGTCCGAATTTGACATCTTTATCTCCAAACCCTAAGGACGGTGGAATGATCACTCTGCGTTTACCTCCAGCTTTCATTGACCTCAAAACATACTCTATCCCTTGGCATAGTCCCATGCTATATGGTCTCGAGTCCATTACCATTGCCAATGACTTCTTCTTCTTGTTGTCTTTGCTTCCAAATGTGTCGACAAACACTTGTTCTGTTCCATGTACTTGTCCCTTTACATCAAAAACTACCAAGTAACCTGAGATTGGAGTAGCTCCACTTCCAACTTGTAGATCATAGTACCTGTCACAAAGAGCTTGATTTGTGATGAATGTTAATGCTGTAAACAAGTTTCAGGCTCAGTATATAGATTCATAACCATTGCAACAATGGAAGCTCCCTAGATTTTCAGTTGATGAAACATAATCAAATGTACCTTATGCCATTTGGTAAGACGATCTCTTCTTGCTTTTCTAAAACTCTGCAACAATCAAGAAATTAGACAAGACATATCAAGTTTGTGTGTTTATGATTACAGAACCAAAAGGAATTCAAGGACAGATAAACTATGAGATTAAGCCCTAGTTCCTTTCTATGTATCTTTGCAATCCCTAATTCATGTTCCTAAACATCCATCTTCAGTTCTTAATTATAATTAAAACGAGTGAAATGTGAGTAACCTGGTGTTATCGTCTCCCTGGAACACAACGAGTGGTGACTTCATCTGCTTGGAGACAGCTTCGAAAGCTAGAAACCCCGCCCAGGAAAATCCGGCGCCGATTCCGAACCGTCGCGTCACAGGAGGAGCCACCAAATCCGTCATCTGCTGCAATGCGACTGCCGCCGGTGCCGGATTTTCCGTGAAGGTGACGCTTAGAGGCTGAGATTGAAGGTACTGTTTCGGATGTTGGGAAGGAGAGACGAAACGGTGGTGGTGGGAGGGAGACGTGGCAGTGAAGAGAGTCGCCATTTTACAGAGGATTTTAGGAGAAAGAAACAAGTTTTAAGGAAATATATACATATTGTGATTTTTATATGTCCGAAATAAAAATAAAAAGCAACCTTATCTTGTTTGTGTGATGTATGAGAACTTCGATAAGACAAGACAAGTGTCCTCATTTCTCAACCTATTTGTTTCCGTCAACGAGTTTACAATGATTTACCATTAGTCAAATCATTCTTTTTTTTTTTTGCTTCTCTTTTTTCACAGTTTCAATTTTGTAAAACAAAAACAGAGGAAATTTACGGATGAACATGAACATAAATTCACTGGCAAGCAAGCAAGCAAACACAACACAACACGCGAGAGAATGATCTTCTTCACCTTCTTCAATCTTCAATCTTCCATGAATATGCTTTTAATACCTCTAATCATAAGCTGTGAGAAAACCACTGAAGCTGAACAAAACAGAGGAAATTTACGCATGAACATAACTCAACTCACTGGCAAGCCAGTAAACACACCACAACACGAGAATGATCTTCTTCACCTTCTTCAATCTTCCATGAATATGGTTTTAATACCTCTAATCACAAGCTGTGTGAAAACCACTGAAGCTGAACAAAAAACCAGAAAAACAAAAATCTGTAGCTCTTCTCTTCAGATTTCCTTTAAACAGTAAAAGAAAGATTTGCCACTTTGATCTTTCTTCTTCTTATGTTAGCAATCCTTTTGTTCCTGTTCAGTTGTTACTGAAGAAGTGGGGACTGGTCTTGGGATGCTGGAACCTGTTACAGATTTCTGTAGCCGCTTTAGAGAAACCATGATCTCAGCAAAACTTGGCCTTAACCTTGAATCCCTAGTAAACACACATAAAAAGCCACTAGATATAGTCAGCCAAATCATAAGAACAAGATAGCTTACAAAACCCAAGTATCAAGGTCGTAAAAGAACTATAACAAGGCGTCAAATACTCTGTTCATTGAGACATGGTCAGGTGAAATGATGTGTTTTAAGCATACTAGGGATATATATACTCACGTTTGCCAGCATTTACTGATGAGTTCTGCAATTGCTGGATCGACAAAGTCGGGAATGTCAAGGCGTCGATGCTGAAACCCAACTGCCCCAACAACTTGCATCGCGTTCATCCTTCCCCAGGGTTGCTGTAACGTAAAGAGTTCCCAAAGAATCACACCGTAGCTGTAAACATCGCACCTGTTTCAGGTATCGTTTTTCAATGACGTTAGGCCTACTTCAAAAGGGAACAAAGAAAAAACAAAAGTGAGATCCATACTTCTCATCAGCAGGTTCGTTTCTAAGCACTTCTGGAGCCATCCATTCAGCCTGAAAGAGACCAACACAGATTAATGCCTAACTTAGATAAGTTAGATTAGTAAAGAAAGGGGAGTTGACTAAGACAGGAGAGACGGTAACTTCCTTCTAGCAGCTTACCGTGCCTGCTGTCGACTTTGAAGAGAGGTATGTGCTGTTTTTCATTCTAGACAACCCGAAATCACACACCTGATAAATATGCAAATCCATTATCGTTATGCACATTAACCGGTGTTACGTTAGAGAGACGTTATCTACAATATACAAACTTATGAAGAGAACGCTAACCTTCACGACCCAGTTTTTGTCAACTAGAAGATTTGGGGACTTAAGATCCCGATGGACAATCATCGGATTACAGCTATGCAAATAATTCATTCCACGGGCCTGAAAGATATTGAAAAGATCGAGAAGTTATAAACATATGAAAGAGATCAAAAGAAGTGAGAATGAAATAGAAAAGAGTAATACAGCATCAAGGGCCATCCTTAAACGCCTCCTCTCGTCTAATTGGTTGTTAGGCCGATGGATTAACCTATACAAGCTCCCTCTGCACAAGTATGAGAAAATACTACTGTAAAGATAAAATACAAAAGTCACAACCAGAAGAGAAGCTTTGAAACCAACCAAAAATCACAGCAATGATAAGGAGACGGAATATCATTGTAGACATGAGAATCACTTGGTATCAGATAATTAATCTTGCAAAGATCATAGTATTACCTAGGAAGAAACTCTGTAATAATTGAAAGATTTGGTGGACGGGTCACAGCTCCCATGAAGAGAACAATGTTGGGGTGTCTAAGCCTTTTCATGATTTGGACCTTGAATCAGATTCAAATGATAAATGTTAAGAAAATATATAACATGGATTTGACATAGAACTATAAATAAGGAACAGCAGCATAAGGAAACGATTAGAATATTGGCTCGCACCTCACTTATGAATTCCTCCAGTGCTTCTCCTGTAACATCTTGATCAAGGAACTTCTTGGCAGCCACCTCCTACCAAGTCCAAGAGTTTCAACAATATGGAACTCAAACTACGGAATTGCTTAAGTCTTTCTTCATCCAGTTCTATTCAGAAAGCTTAATAGTTAAAGTATCCCATGAAATTGAATAGCAAATATAATACTCACAGTCCCATGCCAATCTCCCCGATACACTTCCCCATAAGATCCTGTATCAAAGGAGGTAAGCGATTTAGTTCTTTGTCGAATTAGTTACACCAACGCAGATAACAACAGATGATAAGTCAGGTACCGAGTCCAATACGTTCTCCCAAAGTAATTTCTTCCCACGAAATCTCACAGTCAGAGACATCATCAAGTGCAGCATCAGACTTGGAACTTTCGTTGCCAGTAGACCTGTCAGATATCCTGTCACCTCCTGAATTTGGCCCATGTTGAGAGTCCCCACTTCCTTGAGGCTCGTGTCCACCAGAACCAGCATCCCCATCGCTATTCGACCCTAATTCAAGTTGCCTAGACACAGCTGCAGCTGTTGCCACAACTGCAGCAGCAGTGGCCGTGGCTGCAGCTGCAGCAGGAAGTTCTAAAGTGGAGGACTCTGGGTTTGCAGTCTTGGCCGCAGCAGCAGCAACCATTGAAGATGCAACAACAGCCGCTGCAGCTACAGCAGCAGGTACGGTTCTGGCATATTCTGTAGAAGATGCGTCAGAATGTGAAGAATCAGACTGGCTAACAACTTTCGCACGATCATGTTGATCATGTGTATCTGCTTTAGATTGCAGTCTTGGTAATGGAGGCAAAAACCGCACTGGACCAAAATCGTTTTGGTGTCTTCCTTGCTGAGATGTCTCTAAATCTTTTCCTTTCACTTTCTTGGCTTCAGTCAGATTTTTGATTTCAACGGTTGCCTCCATTTGCTGAGGATAAACTTCAGAGAATAAATTGGGCGGAGCTACAACTCCGCTTTCAAGTAATACATCATGAAGCTTCTGAGCTAACCGCGGATTCTCTTTGGCAGCATCAATCATATATTGTGAAACATCTTTGACTTTCATCCTCTGCGCAGCTGGGGAGCTAACACCTTCAGTCCAAGAAGGTGATCTCATATGGTTGAAAGAATGAATGGGCCTGCTAGATAGATTTTGAACTGGAGCCTTTTCGACATTCTTCACATCTTCCTTGGGAATATTTGGACGAACAATGAGATCGCCTCCTCTTCCGGATTGCTTTCTCTCCTCAGAACTTTTGGTATTAGAACGATGTTCCCCTGCATTCTCTTGAAATGACCTCTCAATCCCATTGGTGGAAGAAGCTACATGAAATGAATCATTGTCTCCGGGACTAGCAGAATAGACAGGTTCATCATAGTGTATTTGTAGTCCAGCTGCATCAGCTGGGATAAGCGTACCGGGATCTCCCATGAGATCAACAATGTACTCCCTGAAATTCACAAAGTATTGCATGAACTCATAAAGTTTCTATAATAAAGCCTCAGTATCAGCTTCAGGAAGTGCAGATAACTTAGCAAAGTCCACATAGACCTATGTACATAAACCTATACGTGAATTACAATATTGAATCTATACGTAATACCTGAAGTTAGTGTGATAATTACCTGCCATCATCAGTCTTAATAAAGTTCATTGCCACATCTTCGGAACCGGTGTATTGCTGTCCTTTGACTATCCGGCAAGGAACACCAACGCTATCACACAGAACCTACAAAATTTCAGGAAAAGAAAGAGAGAGAAAGATGAAATAAGCTTAAAAGTTACAAAAAGTCATTTCAGCCCAGATCTTCTATTGAAATTGAATCATAAACTGAATGTGATGAGTTCAAACGAAAAAGACCCTCTTGTGCAAACTTTCACAATAAGCAAACAGTCATAGTACATACTTTGAATAACAAGGCACGGTGACGAGCCAGACCAATAGTTAGAGAACCAAGTGGCAAAACCATGCTTCCAAGAGTTGCCTTCAAACTGTAGCTAAGACTCCTCCAAGCTCTCAACATGCTATTGGGATCCACGACTGGCCCACCCATGTAATCTCCAACTAACATAGCAAGCTTCCTTACCAATTCACTGTTCACAAAACTAGAGGAAGAAACTGATTGCGATTTCGCGGCAATATCCAGAGCCATCTGTTCAAGTCTTAACAGATTATAATCCCCACTTCTGTTCACAAGAACAGCTTCCCATGTCACACCGTCTGAAACAGGCGTCCCTTGAAGATCGAGTAAAGGAGGTATTCTTTCTGATGAGGATGCATTCAACACTCCATACAGGTCATAGAATCCATCCAAGATCTTGTCATCATAGCCAAGACAGTTGTAATTCTGTGAATCCAAAATCGAAAAAAAAGTCCAAATGATATGAGCACTAATAAAATGTTTGTAACACCGAATCCACCACTTGAAAGTCTGTAAAGAGGAATAATCAAGTAATTAGAGAGTTCTTGAGAGTTCTGAATCAGATATACTTACCCAGTAGCGATAAGCAACGAGTTCTGCTGGAGAGTTGTCAGGAGCGCAAGATCCTAAACTGAATTGTTTCATAGCCTCGATCTGAGCAGCTTCAGGATCCTCTCTAGCACTTAACTCTAAAGCCAGTTGTATCTGATACTCTTCTTCAACCTCTGGATCCTTGGAGTTACTCGCACCCGAATCCTGCTGCTCCACGTGTTCCAACCCAGTAGCAACAACGGGATCACCACCTTGTTCTATGGCCTGGTTATTATTAGCCACTCTGTTCTTGGCATTGGACGAATTTGGTGGACTAGGGCTTTTTCTATGACTAACAGAGCTTAACCAGTTAGAAAAACCAGAAAAGGATTTTACTTCAGGGCTGGTGTGAGACCTAGATGAATCTGGAGATGATGATACATCGCTCGACTTAGTATTGGTCCTAGTTGAAGCTGAAATTGACCCTTCCGCTTCATCTGATTGATTCGGCGTGATATGAAGTTTCTTTAGAAAGTTCTTCATGTTCATCTTCATGCTCCGAATGCTATCGGACCTTAAAACTTCTCTATCGCCATGAATCTCCTCTTTTATTTTCATAAAACCCTAATTTCGCCGGAGATCAACGACTCGTCAAACCCAAACAGACTTGTTTTTTTTATTGTCAATCAACACCGTTGAAACTTTCGCCGGAGTTCATCAAGTTGACCCATCAAAGAGAGAGCAAAGAATTTAGCAAAAACAAAAACTTTTTCTGGATTTTAAAAACTGGAAAATCAAAAGAGGTTGAGCTAGTGAACCTTAGAAACTAGAACACACAAAGGAATTTTCACATCCACTCTTTTCCGATAAATCACGAAAATAGTCTAAAAGCAAAACACAAACCCACTCACATGAACAAAAAAGAAAGAAAAATAAAGAGCAAAAATACTGACAAATTCTCCGTACAGTGAACCTCTAATTCTCCTTCATCAACTTGTATCTCTCGTTCACACTCGGCCAAAAAAGCTTACGCCACTTTTTTTTTTTTCTCTGGCTTTAAAGTCCGACAAGGAAGTGGAGACTAGTGGCTCTTCTCTGCAGAAATTAATATTTTTTTTTGGTGGGTTTATTGAAAGAGAGAGTACTTACTGTGACATGCAAAAACATAAACAAAAAAACAAAAAAAAAAAACAAAAAATGGAAAGGAAAGGCGTATCTTTTTCACCCAGCTGAGTGCGTGAACCTGAAAAGATGAGGAAGAAAAAGATGGAACGGAAGGATAATTAAATTGCATAGAGACAGGCTTCACGTCAATTGAAGCATTTAAAACGGTTGCCTTTTTCTTTCTATAATTTTACATAGTAGAGAATCTACTCCAGTTGATGACAAAATAAAGTCTACACAAATTTATTTTATTTTCGTAAGAATTTTTCAAGTAAAAAAAGTTGTACGAAACAATAAAGATAAGTTAGCATACAAATTATTTCCATTTTTCTATCCATCAAGAAAATTATCTATATTGGGAAATATTCTTAGAAAAACCTAAATGAAAACTGAAGTTTTATATAATTTTAAATAATTATGATATTTTTGAATATTTTTAAGCTGTTTTTAGCAGATTTTTTATAATAAGTATTTTCGGATCATTTTAAGAAGTTTGAGTTGACTATTTATAAAAAAATTGAATAATTTAAATATTTTCAAATATTTTTACTTTATTTAAATAATTTTAAAATTTTACAAATATTATTTAATAATTTTGGATATTCGAATTTGAACCGAATCCGATCTAAAAATTGTAACTATTTGAACATGGTTTATAGTCATAAACCAAAAACATGAAAATCAGAAAACATCAATTGATTCCGAACAAAATCATAACACTCAGCCTTACTTATAATTTTTTTTTTGTTAAATGAAAGAACTTGGGTACACTGGTCCTTTTAAAAAATATTGTTTGGATCTTAGTATCTCTTTTGAGCATAAAGGAATAACCATTAATGTCATAGCAAATTAAGACCAATAACTTTCTATATTGAGAACGACTATAAGTCGCTTATTGTTTTAAGTAAGCTGTCAATTCAGAGAGGAGGAAAAACAAAATTAACTGAATACTCGCATGAAACAATAACTTATATGCACGTGATACAATATACCATTGTGCACTATTCGGTGAACCTTGCAAAATAGAAGGGCTATGATTGCATCCAGGAGCGGATCCAGAACAAAATTTAACCGGGGGCAAAATATTATAGCGAATATACTATGGCTGTCAAAACTGACATGAGCAAGGCCTACGACAGACTTGAGTGGAGATTTATTGAAGCTGTGCTTATGGAGTTTGGTTTCCACAGGAGGTTTGTTGATTGGATCATGCTGTGCATATCTTCTGTTACTTTTTCAGTCTTGCTGAATGGGGAAGCAAAGGGTGAGATACTTCCGCAAAGAGGAATTAGACAAGGGGATCCCCTATCCCTTTTCTTATTTATCTTATGTAGCGAGGTACTCTCGGGGTTATGTAAGCGGTCACAACGGAATGGAGAGCTCATTGGGATCCAAATCTCAAAGGGGGGACCAAGGATCAACCACCTTCTCTTCGCTGACGATACCATGTTCTTTACAAAGACGGATGAAAACTGTTGCAACCACTTGAAGAGAATTTTAACGGAGTATGAGCTTGCTTCGGGGCAGACCATAAATAAGGTAAAATCTGCTATTACCTTTTCATCAAAGTCACCTCCTGAGATAAAAAGTAGAGTGAAGAACTGCCTCGAGATTGAGAAGGAAGGCGGAGCTGGGAAGTATTTGGGATTGCCGGAACTTTTTGGTAGGAGAAAGAAAGACTTGTTCACTGCTATAGTGGACAGGATCAAGCAAAAATCAGTTAGCTGGTCAACAAGAAGACTTTCGACAGCTGGGAAACTGATCTTACTTAAGGCTGTGCTAATGGCTCTCCCCACCTACACCTTTATGAGCTTCAAAGTACCAAAGAGCTTATGTAAGAGGATCCAATCGGCCCTTACTAGATTTTGGTGGGATTCAAATCCGGAAAAGAGAAGTATGTGTTGGATAGCTTGGGATAAGATGACACTTTCAAAGAGAGATGGAGGATTGGGTTTTAGAGACATTGAGGCGCTTAATGATGCTCTCTTAGCAAAGAACAGTTGGAGAATTTTAAGTAATCCTGACAGCTTGTTGGCTAGATTGTTGCTTGGAAAATACTGTGGGCAGGAAGACTTCCTAAAGGTTGAACCGGTTTCAACAACCTCGCATGGATGGAGGGGGGTTCTACTGGGAAGGGACATACTGAAACAAGGATTGAGCTTTGTAATAGGAGATGGGAAGAGGGCTAGGATTTGGGAGGATCCATGGATTAATTTAGAAAGACCTGAAACTTTATATGGCCCAGCGACAGAAGCTACAAAGGACTGGACAGTCTCTCAACTTTTTCACCAAGGAACAACGGAGTGGAACACGGAGCTAATAAATGAGCTATTGCCGGGAAGAGAAACAGACATAGTAAGGATAAAACCAAGCCGGCAAGGAGCAGGTGACAGATGGTATTGGCTGGACGGATACTGTGGTCAATACTCCACTAAAAAGGGTTACTATCAAGCAATAGAACAACAAAATGAAAACAGAGAAGCGGACCCTCACCAACAAGCTTTTGATTGGAATAACTATGTATGGAAACTGAGGACGGAACCAAAGATACATATGTTTGTGTGGAAAGCAAAAAAAGGAGCACTTCCAGTGGGAGAGAATCTGGAAAGAAGGAGGGTGATCTCGGATGATAAATGCAAAAGATGTGGACTAAAGGAAGATACAGAACACGTCCTGCTACACTGTTCGTATGCGAGAGATACATGGGCTTTAGCACCCTTTAAGGACGAGATCAGAAGTGAGAACTGGTCGTTACTTGAGGATGTGCTGAAGCAAGCAAAAGAATCGAAGTCCTTGCCTCCCACAGGTGTAAACGGAGACACTCTGCTAGGCTCCATTCTGTGGAATATATGGACGAGCAGAAACAAATTAGTTTTTGAAAACCGCAGGATCAAACCGGAAGAACTATGCACGAAAGCAGTGGCAGAAGCTCGTGAATGGACTATGGCGCAAGAAGAGAAAGATACTGAGGAAAGGAACACGGAGAAGATGAGGGTAGAGGGGTTCAGAGACATAACTCAGGATAGAAACCCAGGAGATGATGACTCGATACAAATCAGCACTGATGCAGCTTGGGATCAACACACGAGAAGAGCTGGGATCGGATGGACAACAAGAAGCTGGGGAGGAAGACAGAACAACACAGGATACAGAACAAGGAACGATGTGAGGTCAGCGTTAATGGCCGAGGCTTTGGCTTGCTTGGAGGCATTGAAACACGTACGGGCGAATTGTCGGAGCAAAGTGACGATATCTTCGGATTCTCTTAACTTAATCCGCGCCTTATCCAAGAATGAATACCCATTAGAAATCTATGGTGTGCTTAGTGATATTGACATTCTTAAGAGAGGTATGAAATCTGTTAGTTTCAATTTCATTCCTAGAAAGGAAAACAATGAGGCAGATGGCCTAGCAAAAATGGCCTTACGGTTGTTGAGTGATATTCCTGTTGTAAGAGACGATAACTCTGTTTAAATTTTAATATGAAGTATTTTCAGTTCAAAAAAAAAAGACAACAAAATATTTATTTTAAGGTACTACACTAAATTTGTTTTTATCAATCACTTCTTATTTGTTGAGAAAGAAATACTTACATTGTTTTTGAAAAAAAAAATAGAAAAGAAAAGAAAGGGGAAAAAATTATTTATGAAATTTATGACAAATTAATTACGTACGCAGTTCTAACTTCTAACAGACTAAATGGAAAGATGCTCCCTTGACCATCACGTAAGAGAAAAAAAGGAAAAAAATAAATAAATAATAAAAACAGCTAAATATAACAGAATTGTGACTGTCTAAGGGGGGCATCGAACCGTGTCCGACGATAAAAGCCGGGGGCACTCACTGCCACTAGGCTAATTAAGCAATTCGATCAATGACACAAACAAAATTATTTATCTTTAGACGGGGGCCTGTGCACCCGTAACTGCTGACCTACGTCCGCCCCTGATTGCATCGATGAATACTTCCCTGGAAGTGGACGCAAACATGTACGAAAGGCAGAACCAAACCTTTTCTCACCATGTGGAATCAATGACAGAACAAGAGGACCGTCTGGAAGAGGAAACACTGCTCTTGGGCCAAAGAAATGAGCCTAGAAGAAAAAGAGGACGACCAATACTGAAAGCCAAAGCCGGTACTGCTTATACAACACCCCTACGAGGCTCCAGCTCAAGGAAGAGCAACATGTTCTCATACCAAAAAACATCAAGGGAGATGACACCAAAAAGTGGAAGGAAGAGACGAACACGAGGAAGGAGCTTAGCTCGCATCCAGGAGCAAGTACTACGGTTGGAGACCCAACCATCTCAAACAGATCAGCCTCGGAGTACAACAGGACAAGGACCACAAAACAGAGCAGTTGGTACAGCGGCCCACAATACTACTCAGAACCAGCAGGATTTTCATCCAGATCTCAGCTCGGGTCTTTAGCAATTGGAAGCTGGAATTGTTGTGGATTAGGGAGCACCACGACAGTCCAGCGGATCAAGGAAATCAGGAAAAAATTCAAGCCGGATATTCTTTTCCTGAGCGAAACAAAGAACCAAGATGACATGGTTACGAAAGAGCTCCAATGCCTCCAGTATGCGAACATGAAACTGATTGCTCCACACTCACCAGGAGGAGGTGGTCTAGCTCTGCTATGGACAGATGAAGTAGAGATTGAATTTATGGAATGTTGCCATAATTCCATCGATTCTAATGTAACCTATAGAGATAAAAAAGTTCATATTACCTTTGTTTATGGAGAACCAAACAGAGAAAACAGGAAAGATTTCTGGGAAAAGGTAACAACCTTGAACTGCCATCGTAATGATTCCTGGCTTATAATCGGGGACTTCAACGAGATACTCTGCAACGAAGAGAAGTCAGGAGGAATAACAAGAACAGAGGGGTCTTATGCAAATTTCAGGAACTTTGTGGCGGCCAACGACCTTTTTGATCTCAAACATTCAGGCAACTGCTTATCCTGGAGAGGAAAGAGAGGTGATCACATGGTTTTCTGCCGCCTAGACCGCTCCATGGCCAACGGAGCTTGGGCTGATACTTTCCCGGCAAGTAGAACGGAGTACCTGCGTTTTGAAGGGTCTGACCACCGTCCGTTGATCACTTTCTGTGCAATGAGGAAGGATAAAGAAAAAAGGATCTTCAGATATGACAGAAGCTTAAGGAGGAACCCAGAAATTTTTAAACTGGTACAAGAAGCATGGAACCATAAGTCCAACAATACTGTAGCCGAGAGAATTGATAGGTGTAGGAAGGAGTTGCAACTGTGGCATCGCAAAAACCACCAAAACAATCAGAAACAAATCGAAAAGAGGAGAGAAGCGCTTGATACTGCACTCTCGAATGCAATCCCTGATGAGACACTAATTAAGGATATCTCGGCCTCACTGAAGGCCTCTTATGATGCGGAAGAGGAATATTGGCGCCAACGCAGCAGGATGAACTGGCTGCTTCTAGGAGACAAAAACTCAAAGTATTTTCATGCAACCACGAGAGGAAGAAGAGCTTTAAACAGGCTTACAGTTATCGAAGACAATGAAGGGAATATCTTCTTTGAGGAAGACCATATCACAGCAGTGATTGAGGAATATTTCACTCATATATACACATCAGAACCATGTGAGGCAGCAGACACAGTGAGGAAAGCAATTAAGAGGAAAGTCACAGATGAGATGAACGACCATTTGACTCGCATCCCAGACACAGAAGAGATCAAACAGGCTTGTTTTTCTATCAACGGTGACAAAGCCCCAGGTCCGGACGGATTTACAGTTTGTTTTTTTCAGTCTAACTGGAAAACAATGGAAAAAGAGGCAGTGGCAGAAATCCAGAGCTTCTTCAGGTCAGGCTTGCTGCCACAGGGGACAAACAAAACTCACATTCAGCTCATCCCAAAGATAAAAAACCCGCAGAGAGTCAAAGACTACAGGCCCATTGCTCTCTGCAATGTGTACTACAAGATCTTTTCGAAGATTCTAACACGACGCCTTCAACCAATCCTGGACAGCCTGGTGTCCGAGAATCAAACGGCCTTTGTCCCAGGAAGGGCCATAACAGACAATGTCCTCCTCACTCACGAGATTCTCCACACCTTGAAGAACTCAAAAGCCACAAAGAGATGCTCCATGGCGGTAAAAACAGATATGACGAAAGCTTACGATCGTCTCGAATGGGGATTCATCAGAAGAGTCCTTGAACAATTTGGCTTCTCCCCAATATGGATCCAATGGATGATGCAAAGTGTGATAACCGTCTCCTATACCTTTCTAATCAACGGACAGGTTAAAGGGGCAGTAAAACCGAGCAGAGGTCTGAGGCAAGGAGATCCGCTCTCTCCTTTCATCTTCATCCTTTGTAGTGAGGTGCTGTCCGGATTGTGTAAGAGAGCTCAGAGCGAAGGTAAAATCAGTGGACTGAGAATCTCAAAGCAAGGTCAACAGATTAATCATCTCTTGTTTGCGGATGATACGATGTTCTTCTCGAGAACAGATGAGAAAAGCTGCAATGCCCTGTTTGAGATTATTAGCGAGTACGAAACAGCATCGGGTCAATTGATCAGTAAAGAAAAATCTGCGATAACATTCTCCGGGAAAACAGGATCGGAAACCAGACTCAGAGTCAAGGAATCCCTGGGGATTCACAAAGAGGGCGGTTCGGGGAAATACTTAGGTCTTCCTGAATTATTCTCCATGAAGAAGAGAGACCTCTTTAGCTCTCTAGTAGATCGTATCAAGAAGAAAGCGGCAAGCTGGTCGACGAAGAGGTTGTCATCGGCCGGAAAACTAGTGATGTTGAAGTCAGTTCTATCGGCTATACCATCTTATACGGTGTCGTGTTTTCAATTGCCAATGAGCCTCTGCAAACGTCTACAGTCAGCCTTAACCAGATTCTGGTGGGATTCCAATCCGGAGAAGAAGGGAATGGCTTGGATAGCATGGAATAGTCTGATCCACCCAAAAGAGAGAGGCGGCTTGGGGATCAGGGAAATTCAGTGCTTTAACGAGGCAATGCTGGCAAAACAGAGTTGGCGTATCCTGACAAGACCGACTAGTCTCTTGGCGAGAATGCTCACTGCAAAATACTGCAGGAACAAACGTTTCTTAGATATCAAACCAAGACCGTCTTCGTCGCATGGATGGAGAAGCCTCCTAATTGGGAGAGATCTACTAAAGAAAGGCATAGGAGTGTATGTGGGAGATGGGAGCTCAACCAACATCTGGACAGAACCGTGGACAGCATGTCTTCAACAAGGTATCACCACGGGTCCGGCCCCTCAAGAATATCAGGAAAATACAGTGGCAGATTTAATGAGGGCAGATGGTAAGGACTGGGATATATCAAAAGTGGAAGCTCTATTTCCAGAGCTATGGAAGGAAATCATCAGCATAAAGACAAGTACAACATGAGCTCATGACAAGTATATATGGATACATTCCAAGGACGGCGAGTATTCAACAAGAACAGGTTATTATGTCGGAATTGAAAACAAATTTTCAAGAGAACAACCAAGGAGTTTCAATAATTTCAACTGGAAAAGCGAAGTATGGAACGTGAGGGCTGCTCGGAAAACCCATATGTTGGTATGGAGAGCAGCAAGGGAGTCTCTACCTGTGGCCGTGAACCTAACAGCCAGGAAGGTCATCCAGGATCCGAGATGCTCGAGATGCGGGGAACCGGAAACGGAACTTCACCTCTTCTTCCAATGCAATTACGCAAGACGTGTCTGGAGCAGGGCCCCCTTTACAACGACACTGAACTTCAACGACATCAAAGACATGCGAGATGGGATAACAAAAGGTAATCAACTTCAGTGCAGCACCATTCAGTCACAAAACAATGTGGTCTTGTTCCCTTGGTTGTTGTCAGCTCTATGGAACTCTCGCAACAAGAAGGTGTTCGAGGACAAGTCTGGAACAGAGGAAGAGACGATACACGCAGCATTACTCAACGCAATGGAGTGGGAGAAAGCACAACAGGCGACGGAGGAACAAACCAGCCACCCACCTGTCCCGGAGAAGATCAAACTGTTGGGACCAAGAGATGTCTTGTGCTATACCGATGCATCATGGCTGGGACAGGAAAATAAGGTGGGATTAGGATGGCATATGGAGGACTATACAGGGAAAACAATTGTGGAAGGAACAAAAACAGTGGAGCACTTCAAGACACCTTTGGCTGCGGAGGCAGCTGCAATCCGAGAAGCTCTCACAGCAGCTCATGAGCTTCGCATACAGCATATCCGGATTGCTTCTGACTCCCGTTCCATCATCACAAGTCTGAACTCACGAAGATTACCACTAGATGCCCTGATGATCTGCGAAGATATTTTGGCATTGGCAAAGAATTTTCAGAGTATCCATTTCCTTTTTATTCCAAGATCATGTAATGTGATTGCTGATGCTCTCGCAAAAATAGCCGCAAGGTCTAGGACCATAGGCTCTACCCCCCATGTAACAGTTTAAAATTTTCAATTGAAGTTTTTCCAGACCAAAAAAAAGAAGGGCTATGATTGGTGTATAAACAATGAAAGCGTTAGAGACATACCGTTTTTTTGTTACCAATCACGAAAACGTTATCAAAACTATAGTAAAAACGGTTTGTAACGCCTCGCCCGTCTCTATCGGTGAGTCACCCATCTCTCTATCGGGTTCGTGGGCCCCACCCCTGTCTGACGGTCGGTGCGTTGTAGGCCTGACCGAATAATTTATTGACCCTACAATCACCCCCTGACTTTTTTCCATGTGTTTTGTTCTCACACACATGCTACCACGAGTCATTTCCCGGAAGGTCACCCATCCTAGAACTACTCCAGCCCAAGCACGCTTAACTCTAGAGTTTTTTTAGGCAAGTGACCGGAAAAGGTAAGTGCACTTGGTGACATAGGTAGCCAACTTAATTCATTTAAGTCTTTCCACATATACCACAAATCGGGGTGTTACAATTCACCCACTCTCACAGAGCGCAACGCCCTCGTTGCGCACCAGAATCGTTATCCTTGATGGTGTGAGCCCTCATTGACTCCACACGCATCCTCGGATTCGGCTCTGATACCACTTTGTAACGCCCCGCCCGCCTCTACCGGTGAGCCACCCATCCCTCTATCGGGCTCGTGGGCCCCACCCCTGTCCGACGGTCGGTGCGTTATTTTTTGTAGGCCTGACCGAGTAATTTACTGACCCTACAATCACCCCCTGACCTTTTCCCATATGTTTTGTCCTACACACATGCTACCACGAGTCATTTCCCGGAAGGTCACCCATCCTGAAACTACTCCAGCCCAAACACGCTTAACTCTGGAGTTCTTTCAGGCAAGTGACCAGAAAAGATAAGTGCACTTGGTGATATAGGTAGCCAAATTAATTCATTTAAGCCTTTCCACATATACCACAAACCGGGGTGTTACACGGTTGTTCTCAGCTTTTTGTTACCGCTTTCGCTAACAACTTTCACTAACCGCTTTCACTTACAGTTTTGCACTATTCAACCGTTTACAACTTCCGATAACCGCTAATATAATCATTCGGTTTTGGTCACCAATCGAACTCGGGAGAGTAATGACTTAAGTAGTTCATTAATTTTATTCTATAATAACACTTCAATTTGTAAAACCCTAATAAATTCATTGATTTTATGAAATATATGTACCTAACAATATTATCTCATACTATAACTTACGAATGATAAGCTTGTAAATATATCATATACGTATATATCATTTGATTTAATAATGGAGATCGTTTAAATTCTTATGGTCAAGTGGTAAAAAAGAATTTTAAAAGGCTAACACGCTTCAAGTTTAATTCATTTACTATGTCTATATGAAACTAAAATACATTTCATTCGATATTTACATGGATATATACTTATTTTCGGTCTATTTAAATATCCAAAAAGATCTATCAAAAATTGTATCTCCTTTTAAAAGTTAATTTGGGTCACTCGATAGATTCGGGATATTTCCAAATAAAATAAAAAGACATCTCATAGCCTAATTGATAAACCATTTAGTAGTACAATTATTCAAGTTTAACGAGCTTATTTTCTAATTATATGCTAATCTCAACGATGCATAATTTCCTTTGTAACATATGCTTTTTTAGAAATTGTTTCTCCTGAAACAAAATTCAAATGAAATAATTAATATGCGTGTCGCCGGTATCTCTCTGACGGGTTAGCCTATCTATCTATATGTATACATAATATAACAAATGTTGTTGACAAAATATATATATATCAAGTGTTATTTTTATATTTTTTAAAGAGTGTCAATAATGTAAAATAAAATTAGTTATTTTCTGTCAACTAAAACTAGTTTATTTTTGATATCTTTTATTTGATGTTATATAGACTTTTGTAGCGGTAATTATTGCATCTAGTCGTTTGTTAACGAATGATAGTTAATTGTACCTTCGTTTTTCTTGATTCAGTCAACATATGGTTGTTTGTGGCTTATAATGGTGAAAAAAATATAATGAGTGTTAGTAAATTGATCTTAATAATTTTTAGTTTCTGATGTTTTGCTCTTTTTTCTCTTTTGATGTTTTATGATCGTTGCCTCTACGTTGTGTAGTATTATGTTAGTTCTCGATCTTATTTGCGTTGTTTTGTAGTTGGTGGTAGTTTATATTGTCTAGTTTTATTATGTTTTTATGGTTGTTTGTTGTTTTTTTTTTTGCTCCGAGATACAAACTTTTGGTTTTGGTATCATATTTGATAACCAGTATTGGCTTATTAAAATCCATAACGAATTCTGTTTCCGTATTCTATCTTTATATATTTAATTGGAAAAAAAATTAGTGGAAAAAATATGTAGTTGTTGCAAGTTGCAACAAAAAACAGAGATCTCTGTCGTATATATAAAATATGGACGACCACACGTTTACATGTGTGGTAGATGCGATTAGGCAATAATTGTATATCCATCGTGAGCTGTGAGCCAGTAGTCGACCAGCATATTTACTTCACATTTTCTTATTTCCCATTAATATATTGGTAATTCCGGAATTTTATTCAGAATATCTATATAAACTAGCTCAGGTCAACTCATGGTGTCCACAGGATTGACGACTATGAGGTTTCAGAAACCATACATTTACGTTAATTTATGGGCACTTTGCATTTGTTTCCACCATATATAGTTATTCGCTGAAAACTTTAAGATACATACTTTTATAAGATGTACATTACCGAATTTAACTAGGATTATGACTTACAGACAACAATAACTATATTACATATCCTGGTTTATTTTTTTAAGACTAATAAAAAAAATTGAGTTTGTTTATCAGAATAGATACGATAAGAAACACTAGTTTGTAATACAATGATTTGCATATTCATCTCCTCTTCAAATGTAAGAACACTTAATTAAATATATTATCTAATTTTCCAATTATTATACAATCTACACTTTCAATAATAATTTTAGAAAGGATATGTAATTCAATAAGAAAAAGGGGATACGATTGGATAATTTAAATGCTGAAGGGTAGTTGGCCAACAATTAAACTCTGGGCGGCTTGAGTTTTTTTTTTTTTTAAACTAAAAAAAAAATTGATTTCCAAAAGATTTGTTTTGCTAGAATAATTTGCCCACTCCTAATATTACATGTCAATGTCATCACTCAACTCCCTGTTTATTTTTATTTATTATACAGAAATGCAAGCCAGCAACCAAAAGCTTAGTGTGAATATTCCAGAGTATTTTGACGGACGTAATAGTATATGAACCGAGTATATTAATGAGAGAAAAAGTTACTGAAAGGGAAAATAATAGTAAGTGGTGATTTACTAAAACCCTACACGTAATGTTTAATTTAAGCCAATTAAAATCCGTTTACGTAATAATAAACGCTTGCGTGTGATTATTCAGATTGCAATATAGGCCATAGCTAAGCAGGATAAATAAAAGGTCAAACAGTGAAAAAAATATTCGTTTTGGAACGGGTTTGACCGTCGCACGTGGGAAAGACGCGCGAATGGTATGGTGACTCATGCCACGTCATAGTTATCCAATCCTCAAAAAAGCTATCCTTTTTTGTTTGTGTAATAAAAGAGATTAAAATAAAGAAATTGGTGCATTCTAATTGGTGATAGCCACACATTTTTTAGGTGCTGGGGACCACTTCTCCCCACCTACCACTTATCTCATCTTTAGCCTCTCTCTCTATAAACTTTTCTTTCCCGTTGCTAAGAATACAGAAAACGTTAAATCATTGACAATTTTTTTAGCTCATGTATTATTTATAAACTATGATTGTAGGATTGTAGTGCCATGGTGGATTAGGAATTTTGGATGTCATTATATTTATATATTTTAAAACCTGTAATAAAATGCTTTAATTAAGTGATTTACCGGTGTTAATTTGTAGGTTTATATTGTTCTGAGAGTTTATTTTTTCCTTTTAAACTACTAAAGCAAGCATTCATAACTAAGAAATTTTAAAACAAGGTGTCATACACGAAATACATATACAACCATCAGTCAATTAACAGCAATAACATATCTCAGTTGGATATGTATGCTAAACAGTAAACTTTTGTGTCCATGCTTCTCATCAAGTGGTAGATATGCCTTCAATCCATTCCCATGGAGTTTTCAGATGCAATATCAATGGTTAGCTATATTGTTATATATACTTGTTTTAGTAATTTTGGATGCTTGAATTATAGTTTTTTTTTCTTTCATTGTGTGGAAGAAATATTTTTTCTCTTCCATCAGTTAAAAAAAACAATTTGATCAAACATGTTTTATCTACGAAACAAATCTTAATTTGCCTTATAATTGAATGTGCTTATCATATTGACTGGTCAGAAATGATAAGGCAAAGAGGTATCTTGGCAACATGAGGAAAAAACAGCCAGTCCCATTCTCTACACAGTTTAGAAAGTTGTATCTCTACACAGTGCAGAGGTTTGGTTTCTCACTCTCACTTAGGATTTGGGTATGTGTTGTAGAATGAAAAGAATAGTTAGAACTAAATTATCTATATGTAATTTTTTTTTTTGTAATTTGTGAGGGTGAAAACAAAAAGAAAGAAAAACCTGTTGAAATTATACTGAAGTTCTAGAACGAGATATTGGAGTTATTGTTTTATTGACCAAACAAACTAGTGACTAAAACTCTTCCACTCATATGATTTTCATTCATGTACGATATTACACAATTTCAAACCCCCCAGCAAAAAAGATATACCAAAGAACCAACCACGCGACACTTAAACACATGTCACACGCGGCTTCTAAAGGTTTATGGCGCGGATCGGAGGTACAAAGGAAGCCAATTGGTTGGGTTAGGATCAGAGCTCCAGACAGAGAAGGCGCTCGTACATCTCATCCACTGGTTCGTTAAGCTCGGGAAGTGTCGGTCTATTACATCCTTTAAAGTCTCTGTTGTATTAACCCATTCTAACCCTTCTTTAGTATACGTCTTCTCGTTGAAACTCGTCGTGAAAAACCGATCTGCCTCCAATCTCCTAATCATCGTTAATCAAACAAAAGTGAAGTGAGTTTGATTCCTTGTTATGCAAGAAAAGACTCTGTTTTCATGAATGTACACTTATTTTTTATTTGTGAGAACCTGGAGGCAACGAGGAGGAAGATGAAGAAAGCAGTTTCACTAATGGCGAATCCTTTGATTTTCTTCTCTGCATGTAATCCCACGTTAAGATCAAGCTTGTCTATATCGCCTCCATACACTTCCCTTAAAACCTCGATAGCTTCTTCATCATCTGTCAGATCTTCCCATTTGCTGATCGGACTCATCAGCAGATTCTTTCTGAATTCGTTGTATCGAGGGACACCTCTCTCCCGATCTCTATAAACTAAGGAAAAAAACAAATCAAATCAATTGATTTTTCAATCAATCGGTCAGAAGAAGAAGATTTGATTTGACGTACTCTCCAAGGCAGCCATATCAATAAGGTGAGGTCTATCTTCTCCATCGATATCTTGAGGCACAAGATTCCTCATCCAATTAGGGTAATTCCACAGTGTCAGCGCACCACAAGATTGATGTCCCATTGAAACCAGTAACTGCTCAAACCCGATTCTTGAACCCTTTTCTGCTCCTTTCCCAATCAATTCCGTCATCGGTACCCTGTTACAAAACACTTTCCTAGGTCAACAAAAATTGGACCGGCCTAAACAGTGTACTAAAATATTCTGAGTGTCTTACTCTCGTTCTATTGTAGGGTTTGCTTTGTCTACATTCTCAGGTCTTATATCTCGGAGGATAAGTGTGTCTGGTAGAAGACAATGCATCCTGTAGACACTAACGAACTCTTCGGTCAGCGAATAAGGAACTCCATGATCTCTCGGTTTCTTCAGACCAACTAATCCGCTAAGTATGGGACCAAATCTTGCCCCAATCGTGTCCTTCACTTTCTTCCCTAAAAATCCATACCAATTGATCCTCATTCCAGCAGTAAGTGTGTCTGTCTTCAAGAGTTCTATTGTCCAGTCGATTGTGTGAACCTTAGCGATAACAGCTGATGTCACCAATCTTGCAGTCCGGTAGAGTTTCTCATCATCAAAATCTGGATATCGTTCCTGAAATAAAGAGAGTTAAAACTTAAGTCTGATTCTGCATAAAACAGAGATTTCTTGCAACACAAGAAAGATACTAAACCTAATTTTAACAACTTACTTTAAGCATTTCACAAACCGAGTTGTGTTCTTTGACAAAGAGCGCTTGCAACAGAGAGAAACCTGACCAGCTGTTTCTTATGTCACCGGAGATCGGAATACCTCTTTCGTCTCGCTCCAACAAACCATCACCGGAGATTCTTAGTTTTCCATCCTTGAAAACCCTTACTCTTCTCATTCCAGCCTCATCATTTCCATATATTACACTCCCGTCCCTAATTCAAAAATTGTTCTTAAAATCGAACTTATTAAACAACAATTAAGCGTGGATTTGCATGCAAATACGTACCACCATGGGGTTCTTGTGTTGACAGAACCAGATTTGTGGTGATCACCGGAGAGATCTTTCTTCGTTCTGAAGAACTTAAATGACTTCAATGGACATCCACTTGCTACTTCTTCTGGAGCTTCAAGCTCAATCTAGTTGAGGTTTTAAATATAAGTTTTAAGGAAGGAAAAAACTAAAGTTAAGGGAAAGAAATGTAAATCTTGAATAATTAAGGGGTTAGATTGAAAAGAATAGAAACCTGGTGGGTATCTTCCAAATGATCAACCCAATCATGGATCATGAACTGAATCCACGAACAAGCTATCACATTGAACTGGTCCCCATTGTCTATAAATCTTTTTCTTGCTAACAATTTTGTAGCCACCACACTTGGATGTGGATCCAATATCTGTAATAGTCAACCATCATAATAAATTATATAAAACACATTAGTGATGATTAACAAAATTTAATTCGGAGGAAAACTAAAAATAATTTCGTAAATGTATTACTAATTATGAAAAAGAAACAAAAACACTTTCATAAATCATAACAAACAAATACTTTATCCCATAAAAAGATATATAAAGTTAAAGCAAAAGAAGATCATACATCATACTTCAACCACTGGTGACTAGAGATAAGAAATGGATATATACAGTTTGATCAAACCTACAAATAAGTAACTACACAAATTTAATCTGAAACTAATTTGTTCTATGTAAATATAATCGTGATCATATAATATATGGGTTGAGGGGAAACTTACGCCGTACTGAGAAGTACATGGAGGCATATTCCGGCCAATAAAGGTGCCTTGGCTACCGACGGAGTCATCGGAGGGATGGTTACACTTGCCATCAGCCGTACGATAAGTGAACTCATCGGTGTCGTAACCTTGACCTTTGATTCCACCGACATGTATTAGATTGTAACGTTGGTGTAGATGTCTTCGTATCCCCAAGTAAGCTACTCCCAATAACACTGGAAATCTATGCCATAATCCTAGCTTGTCCACTAAGTGCACAATCTATATACATATAATTAAATAAAAATTAATTATACTATTATGATTATTGTTTTCCAAGAAGATAATTGTAGATTAAACAAAGAGACAGAGAGATGTATACACTTACATAGAACAAAAAGGAATCAAAGAAAGACATCTTGGACACAACATGATGAAGCTCAGGATGAAGAAACCAGGAAGAAGAAGATGGAGAGAAACCCATTTTACTGTGTTTTTTTGGCCTTTTGATTTTTTTTTATGTGTTTGGATTATGTTTTGCTTTATGCTTTAAATGATAGTCACACAATTGTAATGGTTCTATTCACACATATACTCACAATGTATTTATATAGACCCACACGCATACTCACATTTATATATCTATTTATGTAAAAATGATGATTTTATTGTTTTTTATGTTAAATAATTTTGATTTATTGTGACCTTAGTAAATAAGTCAACGTATCGAGCGTTATTGATACTCATGATTAGATATACTTAATTTTAAGAATTTGTTTCTAAAATAAATTCGACAATATTAGAATAATTTATACAAAAAGAGAATAATATCAACAAAACAAATGATTTATATTAATATTAGCAGTATAAAATCAGGGTCAAATTATTGATACTCATTACCTATTTGATTAACCTGTCTTATTTTGCATTATTATAATAATTTCTACATATAAAAAGAGAGGATATTACTTGCTAATAAATTATTCTTTTTTTTTTGTGTGTGTGTGTGCAAATGCTAATAAATTATTCATATTGTTATAGCATAGTGTAGCCATGGTCAATTCATGCAATATTGTTTAATCACAAACACACACACACACACAAAATCATGCATTTTTAAATTTCAATATTCCTTGATCAACTTCCTTATTTTCAATTATTATAATTAATATATAAAATATCTTCATATACTTGTGTCATAGATTCATAGTTAGTTCATGCATTATTGATACTAGGCCAAGGGGGATTTTAGAGATCTCAGAGAATTAATGTAAAAATGATTTAAATAATGATTTTAGTTATTTTTCCCTAGTAATATGATATCCTTTTTTCTTACCACAACATATAAAGAATTTAATAAAGTTATGACAAGTGTAGTTTGAAAGAAACACGTTTATATTTATATACTAATTTTTATTATGTTGAAACATTGCAATAAAATTTTGTAACATCTCTCTCATAATTTCTCCAATAGCTAGTGTATTAAGTTTCAATATCAATATGATGAACCTTTCTAGCATTTATGTAAAGCCCTCCTCGTTTGACTTATCTTCTAAACCTCAACTATATTTAAATTTATTTATATATATATAAAAATACCGAAAACTATTAGGATTATGCAATGCTTAAATATTAGTTTTCTGTATATAACATACTCCTTTCGTTTTAGTCTTTTATCAACATGATACAAAAAATTAATATTACTCGGTCATCTAAATCGATGATTTCGAGTTAACATAAAACCAATATAATGACTAGATGTGAATATTTTGCGACAATTTGTTCGTCATTAAATTACTCGTAAATGATAAATGTTTGAAATCGAACATTTTGAAAAACGTTTTTTGGCTTTTAAATTCTTTTAGGTGATTCGATTTCGAATTCTTTTTACATAAAACATTATTTTATATTTAATTAAAAGTATCTAACTAATAACATAAAAATATTGAAGAATATTAATAATCATAATATATTAAAACGCTATAAATTTTGTATAAAATTTTGAAAAATCAAACAAAATAGAACAATAAAAAAATTCTAAACATTTTACATATTAGGACAGAAAGAGTATATAACTGATTAATTGGGTTAATAATTTTTTTTTTGGGACAAATAATTGGGTTAATAATATTAGCCAGAATTAATGAGGCGTTATGAAATATTCATAGTCAAAAGGGGTAAAAGATAGAAGAGATCGACGATGAAATCAAAGTTGTGGATAGTTACACGAATATGTCAACTGTTTTTTCTACGTTTAAGTTATTGGAAAACATATGCATTGCAGTGCTGCCCAAAATTCGAGAAATGGATTTAAGTCGGTCGGGTAACGACCACCTGTATCGATCATTAATAAAATACTTGTATTTTTAGACAGACGTAACCATTTTTATAAAGATTTGTTTGGTTGTTACAGACAAAAAAAGATAGAGGTGTGTATACATGGTTTCATGTGTTCTTTTTTTGATTCGCTAGTCTTTTCTCCGGTCTCGTAGTTTCTAGTCCATATACGTATCAAATTATAAGGAATGGTTTCTTCACAAACAAAAATTACAAGGAATTTGGAGAAGAAAAATACACTTCTTTATTGTTTGTTTGAAGGAAAAACGTATATGTTGATTATGCTGTCTTTCTAGTTCAATATCCTGTTAGCTGCAGGACCGTGCATATAGTTATAAGACAACACAATAAATGTTGTCTAACAATTAACTGTTTCTATTTTTTTTAGAGATTAGGGTTTATGGTATAAGGTTTAAGCTCTTTGGGTTTAGGGTTTAGGGATTAGGGTTTAAGCTCTTTGGATTAGGGTTTAGGGTTTAGGGATTAGGGTTTAGTTTTTTATTTTTTTAAATTTACATGTTAGGTTTAGGGATTAGGGTTTATGGTATAGGGTTTAAGCTTTTGGGTTTAAGGTTTATGGATTAGGGTTTAAGCTCTTTGGATTAGGGTTTAGGGTTTAGGGATTAGGGATTAAGCTCCCTAAACCCAATATGTAAATCTTAAAAAATAAAAAACTAACTCCTAATCCCTAAATCCTAAACCCTAATCCAAAGAGCTTAAACCCTAATCCATAAACTCTAAACCCAAAAAGCTTAAACCCTATACCATAAACCCTAATCCCTAAACCTAACATGTAAATTTAAAAAAATAAAAAACTAAACCCTAATCCCTAAACCCTAAACCCTAATCCAAAGAGCTTAAACCCTAATCCCTAAACCCTAAACCCAAAGAGCTTAAACCTTATACCATAAACCCTAATCTCTAAAAAAAATAGAAACAGTTAATTGTTAGACAGCATTTATTGTGTTGCCGTTTTCTTTTTTTTCTAACACTTTTTTACCTTTTTTTTTAATTTTAACATTCTTGTGACGTGGAATTATGATTGGTGCAGGGGAGAGTGGTGGATATAAAGATCCACCCTAGGAGTAGATCTAAGAACGTCTCATTTAATACCACGTGGCTCTTCTTGACACAAAGTTTTCTCTACGTCGAGACACTTGCCACATATGGATATGGGTAAAGAACCATCCAATCTATAACAGCTTCTTGCTAAGTTATCAAGGAATAGAAATTTAGAGGCAACAAATATGAAATGTCATCGAACCAAATAGTTACGTTGTTTCTTTAAATCCACTCTTAAAGATTTTTCCCATCAGGTTATAATAATCAGTCATTAATTAACCGTATGAGTTTCACGAAACAAAAGAAATACATTGAACGTTAAGGAAGTGATTATATAGTATCTAAATCGTATATATGTGTTGATGATAATTTGGACTTGGATTTCAAAAACCAAAGTTGAAATGATATTAAGACACGACAAGTGTACTGATGTGTGATAGATGTGTGTCGTAAGAGTTGACTTAGATGAAGAGGAAAGGGATTGGTCATGAACTAATAAATGTGTAGGTAGATAAGCTCTAACTAACAATTGGACAGTTATCCGTTTTTGTGCTTGAAACTCGGGTTAGATAAGCAGATCCAAATGCTGAATACATTTCCTAATTATAGGACTTTGTCTGTTTAGTAACACAATCAAATTTTGTAGATGATCGTGACAAGATACCACTACTATTGTTAACAAAATGATGCAATTATGTAAAATTGTTACCTTACGAAACATCTTCGATTTTCATGAAAGTTTTGAACGTAACTTATACTTTCCTTTTTAAGTAAATTAGCCCAGCTAAACTTCATTTGGTATCATCTTGTAGCAAATCTGTATGGTCTCCATGGAGTATCTTTTTGAGACACTTTCACTAATGCAATGACATTTACCATTATGGTCTCCATGGAGGATTTAGAAGAGTCAAACAATATTTCTGTATACAAACAAGGATTGGATTGATATATGTTTACCTTAGCAAAGAATCCACAATGTCAAAGTAATAAGAGTTCGACTCGAGGGAAACCCCACCTAATTGGACGAAGTTGAACTATGATGGAAGTTTCTTTAGTCCAGGAAGCAGAGCTAAAGGGGATTGATACGTTAAAGACTTTTTCTCTGGGAGCTGGACAAAGGACAAAGAGAACCAACATTGTCCCTCTCGTTAGAAGCATAACTACAAGTTCTGTCCATGTCAACGCAACATGCTTGGAGTAGAGAAAAGATTGCCATCTTGTGATCTTCGAAGGAAGATGTTAGCAGCCAAAATTAGAATTATTATATGGAATTCTATTAGGTAACAACTTGGAAAACATATAATCCATTTAGGTACGTAGCTGCTTCGTCGTTACTTTTGACTGTAAAATAAAGTATCAATGTGTTGTGGCCAACTAGTCATACGTCTGCCATAACGATACTAATAACCGCTAGTGCAAGCCCGCTTGGAGCTATTTGATTTTCGATGGAACTAGATGGATATGAGTCGGGTGCGGATGGCCGCCATATCTATATTTCTAAGTGTCTGAGGGAACAATCGTTTCTCTCTCTTAAAACCTCTCCCTTTTCTCTAGAAAAAACTCCGAGACTTTTTCCGTTTAAGCGCCGCCGGCTCCGCCGCGGTTGCTCTTTTCCTTTTTCTTTTGGGCTGAATAGACAGAACCTGGAGGTCGACTAAATCAGAGTGGCTCGCCTTTTCTCTTCCGGCGTCGCGAGGAGAGGATCTCTTCGTCGAGTCGGTTTCAGCTCCGGGCTCTCGCTCCGGCGAATCCTTATCAGTCACGGCTCACGATTCCGTTTAGAGGACGAACGGATCTGGGTGTCTGTGCAGGGAGGGAAGGCGCGACGAGTTCTGGTGTCTGTTTCTGACGACGTGGAGCTGGAGGGTAGCGAAGCATCAAGGCGGAGTTGCGGAAGCGGTGGCCACGCGGAAGTGACTGCGGCGGAGTCTGGCTGGGTCGTGCCTCTGTTGCATGCCGGACTCCACGGAGAATTCGTTTTGAACGGAAGAGAAAGAGGCTCGAGACCACCGGGAGGATAGATCTACGGTTCGAGTTGGAAAGCGGAGGAGGAACCGCCATCGGAGCTCGCTGGGAGCAGCTCTATCGGGTGAGTCCGGAGGGTCCCGGAGAAAGGCACGGAGTCGGGAGGCGGCGAGAGGAGTATGGGTCGGCGGATCCGGAAACTCGGCGGGAGTCGGATCTACTGTCCGAGTGGAAAGCTTCACCTGACACCGCGAGTCTAGCCGCTTCACATCCGCCGGCGACGTGCTGGAGACCGGCGATGTCCTCTAAGTGTGGCGGCGCACAATCCCGCGTTTTGTTCGACTCGGTTACTTGAAGATTCCATTCCGGTTATTTAGGGTTACTTGTATTTTTGCTTTGGTTCGGTCCGGTCTGTTCACGGTTTAGATCTCCGGTTAAAGATCGGTTATTTATAATTAATATAATATTATATTAAAAAAAAAAAAAATTCTAAGTGTCTGACCCTATTTGAAAATCTGCTTTGATCTCATTATTTCTTATTATGTAGAACAATGCAAGAGAGGGATGTTCTCAGTGGCAAACAGTGGCCAGAACACCTAAGAAAAACAACCGAATCTCAATGGATTATACACCATCTTTGACAAAGTCATTCATGACTTCCAAATGCTTGACATTATGGAAAAGATGAACTCTAAGCCTTTTAACCGGCTCTTTCATCCCCAAGTATATATCAATTTTGAGTGTAATGAAGACAAGTCATGATTCCAGAGCAGTCAAACATGAAACACACTGTTCTTTCATTTTTTTTAACTACGTAATGACTTTATAATGACCAACTATATAATGACTCTACGTTGCCAAGCCAGGTTTGTAACCCGTGTCCAACACTAACTTTCAACTAATAGCTTGTTCGTTTTTTCTTGTCATTAGCATCAATCCATTCATCAAGCTTACAATTTTTTTTTTAGTTTGTCCATCACTTTGTTGACTAATAAATGATTTTCACTTTCTCTCACTTGCAAGTCTATCTTTTTTCTTGATCTTACCTTGACAAGTTTTTTGTTTCTAAAAAATATCTCTGACTTGCTTATTAATTGTGCCATGTCTCAATATTTTGTTTTCAATACATGGTTTGGAAGTGTGAGTAAGCTCTCATGATCTATATAGATTTACCAAAAGAAAAAAAACTTCATAATAACAACACAACATCACATCATATGACATCATATCCTATCACATCCTATCGATCACATTACATAAAAAAATAACATCATCACATACTTGTCGCTCTTGTATCTTTTTGGTGCTGCTTACGAGGATATGACATTAGGTATTGAATCATTCTCTTTCTCTTTTTGCGAAGGAATGACTGCAAGAATGAAATATCAATGAAAGAGAACGAAAAGGAAAGAGAAACCGAAAGATAAAGGATTACCTATTTCTTCACAGATCCCCAAATTCTCTGAATATTCTTCTGCATCGCTCCAGAAGCAATCGATTTGGGTTTTTTTCTGATTTTTTGGAGATGATATGATTTTGGCTTTATCCTAGGTTTCACATCTCTCCTTGATCTTATGATTCTTGAGAAGAAAATGCTTCAATTCTTGAATATTGAGAGGCAAGAGAAAATGCTTCAATTTTTCTTCAGGCTTCGCTTTCTTGTCTTCATTACTTCATTACTTCTTAAAAATCTCGTTAACGGAATAATCAAGAACTTAAGAGTTCATAGTTGGATTCATTTGATTAAAGATTGGAAAAGCAGATTTGAATATGTCAAAATTCGATTGATTAGATACCATCTTTGGCAAATTCCATTCATGGCTTCCAAGTATTTGACATTATGGAAAGGTAAACTATATGCTTTTTACCCCCTCTTTTCCCCAAAATAAATAACTTCTCACCCCCAAGTATATATCAAACTCGAGTGTAATGAAGACAAGTGGTGATTCCATAGCTGACAAACATGAAACACATTGTTCTTTGATTTTTATAACTACGTAATGACTATAATAGCCAACTACATAATGACTTTATAATGACTCTATGTTGACAAACTGTGAATGACTCTATAATAATTCTACTCTACGTTGTCACTTTTTCTTCTTTTCATATTTGATAATTATAATAACTCCTCTAATGCATGTTTTCTTTGGAAGTTATATTGGAATTATTGGGTTTGTGATATCTTGGCCTCTGGCGCCAAGTCCATAGCCAGGTTTGTAGCCCATGTCGAACATTAGTTTCCAACCAATACCTTGCTCCTTTTTCTCGTCATTAACATCAATCCTTTCATCAAGATTTGCAATCTTCTTTTTATTTCGCCCATCACTCTATTGAGTAAACAACGCTTTTCACTTTCTCTCACTTGCAAGTATGTATTGTTCTTAATCTTGACCTTGATAAATTTCTTCTTTCCAAAAAATATCTTTGACTTACTTATTAATTGTCTCATGTCTCAGTATTTTGTCTTCAATACACAGTTTGGAGGTGTGAGAAAGCTCTCGAGAGCTGTATAGATTCACAAAAAGAAATAAAATGTAGAAAAATAACAACATAATATCACATCACATCATATCACATAAAAGATAACATCACATACTTGTCATTCTTGTATCTTTTTGGCGTTGACTGATAGGATATGAAATTAGGTATTAAATCTTTCTCTTTTTCTTTTTGTGAAGGTATGACAATAATAATGATATCTCAATGAAAGAGAACGAAAAAGAAAAGAGAAGCCGAAAGATAAAAGATTTCCTATTTCTTCACAAATCCCCAGATTTTCTGAGTATTCTTTTGCATCGCTCCAAAAAGCAATATTTGGTTTTTTCTGATTCGTGAGATATGATATAATTTTGGCTTTATCCTAGACTTCTTCATCTCTCCTTGTCTTATGAATTCTTGGGAAGAAAACATGCTTTTTAATATTGGGAGGCGAGAGAAAATGTTTTGATTTTTCTTCAGACTTCACTTTCTTGTCCTTATTACTTCTTAACAATGTCGTTAGCGGAATCGATAAGAACTTTAGAGTTCACAATTGGATTCAACTGGTTAAAAATTCGAAAAAGTAGATTTTTTTTTGTCGGAAAAAGCAAATTTAAATATGTCAAAATTTGATGGATTATACACCATCTTTGGCAAAATCATTCATGGCTTCCAAGT
Source organism: Orychophragmus violaceus (assembly GCA_030180135.1). Taxonomy (NCBI): domain Eukaryota; kingdom Viridiplantae; phylum Streptophyta; class Magnoliopsida; order Brassicales; family Brassicaceae; genus Orychophragmus; species Orychophragmus violaceus. Next base: position 6,289,967 of record CM058231.1, on the reverse strand, counting down.
GCTTGACATTATGGAAAAGGTAAACTCTAGACTTTTTTACCCGTTCTTTTCCCCAAAATAAATCACCTCTCATCCCCAATATATATAAAATTCGAGTGTAATGAAAACAGGTGGTGAGTCCAGAGCAAACTAACACATATCACATTGTTCTTTGATTTTTGTAACTATGTAATGATTGTATACTGACCAACTACGTAATGACTCTACTTTTACGAACTTTGAATGACTAAAATGATTCCACTCTCCGTTGTCACTTTTCTTCTTTTCGTATTTGATAATTGAAACATCATCTTCAATGCATGTCTTGTTTGAATGTTTTATTGGAATTATTGGGTATGTGATATCTTGGCTTCTGGCGCCATGTCTAGAGCCAAGTTTGTAGCGCATGTACAACATCAATATCCAAACAATATCTTGCTTTTTTCTTGTCATCATCATCAATCTTTTCATAAAGATTTGCAATCTTCTTTTTAATTCGTTCATCACAATGTTGACTAATCAACATTTTTTTTTTCCTTTCTCTCACTTGCTTACTTGTTTTTGACTTTGACAAATTTCTTGTTTCCGAAGAATATTTCCGAGTTGTTTATTAATTATCTCATGTCTCAATATTTTTTTTTTCAATATACAATTTTGAGATGAATAAGCTCTTCAAAAATAACAACACAACATCATATCATATTGCATTACATCAATCATATCATCAAAAATAACAACATCACATACATGTTATTTTTGTATCTTTTTGTGTTGGCGAAGAGAATATGAAATTAGGTGTTGAATCTTTTTCGTTCTTTTTGTGAATGAATAGTTGCAGAAAGAAAATCTCAATGAAAGAAAACGAAAAATTAAATAGAAACTCAAAAATAAAGAATTACCTATTTTCATAAATGACTCCAAAATAATTGATTAGAGTTTTTTTTTCCGAATTGTTAGAGATGAAATAATTTGGTATCATGAATTTCTTCATCTTTTATTGTCTTCTGATTCTTGGCAGTCGAGAGAATGATTGTTTTTAAGTTTTGTTCCATATTTCTAAAAAACATTACATCCCCAAGATAAATCAAGTAATTATACTGATATTTTACTTTTTCATTTTGATAAATTATATATTTATTTAGGAAAAACCAAAACATTTTAATCATTGACATATGTAAGGTTTTGTTTTTTTTAAACATGTGTAATCTATTTAATTCTTACCATTACAAATTTTCATTATTCACTATTTTTTTGTCATGTACTAGACTTGTACAAACAATTTTTTTGGTTGGTATTCTCAACATCATATAACTTGTGTGTGTGACATTTTACATTATAATAGTATATGCTAAGTAATACCTACTATATCAACTATATGCTATCACATTACTAGAATTTACAACAATTTTTATGTTTTCAATATTTTTTTAGTCATTACCCTTTTTAGTATGAAAATACAACTATATATTCTCTCTAGAAAAAATTTGATGTTGGTATATATATATATATGCAGTTGTTTTCAAACAAATTTCTTACCCACATAGTAAACTGTAATTTTCTAACTCAATTAGAGCATTTATATATTAGTGAGATATTGTATGGATTTTTCACTAATACATAGTTATATACTAATATTATGTATAAATATTTTGAGAAATTAAATCTAAAATTAAATCTTCATTAGTAAGAAACCTATGAATATCTAACTAATATAATATTAATATTTAATAAAAAATATTTTATATTTTATATCTCAATAGTATTATCTAAATGTAAGCAATATTATGAAAAATGATTAATTTGAAATTTATGTATAAGAGAAAATAACATTTTTAATATTCTATTATTATTAACTAAAATAAAATAAATTTAATATGATATATTAAATTTAACTAACATAAATTTAAAATAACATTAGTACATAATTTAAACTTATGCATAATGTAATTTATAATATAAATAATTTTATTTTATGATTTGAAAAAAATAAAAATTAAAATAACAACATATAAAATATTTAATTAGTATTACAAATAATAGAGTATTTGATTTATCACAAATCAGTTTTGAATTAAATGACATGTGTAAGAGAGAGATTTTCATTGAAAAAAAAACTAATTCTCGCCAAATTTATCGAATATTAACTTTTAGTTATTTTAAATTTAATTTTAATGATATTTTAGTTTAGAAATCCCATTGAGATATTGTTAGATCTATATCTATTACATAGACAAACAACTAAGTTATTTGAGTGTAGAGGGACATAAAGATGGACACGAAAAAAGACTTTTAGGCTTTTCTCTCTGGCTCGAAACCCAAGAGAGGGTTCGTCCTAAAATCTACACATCCGTCGATCTTTTTCTGTTTTCCGTTCTTCATCGCCGCCGCCTTCCCGGGATGTTCGCGCTCCTCGCCGCCATTGGGAAGGGCTTTCTCCTCTTCTGTCTTCGGCTCTCCCTGTCGCTTGCTCGGTTTTCAGTGGCTGGAGTTTTCTGTTCTTCTTGGGTCGACGGGATCTCGACGGAGTGGCCTCTGGTGTCCTTGCGGTGGCTCCTTCAAAGCCATGTGTGGTGGCGTTTCGTCTTCTCGCTTTTTGGATGGTGGGCTTGGCTTTGGTTGTGGTTTGTTGGCGTCAACGGAAACGACGACGAGATTTTTTTAGAAGCTCGGATATGCTCATGGTCCATTTTCAACGGGTCTACAGAACCTTGAGGACGGGTTTCTCGGCGCACATGTGTGGGTCAGTGTGGTATCTTCTAGTTTCTCGGTCTGAGGTGTGGTGGCTTCGTGTTTGACTCTCTTCAGATAGGGCAGAAAGAGCTTGTGATTGGTTCATCCTTCTGGTGACCAGTATGTGGTGGGTCGGAGCTGCACTAGGCAGATTTGCAAGTCTATTTGCGGTTTTCGTTCTTTTTCAGGATTTGCAATCCTCATCTGGTTCAGGTAAAACTTGTCTCTTTGGTTTGTTATAGCTCAGTCTGGTTTGTATTCTCTAGCCGGTAAGTTGGTCCGTGTGGCATCGCTTAACTTTGTCTATTGATTACTTGATTAGGATAGGTAAAGGATGTTGCTCTTGCCGTGTTTGGTCTGGTTGTTAGGGTCATGCAGATTTGTCGGGTCAAAGTTTTTTGTGGCAAGCTATCAATTCCTTTAAATTTTGGTCTCTTATGTTCCAGGGATATCTTTCAAGTGAAGCGATGAGGGAATATGGATCTTGTTGAGGGATCGAGAATGGGATGCGACTTCTCTCATTCTCTTCCTAGTCCGGCTCGTGTAATTTGCTTTTCCTCCCATGACACCAAAGTGTTTTTGGATTGATTGCGATGTTTCCCAAGTTTTTCTTCTTTCGAAGATGCTCTTAGGTGGTGGTGTGTAGAGAAGTTATAGGCGTAGTCTAGTCAAAATAATTAAGGGGTTTTTCTCGACGAGTTTCTCTCAGTGTGGTTGCATTGTTATCTGCATAACGGCTTGTTTTTGGCTCCTCATTGTCTTCTGTGCTTGTTCAACTCGACTTTAGTTTATAATCTCGGTTTGTTTTAATTTTGTTAGTTTGGTTTTTCAGTTTTTTTTCCCTGTGATTTTCTCTTAAAATCTTAAATTGGTATAAAATTTAAGATTTTACAAAAAAAAAAAACAACTTTGAACCTATCTATTTTTCTGCCTGAAATATATTTAATTAAAGCAAAAGAAGAGAAAATTTATAATATCCCATTCAGAAAGACCAGAGATACATTCCAAAAATAATACAAAAGTTATAAAGTTAACTTTAATAACTCAAACTTTGTCTATTCAACATTATTTTCCTCCAATGCTTTTAGTTTTTTTTTTCCTGTCAACAATTATCTGCTAAAAGTTATACAAAACATCTAAAATAAATTAAGGAACACCTTGTTTTAATACCAAATATCTGATGCGATCTTTATATTTGATTGATACGGGAAGAAGTTTACATTTGCAATAATTAATGCGGTGGGATTGAACAAGGAAAGAAATCATAAAAAGAAAGGTACAGCAATTGGCAATAAAGAACTAACAAATTAAGAAAGTTATAAATAAATATGGATCTTCGCATATACGGAGGCATTAACATAAACCCTAATTACCTACCAGAAAACAAATCAATTCGAAAAGACAGAACTCATTGCTTAATAATCAAACTCATCACCATAACAACACAAACTCTGGGAATTACTAGGACAATGCTCCAGACAAAGGCCTGTCTATCAAGAAAAAAACTGAAATAAAACACTAAAATTATTACTGAAGAGAAATAAAGATAGATAAAGTGAAAGAAGATGTAGAGCTCCCTTCAATCCAAAGAAGAGTAAAAGCCATTAAAGGGCAAGTTAAAGCTCCTGAGATATGCAAGCCATATAACCAAATCCTTTTTTTCTCTATAATAAGGATTAGGGCTTATGGGATCCATAGCTTAGCAGCTTTTCTTTACCCTGCTAAACTCTCGTTTGAACTTTAAGGAGCTCTACTTCTGTCGATCTTTTCATCTCGAGAAAATCTTTTTGAAACGCCAAGATCTATCGAGGGACCAAGACGCATGTCAAGTCAAAGATTCATCTATGTTATGGATCTGATCGGAGAAACTACAAAGACTAAAGAAACCTTAACTATTATGATCCAAACTATACAAGTTGACTGGCAGATCTAGACATAAACTAAAGTCTCCGTTAAACACACAAAGTAAAGAGGAAAAGAGTAGAAAATTAGGGATTGAAAATTAGGGATTGCAATACTAAAACATTTAGGTCTTCGAAAATGATAAATATTCAATGAAAGCTTGAATGAAAGAAATTCGATCTTGTACATAATTTAATATATACTAGTAAACCAAAATCGATACATATATCTTCAGCCATCTTAAATCAAGAAAACCAAGTGAATAAAATGAAACCAACTTGGATTCTTGAGGAGAAAAAGATTTGAAGAAGTGCTACATATCTGAAGAAAGAGATGAAGAAGAACCCTAATTAACTCTAACCAGATTTAGAGAGAGAGAGAGAGGACACGTCAAGTTTTTGGAAGAAGTGATAGATAGAGAGTTGTAATTATAGTAGTTTAGATATTCGTTATTAAAGTAAATAATAAAATTAAAATTGAAGAGAAATAAACGGGTGGGTGCATCCGAAAGGACATTGGAAGGGTCTGACATTGTTTAGTGTTAGATTCCCTACGCGTCACATGCGTCCTTCTTCTCGGCTTTTGTGTCTCTCTCTTTTTTTTCTCCAAAAATTTATTAAATTATAAATAATAGTACTACTAATTATTATTCTTTCGAACCACTAGTCCATACAGTCCACTACAGATCTAACTTTGAAATTGTATTTGCCCTACCAAACCACTAAATGTGCGATCAGGATTAAGTCAGATGATGTGGGCACGAAAGCAGGGAATTATTATTATCTCTGTATGAAAATCTATGGCTAGATTTATTACAACCAACTTGTCGTATTACTACCTCACAACAAGTCTGGTCTCTATCACAGTTAACGTAGATGTAAAGAAAAGATGAGATGTGTTATACATTTTTTTATACAAAAGATACGTAACCTCGCAAATTCCCAATTATCTTTTTTTTTTTGTTCATGAAAATACTCAAATGTTCAGCACATAAACATAAACATAAACATAGTAAAACTTCTATTAACTAATAATATTGAAATCATATATACTTTTTTGTCCACAATGATATTCATTAATAAAGTCCAAAGGCTAAGTACACAGCCAATTGAGATTATTACATAAAACAGAAAACAAAACGATCTCATGCAGCCCAACACAAACCCATCAATTCGAAGAAATTTCCAGAAAAATCACATGGCTTAACTCACGGACACTTATCAAACCACCGAGATACTGTCATGCACATCGAAATTGGAGTTGGAGATTGTCGGCGTCGATGGAATTACATGTAAAGATCTAATTCGCTCTGCCGATCTATTTCTCATGCAAAGAAACGCCAAAGAGGAATACGAGATGGGAAAGTTACCCGACTCACACTAAGACCACCAAGCTCCATTGATGCTTAAAACCGCCGACTATACCCAATTTATTGATATAACAAATAGCTTGACTCACCGCTGCACGCCGTGAAACAAACCAGGAGACAAAGACTACGAAAACTAATTATCCAGTTAAATAAGTGTCTCGAAGAGTGAGGAGAGTCGTCTTCTCTGACAAGATTAGCTCGCCATCGAGAAGAGATCGTAGATGGACTGATAGTCCAAATATATAAAAGTCGATTCCGGTTACACCTGAAAAACTAAAAGTCGAACAAAACCCCATCTCAAAAACATGGAAATTCAGTGGGGGATTTGTCGAAGTTTATTGGTCGACAAAGGTCAAAGCTAAACGGTAGCGAGGACCGCAGCGAACTAAGGCAAAAGTAATCCGACCGCCGGCGTAGCAAAAGCTATCACCGATGGCCGGAAACGGAGAGAATCGAAAGCGGTGAACTAGAGAAAAGATGTATTGATTCATAGAATCCACAAAGATCAATTCGATGAGCTGATTAGAAAATAAGAGACTTGGATAATAAATATTAAAGGATTGAAAGACAATAACAAAGATTGACCGAAAATATAGTCTTATTAGAACAAGAGCCGAAAACCGAACTGAATCGCTAGCTACAAAAGTATGAATATTTTAGCTTAGTCACAGAGGAAGAATATTTATATCAGAGGATTTAAAAAATTTTCTTAGATTCTCTTTGATATTATTTACAAAATCCGAAGCAACTTAGATTTTGTTTCAATTTCCAAGATTTATGTTTATCTTCTTTTATTTTGTAAATATGTTAAATTAACATATTTACTTTTTTCATGTAGGTCGGTCGTGGTATCGGTGTCGACAGCTCGGTCGCGGTATCGACGCCTAGCTGTCTTGTTGTCGCCGTACTATTTCGCAAGGGATCGACGTCATCCCGCTTGGATTGGATCTCTTTCGAATCGTTTTAGTTATTGAACCGGTTATAAAGCGGTTTTAAACCCACCTCCAACAAAATAAAAGATTTACTTAGAGAGATGAGCTTTTATCGATAGATATTTTTTTTTACCGTTTGTGAAATCATATTATTTTATTAATTTAATTAGGTTATACTCCATCTTCTATAGAAGAAGAAAAAACCAAGCATCATTATTTGATAGTGGAATGGAATCATTTGGAGCTTATTGCTAGACTTTTAAGTGATTCCATTTCTAATGGACTGATAAAAATGATTCTAGGCCATATAGTTTCTTATCAGTCCATTAGAAATGGAATCATTTGCAGCTTATTGCTAGGCTTGGCCCATGAAGAATCAAATCTCAAAACCGAAGAGATGACGAATCAATGCTGAGTAAACCGGACCGAGCCGACCAATAATTTTATTTTTTTTCTTTCTATTATGAACCTGGAAAACGACGTCGTTACGATGGACTCTTCCAGCTTCTCATTCCCTTTAGAATAAGGCGCAAACCCGTATCCCACCCAACTTTAGAGCGTCTCCTTTCCTTTTTCATTTACTTTTCAATATTTCTTTCCCTCAAATGTTGATTTCCTTCTGTCTATCCTCTAACGGCTACTTTTTCCCAGGAGAGCCGAACATAAATCCAAACAAAAATTCACACTTTTAAGATCAGCTATAACATTCCGATCATTGGTTTGTAAAATCTGGTGAAGCAATACCAGAGATGGAGCAGCCGAAGAAAGTTGCTGATAGGTATCTCAAGCGAGAAGTTCTTGGACAAGGTACTTATGGCGTCGTCTTCAAAGCAACTGATACTAAGGTCATTCCTCACTCAAATCTTGTACCGATCCCATTGAAACTAGGGTTCATATTCTGAAATTTTTCTCCTTTTGGTTTATGATAAGCTTTTTGATCTACAAAATATGTTTTTTTGCAAATTTCTTGTGTGTATTCAATATGGGCAATGATTGTTTGAATCAAAGTTGTCACCTTTTCATCATTGTATTCAAATGGACTTGCAGAATGGACAAACTGTAGCGATCAAGAAGATAAGACTTGGTAAAGAGAAAGAAGGTGTTAATATAACAGCTCTCAGAGAAATCAAATTACTCAAAGAGCTTAAACATCCTCATATAATCGAGTTGATTGATGCATTTCCTCACAAGGAAAACTTGCACATTGTGTTTGAGTTCATGGAGACAGACCTTGAAGCAGTGATTCGAGATCCTAATCTGTTTCTATCCCCAGCTGACGTCAAATCTTACCTCCAAATGATACTGAAAGGTCTTGAATATTGCCATGACAAATGGGTTTTACACAGGTACTAACTTATATGCTTACTCTCCATGAAGTTCTGTTTAGATATTGATTATCTTTGGTGTATTGTTCAGAGATATGAAGCCAAACAACTTGTTAATAGGACCCAATGGACAACTGAAACTTGCAGATTTTGGTTTAGCACGTATCTTTGGTAGCCCAAGTCGTAAGTTTACTCACCAGGTCTTTGCTAGATGGTATAGAGCACCTGAACTTCTGTTTGGTGCAAAACATTATGGTGCTGCTGTTGATGTTTGGGCTGCTGGCTGCATTTTTGCTGAACTTCTATTGCGTAGACCTTTTCTTCAGGTGAACTCACATCTTTGTGTTCTTGTCTGTTTATTCTTTTGGGCTGCTAGCTTACTTATTCCATTGCAGGGAAACAGTGATATTGATCAGTTAAGTAAAATCTTTGCTGCCTTTGGGACCCCTAAAGAAGATCAGTGGCCAGATATGTTATGTCTTCCTGATTATGTAGAGTATCAGTTTGTCTCTGCGCCTTCTTTAAGCTCTTTATTCCCAACGGTTAGTGAAGATGCTTTAGATTTGTTGTCAAAGATGTTCACTTATGACCCCAAGTCAAGAATATCGATTCAGCAGGCTCTACAACACAGGTACCTATAGAGAATGCAATAAAACCAAACCTATTTTAGTTTTGTTCTAAAACCTTCACTGTCTTTTTATAGGTACTTCACATCTGCACCTTCTCCTACTGACCCTTTAAAGCTCCCAAGACCAGTTCTCAAGCAGGAAGCTAGATCATCTGACAGTAAACTCAAAACAATCAAAGTGTTGTCACCAGCACATAAGCTTAGAAGAGTGATGCCTGACCGTGGAAAGCCTGCTAATGGTTTCAAAGATCAGAGTGTAGACGTCATGAAACAAGCTAGCCATGATGGACAAGCACCTATGTCTTTAGATTTCACCATCCTAGCCGAGCGGCCACCAAACCGACCAACCATAACCAGGTGAGAAACAATTGGTTTCAATACTTTTTGCAATCAGTTCTTGTTCAGCTTTAAAGATCATTTTTTTTTTTAATGGATTCTTGATTTTTTTTTTTTTTTTTTGGTTTTGCAGTGCGGATAGATCTCATCTGAAGAGGAAACTTGATCTTGAATTCCTATAGTATATAACATAACAGGTTTCTTCGTCGTGCCCTGCTCAGGTGTACATGGCTCTTGCCTCTTACTGGCTGGTTGCCTTAACCGGTTCATGTAATTTTGTTATATTACTACTAGTGATGATGAACATGACCAATCATTCTTTCTGTTTACTATATAGAACACAAAGCATCATGATTAACTACTCATTATGTCAACCGATCACATTGCACAAACACACAAAACATCAACAACAAAATCTTTCACAAACACTAAAACTACTTTTCCTTTTTCTGGCTCTAATTTTACTTTCATGACCATGACCATGACCATGAGATACAAAATTATTCTCATTCGAGTTACCTGATTTGGGGTTTGGGATCATTCTGAAGATATGTTGATATGTTATCCCTGCAGAGCCGTACTTGGAGTATTACAAAAACAAAATCAAGTGCCTCAAGCTCCACATTTAAAGGTTTAAGTTAGTTCAATTAGTCAATTTTCATAAATTTTTGACTCTATTAATAATTTTCTACTAGTATCATGAGCTACCACAAATATTATTAAACAAAATTCTTTAAAAAAATAAAAATTATCAAATTAATTTAACAATAATAATATTATAAAAATTTATATGAGACTATTTATAATTAAACATACATACATGATACATCACTATATTTAATAAGATATTTTATATTTTATTATAAATAAACTAATAGTAATAAAATAAATTAGTATTATATATTTTTATGTATAAAATCAATACATAAATATCTTATTTAAAATATTTTAGAATTTATATATATGTTCAAAATTTATATAATTAATATAAATTTATTATATAAAATCCAAAATAATATATATTTATTTGAAAATATTCATAAACATTTTCATATTTATCATTTCATTTTTATTTCTTATTGAAGGTTTTATAAAATAAAATTAAAATTTTTATAAATATTTTTTATATTTATAATCTCATTTTACCTTTTCATTTTTTATTCAAAGTTATATATATATATATATATCTGTAAAATAAAATTTTAAAACCTTCATAAATATATTATATTTATCATCTCATTTTTATTCAGGTTATTTATACATACATAATAAAATTAAAAATATAGTAAAATTATTAATATAAATTAAAGTTAATACATTAATTAGTCTAATTTCATTAATTACAAATTAGTAATCAAATGTTTTGAGAGTGAATATAAAACCAAAATCACTTTCCAATCAATATAAATGACTTATTTCTTTTGATTATTTGTTCAATTATTTATTTATTAGTTCTCATTTATTTTTGGTGTTATAATAATGTCACAAATTATTTGTTTTATTGAATCTAATTATTTATAAATTTCTAACATTTTCATTCGATTACATTTTTATATATTCTACAAAAAAATCCATCAAATATTGACATAATACAAATAAATAACCTTTTAGTCTTGAATGTTTATTTCATGGATCTAGTTAAGTGTATATATAGTCTTCAGATAAATGTGTTTCTAGTATTTTCATAACACTACTAGATACTACAATGTTTTATATAATAATTCACAATTATTTATTAACAAAATAACTTGTATATATTATTTGGTAAAGTGTTTGTATAATTTTATATAATGATTGTTATAATCACATGTTTGTATAATAAACTTGTTTAAATAAATATTCAATCTTTAGTAATTTTTTTCTCATGTTCGTTTTTTTTCATCTCTCAGTAATTTTCGGTCTCTCTCATTCTCTCTCATTTGATTAACACCATAAATAAAATTAAAAACGACAAGATATATGGGAAAGTTGCGAAATCATGTTTTATCTCGCCGCCAAATGTCCTGAAACAGCTTTTCTCGCCTCTCAAGGCACAAAAAGATCGAGAAACACCTTCTTTGCTGCTGAATAGCAAATAAACTCAAGGGCCACCTCTGAGAGTGAGACAATGTATTGTTTCTATGTAGCGATTGGACAAAAACGTTCCTCGAGCCAGTCAATGCATTCTTACCAGAAGGTAATGACCAGAAGTAGCTCTATTTGAGGTCCCATCGTTCTCCCTCCGCTCCCAAAGCAGTAAACCATGGAGTAGATTCCGCATCTTCTTTTCTCGTTCGATTTCTATAACCCCATCTTCAACACATGTTTCTTTTGAAAGTTGTACTGCAATGATGGGTTTTTTGATACCTTGTCCACTGTGGCCAAGCCTAAAACCAGGTGTATAGTCCATTTTCTCCATAATTTTCCAACAAACGCTTTTCAATTTGTTTTTCTGTGAAGAAAAGGATGTTGACGCTTCATTAGTATGATCCACCTGTTGACAAAAAAAGTATGATCCACCTCTCTTTTCCCAATGAGAGAGTTTCCTTTTGTGTCTGAAAGATGTTTGCAATTGTCTTTATGTTTCCCTTTTCCTTTTTGGTCACAGTGTTGAGTCAGCTGGGATTTCTTAACGTTGACTCTGAACAAAATTGTAACGCCCTGTCCGCCCCTACCGGTGAGTCACCCATCCCTCTCGTCGGGCTCGTGGGCCTCACCCCTGTCCGACGGTCGGTGCGTTATTTTTGGTAGGCCCAACCGAGTAATTTGCTGACCCTATAATCACCCCCTGACCTTTTCCCATGTGTTTTGTCCTCACACACATGCTACCACGAGTCACTTCCCGGAAGGTCACCCATCCTGGGACTACTCCAGCCCAAGCACGCTTAACTCTGGAGTTCTTTCAGGCAAGTGACCGGAAAAGGTAAGTGCACTTGGTGATATAGGTAGCCAAATTAATTCATTTAAGCCTTTCTCAAATGGGTTGGGCCCAGTATGTTACAATTCTCCCCCACTTAATGGGAATTCGTCCCCGAATTCCGCATCTCATTTTCGGAGCAACCATAACCCCCAAACCCCAGGATTGTCTCCCGAGACAGAATCGGTTTGATTTCCCTGAGCTCTGATACCACTTGTAACGCCCCGTCCGTCCCTACCGGTGAGTCATCCATCCCTCTCGTCGGGCTCGTGGGCCCCACCCCTGTCCGACGGTCGGTGCGTTATTTTTGGTAGGCCCAACCGAGTAATTTGCTGACCCTATAATCACCCCCTGACCTTTTCCCATGTGTTTTGTCCTCACACACATGCTACCACGAGTCACTTCCCGGAAGGTCACCCATCCTGGGACTACTCCAGCCCAAGCACGCTTAACTCTGGAGTTCTTTCAGGCAAGTGACCGGAAAAGGTAAGTGCACTTGGTGATATAGGTAGCCAAATTAATTCATTTAAGCCTTTCTCAAATGGGCTGGGCCCAGTATGTTACAAAAATTCTCATTCAGATCGATGTGTTTAGGATGCTTTAGGAGATAGTTTGGTGTTTCTTTTGTCCTAGTCTTGTCATGATCAACTTCACTTAGACTTTTCTCGTCATTTGTGGTTAGCTGTTTGTCAACTTTTCCAGTCTTCTTATTTTTACCACTTTTGTCATCAACTTTGGTTAGCGGTCTTTGAAATTTTCCAATACTCTTCTTTGTAGGTCTCTCAAAACAGTTTTTGGAGCTATGACCTAGCTCTCCACAGCTGGACACATTTACAGAAAAGAAAGAAAGATAAAAAAATATCAAAATACACATCATATGAAAGAAGACATCAAAACACGTACTAGTACGTCACACGACATACATACTTGTCACAACTTCTGTCGACCCGATATCTTTTAGACTCTTCCTGAGAGAATAGAAAATTTGATACTCTAGATCGAGCCCCCACAAATGGGTCTTTTTCTTTTTGCTCAGATAACTAGAAGACTGCAAAAAATAAGTAAAAATTACTCTTTTTTTTAAAGGGCTTTCGTATTGAATTTTTATTTTGTTACAAGAAGGCAAGAAAAAAAAAAATACATAAAAGAAAAAAGATTCCAGTCCCAATCTATAACAAAACCTCTAACGGGCCAAAACCCTCTTAACCCTAATTCTTTCACGCCCAAAAGAGATCCAAACAGACAAATCCTAGGCAAATGGAGCCGTCGTCGAGAGAACCTGGTGGAGCCGAAGACGAGCTGCTGCGATACGCCACCACTGAGAAAGATGCGCCGGGCCTTCGAGAAGACTAGAACAAGAATGCCTAGAAACACCGGGGAGAGGAAGCCACAAAGAGAACATCGCCTGTGAGGTGATGCCTAAGCGAGGGAAGGGAGAGGAGCCCACTCACCATCCACCATTGTTAGTCCACCGCAGATGTGATGCCTAGGAAGTCGGAGAGCTTCCTCGGCTATTGTCGGCCCACCACCACTGCCGTGAGAGCCGCACCGCCCACTGCCACCGTCCTCTAACGAGCAGAGATACGGTGAAGCAGACCCAACGAAGATATGCAACCGCCGCTCTAAAAGAGACAATCAACGGAGACTGAATACCACCGCGAGAAGGGGCGGCGTCGAAGAGCCACGAAGCAAAAAAAAAACCCGGGAGCGGATGAGAAAACATCAGCGCAAGAGGTGGGGACGCCAACCACCATATCTGGTCCCCGTAGATCTAGGGAGTTGACGCGCTGCCGCCAAAGTTTCTTCGCCACCGTATGCCGCGAGATCTAGAAGAACAAGCCCAACACCACCGTTAAAGAGAGGAGGAGGGAGGGTTCACGGATGAAGCATGACCTGAGAGGAGAAGAAAAAAGAGGAGAACCCTCTCCGGCGAAGAAGAGTGCCAGAGAGGCGAGCTTTAGATTTCGCCGGAAATCGCCTAGGGTAGAGAGAAAAAAGAGTTCACGCCGCTCAAAGGCCTATTCGATCAAGTAAAAATTACTTCTGATAGCACAAATTTTAAGGTTAATTACTATAATAGCATTATAGAGTGTTTTTTTTACTAAAGTAGCATTCTATAATGTTAAAAAAATATATTATCATTTCCTTAACTTAATTTTTTTAAAATAATATAAATAAAATTAAAATAAATAAATAATATAAATTTATTTTTCAAAAGTAAATAATTAACAAAAGTTCGTTTTTCAGGAATAAATAATTCATATAAATCCGTTTAAAAAAATAAATAGTAAGAAACTAATCAAAAATAATTTTATAAATATATCATTTAAATACAAAATATTATTTTTGATGGTTAAATTATTTTTTTCAAAAAATACAAAATATGTTTTTATAAATAAATCATATAAATAAAAAATTAACATAAATTATTTTTTGGATAATTATTTTTTAAAAAATTGCTTTCAAAAATAAGAAATAAATACAATATAACGTTTTATTAAATCTATAATTTAAATAAAAGATTGATACAAATATTATTTTTGTTGGTTATTTTTATTATTATTTTTATTTCGTAAAAAATAATTAAAAATTATTTAAATAAAAAATTAATTGAAATTTTTTTTTTTGTTGGTTATCTTTTTGTGCCAAATATTAAATTTATTAAGTGAATATTTAGTTAGCATAAATGGTTCCTAAAATTAGGAGAAGATCACGCGACAGTTTTTTGAATTAAATATATCTTCATTAAATCTGTAACATTAAAATAAATCTGTAACATAACAAAAATCATAAACATTATAAATAAATTTGCGACAAAGAGAAAAAGTTTGTAACATAGTAGTGCTACAATAGTAATTATTTTATACAATTTTATTTGTTGCAGAGTTTAATAAATCTATAACATGTAACTCAAATCTGTAACACTAATTTTTAGGTATATTCAAAACTAATGAAACAAATCTGAATTTTTTTTTAAAAGTCTGCAATACATTAGTATAAATTTGTGTCACATCAGCAAAAAAACCAAAAATCTGCAACATGAGAACATAAATCTATGATACATTTAAAACACTACGATGCTAGTATAAAAAATTTCAGAAACATTCTAACGTGTTACAGATTTTTAAAACTCCGCAACAAAGAAAATTTATTCAAAACAAACGACAATAACTCCGTGCATGCTTATTCAAAAATCCATCATTTCAATAAATCTGTAATAAAGAATGTCATAAATATGTGCGAACAAAACAGATCAAAGTGATTGCGAACGAAACGGATCAAAGTGCTCTGATGCCATATTAGTGAAACAGATCAACGTGAGAAAGAGGATGAATTACGGAGGAAGAAGAAGAAGAACATCAAAGAAAAAGATGGAAAATGATTATGTCAGTCTCGTTACTCTGTTACAACGAACAAGACACTCTTTATATAGTAGAGTGGTTCGGTTTAATATTCTATTACAATTGATTTCTCGGTTTACTAAAACCGGTATACGCTTATAACAGATCCGAGAACCCAAACGTGAATAAAATATGATGTTCGGAAGATTGGTTTAACCTTGAAATCGAAATGGCAGCCGTTCAAACCCTCTCCCGCTGACGTTGAAGAGATATATCTACAAATTATTGGGTTTTTGTAAAATATATCTATAAATTTTGGACCATGTTGCAAATGAATGGTAGAGATTGAGTTATATAGCCAGGAAGAAGGAATCACACATATTAGGACGATAAATGAATTGAACTGAACCAAATACAAACCGGCTCGTCACCCCTATTTGTGGGCTTTCAACAAGATAGCCCATAGAAATGAGTTATTCTAGCGCCGAGAAACCTCCGGCTTTCAAAAATGTTAGGTAGATAGATCTAACAATATGATAAAGATAGTGAATGGGGACAATAGTGCGGATGGTTTTCTAACAATGCGGGGCGGAAATGATAAAAACTACTACTCCAACGAAAAAAAAAAATAGACAGCGGGACGTTTAGATATCAAAAACGCACTTCACTGAGACATCTCCACTTTACTAGTGGTCCAGTGGTAAAAATCGCTGTTTTTTTCCTTTTCTTTAAATTTCGTTTTTAATAATAATACTTAGTATACATAATCTCAAATATTTTATCAAATAGAAACACACAAATACATGTTCCTCTCACCACTTCCTATATTCCCCTTTCACAGATTTATATGGTAAATTGTTTATGTTTTTTTTTTTTTTTACTAATTAGTCATGTTAATATGCAAAATTCTTTCTACATAAAAAAAAATAAATCAAATGTTAATTCACATTTTTATTTCATAAAATTTAGTTAACTGGTAGGATTAATAAATTATTATTTATAGTCATATATAAATGTATAAATATTAAATGTTTATTTTAAATAAGTTGGATATTTAAAATTTTATAAATAAATTGAATTATTTTAACAATAAACAAAAACAATAAGTTACCTATATACTAATTATTAATTTGATTGATAACATATTATAAATATAAAACTTATTAATTTTTAATTTATCTGTAAATTAAATCCGCATCGTTTGCTGTTAATATATAAAATCGTTTGTTGTTATTAGTAATTATTAATTTAATTTATAACATATTATAAATATAAAACTTATTAATTTTTAATTTATCTGTAAATTAAATCCGTACCGTTTGTTGTTTTTACCATTCACACATTTTATTGTGTACCGCAAATCATTCTTTCACCAATCAAACTTCATTATGTACCGCATTTGTTCCGCAAATCGTACGTATCACAGTTAAACCGTACCGTACTATAAAATCGCTTTTCCATATACTTAAAAACGCAGTTACCATTCGGACCCAAAATCTTGTTTTGAGTATTTATTTTTCCGATAATTGTTGTTCATAATTCTTAACTTGCTTTTTCCTTTTTTTTTCTTTTTCTTTCGACGATAATGTTTCCTTTTTGTAACGGTAGAAGATAATAATTTTATATAAGAGAGTTTCTGAGTGCTTTTCTCCGAGTTTTTAAAGATCACAATCTAGTTTTTGTTTATAATTCTTAACTTCCTTTTTCCTTTTTCCTTTTTTTTTTCCTTTCCACGACAATATTTCCTTTTAGTACAACTGTACAAGATTATAATTTTTATAGTTATGTGAAACCTTATAAAAATCTAGCTCTTCTGCGTCTCTCCGAGTTTTCACAAAAGAAAAGCCCTAGCCTTTGTGTGAAATTAATTAAGCGAGAAGGGAAATTGATACCTCCGGCAATTAATCAATGAGAGGAAGATCTCCGGCGGCGATGAGTGTTCGGAGAAAACGACGAAGGAATAAAACTCGGAAGAATAAGACGAAGGTGTCTGGGCTATGGTCGTTGCCAGATTCGGTAGTTGTGAGCTGCTTGGCTCAAGTGTCGAGAATGGACCTCGCGGCCGTAGCTGTCACCTCCAAGGCATACCGGTCTCTCGTAGCTTCCTCTGAGCTCCGGGTCTGTAGGTTTGATTGCTACGAGGCATATATCTACGTATGTTTGCACATCTTTCCAGAACCAACCCCACGGTGGTTCGTCCTCCACCCCGTGCAACGTCGGCTGAAGCCGATCTATTCGAAATTGTTTCCGTTTCCGGAATCATCAGCCTCTTTCGTGGTGTGTGGTTCGGGGATCTATATGATCGGTGGGCTCGTTAACGGCAAACCCACTTCGGATGTCTGGCTTTTCGATTGTTACGATCACACCTGGGACCTCATCCCGCCCATGAAGATGGCTCGTGCTTCCGCATGGGCATGCTGGATAGATAGCAATATATACGTGTTTGGAGGGTGCGGGGATTCCTCAAACTGGGCAGAGGTATACGATCTGATCACCGGAACTTGGGATTCCTTGTTTGTGCCTAGGCCGCCGAAGAATATCCGACAAAGCGTGCTGACAGACGAGGACGAGGTTTACGGGGTGGATGAAGATGGTCAAGTCTTCTCCTTCTCACCAAAAAGCAATCCTGTTTTTGTGTCGAGTGGAAAAACAGATTCTCAGCCAGGATACAGAGACGACTGGTGTTTTGCTGCGGGGTATATATTCTGCCGTGGTACCGGCGGGAGAATACTGTGGTGTTTGCCAGATGAGTTGGATTGGAAGGAAGTCAAGGGTTTGAAAAAGCTACACCAATATGATATCACCATACTCTGCACCAAACTCTGCAGAAATGTGAGGCATCTTGTCATCTTCTGGAACGCCCAGCCTCAAGGTCCTGAGAGTTTGGAGCTCTGGTCTGCCGAGATTTCCCTGGGGGCTGCCAAGCTAAGCAAGGGACGGCAGGTTTGGGGGTTTATTGAGTGGTCCGGTCCTGTCTACAAACTCGATCCTCTCACAGACTCATATAGCTTTAAGATCTTGTCTGCTCATGATCCTTATGCCTGATATTCTGGTTCAAACTATTTATTCATATCATCTTTGACTCAATGTATATATAAATTAAAATTTAGTGCTTTTAAATTGCATTATGATTTTTATATAATTTGCAATTCAGTAGCAACTCTTGTGCTCCTCTCGTTTGGCAAAGTGAATCAAATATATACATTATTGATTTACTATGATGATAGCTCCACGAGGTGCTGGTTATACATTTGGACAAGATATCGCAGCTCACTTTACTCACAACAATGGACTCAGTCTCACATCAAGAGCGCATCAGCTCGTCATGCCCTAAACGAGGACGAGGACATTCTGTTATTAGCTGAACCATTTTGGATTAGAGTAATACTTAGATTCACCCCTAGAGATTCACCTCCACATTTTCTGACCAATCAAATAATTCCACATATCTAATATTAAAAATAAATAAAATTTTGAAAATGTTTAAAAAACGAAAAAAGAAAATATATTTTATTTTAAACAAAACTTAAAAATAATGTTTTTTTTTTAAATACTAAAACTTAAATCTTAATCTCTAAACCCTAAATTCTAAACCCTAAACCCTAAACAATAATTTGAACTTAAAATATTAAAATTAAAACTAAATCATAATCCCCAAATCCAATATGTAAATCTTAAAAAATAAAAAACAAAAAACTAAACCCTAATCCCTAAATCCTAATCTAAAGAGCTTAAACCCTAATCCATAAACCCTAAACCCAAATAGCTTAAACTCTATACCATAAACCCTAATCCCTAAACTCAATATGTAAATTTTAAAAAATAAAAACTAAACCCTAATCCCTAAACCCTATACCCTAACCCAAAGAACTTAAACCCTAATCCCTAAACCCTAAGAGCTTAAATTCTATACCATAAACCCTACTCCCTAAACTTTAATTTTAATTTTATAATTTTATTTAAAAATAATATTACATGGCATATTTTGATTGATTAATAAAGAGGAGGTGAACAAATGGGTTCATCCCTAGGGGTGAACCTAAGTATTTTCCTTTGGATTATTATTTTGTAATCTAAGTGAGATTTTGGCTCATACTGATGATTGCTCAAGCTAGTTGAGCATTAATGTATTTGCATTTGTATATGTAATTTATGTTTGTATAGTGATTAGTGAAGGTTTCTTAAGTTAATTAAAATTGTCAAACAGTTGTGTTGGTTTCTTATTTGTTACTTGAATATCATTATTCTTACCATCTTACTCTCGTAATTTTTTTACTTATGACTTTAAAACTAATATTGATAGTCAAAATCGGTTGAATTTAACCAAATTCACATTCAGTTTAAAAATCGGCACACATATAACTAACCCAACTTTTAATAACCGAATCGAACCAAAATTTTATTTGAATATTTATGGCATATTTTTCCCAAAAAAAAATTGATTTAACTGAATAACCGAATCGAACCAATCCAAAATAACTGTACTTGGGGCACTACATCAAACCAATTGAAGTCCATGAAAAAAATGTTTTCACAACATTCTTGAGAGTATCATTCGCCCAATGCAAAACCACCTCTTAAGCAAATCTTCACAAGCTTCTTTGATAAACCGTTATACTGCATTATTGCATCACAAAAATGAAATTAATATGGACATTAAAGTCTAGTTACTGTTTTGCTCTCTCCTCTACTCTCAAAGTCTCGACATTCATTGATTTTTTTGATTTTTTTTAATTAAACCTCCTCATTCTTTTTTTTTTGTGACAAAAAAAAAGAAGAAGAATGAGGAGGTTTAATTAAAAAAATTAAAAAATCAATGAATGTCGAGACAAATTTACTTTTTTTTTTCTTAAACGCAAAATTGTTAAACGCAAAATTTCAACCCAATCTTATTATTTTTGCAGCCCAGGCCCAATTGTTTGACAAATTTACTCAGATGCCCGTTTTGCGCGTTTACAACACGCGCCAATATTTTCGCCCACTGTAATGTAAAATGCAAATTGCAGAGGAGGATGGATGGATCTTAAACCCCCAAAGGTTTTAGATTGATATCTGTCTGAGCAGAGACATGCTTCAACCAAATTGTTGTCGTCGTGATGTAGCTTCCTCATCCTCTTACCTGAGTTCCAGAGCTAGGGTTTCTCCCGCTCCTCCTCTTCCACTTTCACTCCGCTGGAACTTCGCCCCTAGGGTTTCTTTTGGGTTTCAACTTCACTGCGCCTCTTCTTCTCCAGCAAGATGTTCGAAACCTAATCCCACCTCTCGTAACCGCAAATACGGCGGCGTCATCCCTTCGATTCTGCGCTCTCTCGATTCTTCCACTGACATTGAAACAACCCTCGCTTCCTTTTGTCTCAATTTGACTCCTAAAGAACAGACCATTCTCCTCAAGGAGCAAACTCGTTGGGACAGAGTTCTTCGCGTGTTTCGATTCTTTCAATCTCACCAAGGTTATGTCCCTAATGTGATTCATTACAACATCGTGCTTAGAGCCTTGGGGAGAGCTGAGAAATGGGATGAATTGAGGCTTTGTTGGATTGAGATGGCTCACAATGGCGTTTTGCCGACTAATAATACATACGGTATGCTTGTTGATGTCTATGGTAAAGCTGGTCTTGTAAAGGAAGCTCTTTTATGGATTAAACACATGGGGCAGAGGATGTATTTCCCAGATGAAGTCACTATGGCTACTGTTGTTAGGGTTTTCAAGAACTCAGGAGAGTTTGATCGTGCTGATAGATTCTTTAAAGGTTGGTGCGCTGGTAGAGTTAATCTTGATGATCTTGATTTGGATTCTATTGATGATTCTCCAAAGAAAGGGTCAGCTTCGTCTCCTGTAAACTTGAAGCAGTTCTTGTCAATGGAGCTCTTCAAGGTTGGTGCAAGGAACCCTGTTGAGAAAAGTTCGCATTTTACTTCAGACTGTTCTCCTAGAAAGCCAAGGTTAACTTCCACTTTCAACACTCTGATTGATTTGTATGGAAAGGCAGGTCGCTTAAGCGATGCAGCTAATCTCTTCTCTGAGATGTTGAAATCTGGAGTTCCTATAGATACCGTCACATTTAATACGATGATTCATACTTGTGGAACTCATGGGCATTTGTCAGAGGCTGAATCTTTGTTGAAGAAGATGGAAGAGAAAGGGATAAACCCTGATACTAAGACATACAACATCCTTCTGTCTCTTCATGCTGATGCTGGGGACATTGAGGCAGCTCTTAAATACTATAGGAAAATCAGGAAAGTGGGTTTGTTTCCTGATATTGTGACTCACCGGGCTGTTCTTCATATCTTATGCCAACGGAAAATGATTGCGGAAGTTGAAGCTGTGTTGGCCGAGATGGACAGAAATAGCATTCGGATTGATGAACATTCTGTTCCTGTTATTATGCAGATGTATGTTGATGAAGGTCTGATTAGGCAGGCTAAAGCTCTGTTTGAGAGGTTCCAGTTGGACTGTGTGCTTTCGTCAACCACACTTGCAGCGGTAATTGATGTCTATGCTGAAAAGGGATTGTGGGTTGAAGCGGAGGCTGTGTTCTATGGGAAGAGAAACATGGCAGGTCAGAGAAATGATGTTTTGGAGTATAATGTCATGATTAAAGCTTATGGCATGGCCAAACATCATGAGAAAGCACTTTCTCTCTTCAAAGCGATGAAGAACCAGGGGACTTGGCCTGATGAGTGCACTTACAATTCCCTTGTCCAGATGCTTGCTGGGGTTGACTTAGTGGATGAAGCCCAGAGGATCTTGGCTGAGATGATGGATTCGGGCTGTAAACCGGGATGCAAGACCTTTGCTGCTTTGATTGCTAGCTATGTGCGGCTTGGACTGTTGTCTGATGCAGTTGACGTGTACGAGGCAATGAAAAAAACAGGGGTGAAACCGAACGAGGTTGTTTATGGTTCCTTGATTAATGGATTTGCTGAGAGTGGCATGGTCGAAGAAGCGATTCAATACTTTCGAATGATGGAAGAACAAGGTGTTCAGTCCAATCATATTGTTCTGACTTCCCTTATCAAGGCTTATAGCAAAGTGGGATGTCTTGAAGAAGCTAGGAGAGTGTATGACAAAATGAAGGATTCAGAAGGTGGCCCAGATGTTGCTGCGTCAAACAGCATGCTAAGTCTCTGTGCAGATCTTGGCATGGTTTCTGAAGCAGAAACCATCTTCAATGATCTGAGAGAAAAAGGCACCTGTGATGTTATTACGTTTGCGACGATGATGTACTTGTACAAGGGCATGGGCATGCTCGACGAGGCCATTGAAGTGGCTGAAGAAATGAGAGAGTCTGGTCTCCTAAGAGACTGCATTTCGTTCAACCAGGTCATGGCTTGCTACGCTGCTGATGGACAGTTACGTGAGTGCTGTGAACTGTTTCATGAGATGTTAGTTGAAAGAAAGCTCTTGCTGGATTGGGGAACGTTTAAGACGCTCTTCACTCTGTTGAAGAAAGGCGGGGTGCCGAGTGAAGCTGTGGTGCAGCTACAAACCGCTTACAATGAAGCTAAACCGCTTGCCACACCAGCCATCACTGCAACTCTGTTCTCAGCCATGGGTTTGTATGCATATGCAATGGATTCATGCCAAGAGCTCACAAGAGATGAAATCCCTCACGAGCATTTTGCATACAATGCGGTGATATACACTTATGGTGCATCAGGAGACATTGACATGGCCCTGAAAGCGTACATGAGAATGCAGGAGAAGGGATTAAAACCAGATATTGTCACACAAGCCTACCTTGTTGGGGTATATGGGAAAGCTGGAATGGTGGAAGGTGTGAAGAGGGTACATAGCCGGATTACGTTTGGGGAGCTTGAACCAAACCAGTCGTTGTTTAGAGCGGTGAGGGATGCTTATGTGAGTGCAAACAGACATGACTTGGCTGATGTGGTAAAGAAAGAGATGAGCATTGCTTTTGAAGATGAAGAGGAGTATAGTTCAAGATCTGGAGAAGATGAAGAAGATGAAGAGGAATCTGAAGAAGATGAGGCATTTTGAAGTGTAGCCACCTGATATGTGTAGTGAAGATTGTAGACTTAGGATTTAATGGGAACGTGTATAGTTTTCTTAGAAGCCAAAGGAAATGTGATGTGCATACTTTCAGTCTCAGATTGAAAGAAATGTGAATCTTGTACTGTTATAGAAAAATGGCAAATCAATAGATTGCTTTATGGCTAACTTTTTTGATAGATGAACTGGATTAAGATCTTTACAGTCATAGATTGATTTGCATCAACTGGTTTTGCTCTCTGGATTGAACATTTTGTTCTCGACTTGTTTGTTCTTAATTTTGACTGTAACATCAAAGCTCCGGACAAGAGTGAGATGTTCTGGAATTAGTTTCAATTTGGACCATTCTCATTTTGTGATGAATATTTCCATGGGAGATGTGGAGCAGAGAAGCCAGCAAATGGTTTCACTCGGAACATAAGAGTTTCTCAGTTGCAGTCAGTATATATATCATATATGTAATATGTGAAGGCATCGAGGTAATCCAACTGGCCTGAAAGAGGGTTAAACAATTTACAAAGTAGCCCCCAGAGTTTCTGATTATTTAATTTTACCGTCACCTCTTTTCATCTTTAACTGGAATTAAAATCTCCTTTGTATTTGTCTGCTCAATTCTTACCTCCGTTGCGTCTCCGGCGAAAACACACTACGACTGACTATGGCGCTCGAAATCGAAGCTCGAGAGTAAGTTTTTCTCTTTTTTTTTGTTCAATACTCTTCGCACTAATTGTCCTCCAAGAATCATCGTTTACGAATGTGCAGACGGATCTTATGTTAAACGTCTGAAAAAACCTCTTGAACATACTTATTCATGTACTCGTCTTACTAAATTTCTGATTTTTAACCTACCCAGATTGATTTTTCAAGCATGGTTTTTCTTAAGTTATATCCCTCTGGTTCTCTGTTCTAAATTTCTTTGGACTAATTAGTAGTTGCTCATTTGAAGGAGATAATTGTTCTTGATTCTCGGCTCGGATTTAAAACTATTCAGTCACTCTCTTTTCTAGTTGATGATAGTGAATTATCCAATGACAGTACTGTTAGCCATTTCTGTGCAGAACATTCCGATGCTCCCAATTTTGGTCACTAAGATTTTGATTGTTCTATGTTAACTCTGAGTAGATCTTTGTCCCTAACAGAGCTCTGTTGTGTTTTACATCTCAGTGTAATAAAGATTGTGCTTCAGTTCTGCAAAGAGAATTCCTTAAATCAGACGTTCCAGACATTACAAAGCGAGTGTCAGGTTTCTTTAAATACAGTAGACAGCGTCGAGACGTTTGTTTCTGATATTAATAGTGGAAGATGGGACTCGGTACTTCCTCAAGTGTCTCAGCTTAAGCTTCCCAGGAATAAACTAGAAGACCTTTATGAACAGGTTCTTTTTCTTCTCTTGTGGAATTTATAAATAAGTTTTTAAACTTGTGATTTCCTTTGTAAATTTTGTTGAAGCACCTGTCATTATACTGCTAGGTCTGGTCTCATGAAAAGTTATTTTCCATTTATTCAGATTGTGTTGGAGATGATAGAACTTCGAGAGTTGGACACCGCCCGAGCTATTTTGAGGCAAACTCAAGTGATGGGTGTCATGAAGCAGGAGCAACCAGAAAGATATTTGAAGATGGAGCATCTTCTAGTCAGAAGCTATTTTGACCCGCACGAGGTATGGAAGCTATGTTATTGCTTCACTATTCAGCATCATGTTGAGTGTTTCTTATGTGGTTGTTATGTCACCTAAGCATGGTTGTCCGCAACTGTTCAGCACTTCAAACAATGTTGTTATATATCTTGTCACAAACAATGTGGGTAGAGATTGTATAACATTACTTTTCTGTAATCTGTTTTGTTTGGTATGTGTAATTGTTGATGTCCTCTTCAGTTTTAAGTAGAACTGTGAGCTTAGCAACTGTTAGATATAATTTTTTTTTCTAGATAAGGTTCTTCAAGTATAACACATGTTCTGTGATGGATACGACTTTCTACCTGAATTGTCTTTTGAGGGGCATGGTCTCCTAGTAATTGTTCATGTCATTTCCTTGTGTATTCGAAAATCATATTTTGCTGATAGTACAATTGTTTCTTAGGCTTATGGAGACTCAACTAAAGAAAGAAAACGTGCACAGATTGCTCAAGGTTGGTCATTTCTCTTTCTTTTGTAAGAGAAGACTCTATTCACTTGTTTTCTTTTTAGTAAGTTGTTTTGCGATTAATCACCTGAAGAAGCTAAGTGATGTTCTAGAGTTTTCTCTCTACGCAGGCTAAGAATATCTTATGACATGAAAAAACTTTGTCTTGTTTAATTGTTATGAATTTTTTTTTTCTCTTGCTCAGTATTTACTCAAGGTTTACTATTTGATTTTTCTCCTCTGTCAGCTGTGGCTGCCGAGGTTACTGTGGTACCACCTTCACGGTTAATGGCTTTGGTAGGTCAGGCTCTAAAGTGGCAACAACATCAAGGTAAGCATCTAAGGAACTGTGCATGCTACTTCATTTTGTTTTAAAATACTTTTTTGTCAACAGTTGTAATATATCAGCAGAATCAACATCAAGGTTACATTCGCTTGTCTGTTTGTGTCAGGCCTACTCCCTCCAGGAACTCAGTTTGACCTCTTCCGTGGGACAGCAGCTATGAAGCAAGATGTGGAAGACACATATCCTACTACTCTTAATCATACGATAAAGGTTCATATTGACCACATCAACTTAAATAGCTTGTTTAGCTTAATGGCTTATCTCTCAGCAGTTTAGTTCTTTTCTAACTTCCATATATTGTTCCTTGTTCTGGTGCAGTTTGGTACTAAAAGTCATGCCGAATGTGCTAGGTTCTCACCAGATGGACAGTTTCTTGTATCTTGCTCTGTTGATGGTTTTATCGAGGTGAGTTGATGTGGAATCTGTTTGTATGATTATGTCTTAAAAGTCTTAAGACTCATCTTATGACCAGGGATGCTCAGACTTGAAAAACCATTACAGGTATGGGATTACATTAGTGGGAAGCTAAAGAAGGACTTGCAATATCAAGCTGAAGTAAGCTCTCGTGACAACTTTTCACTTTTTATCCTAAGTTCTAGCTCAGGACAGGGCGGGGTCATAGATGTTAGTAAATTTACAGCGGATGTGAAAATTCTTACTGCATCTGATTGTGGAATGGTTGAAAAGTCAATGAGAATGATATGGTGTATTACATTTTTCGCTCATGAAATTCCTGAACCACCGAGTATACAGTGGGTTACTTTTTCCTTCTAAGTAAAGTACCTCATGTGAGACTTCCTTGTACACAAAATACCATCCTCCTTACTTATAATTATTGAATTCTGACAGGAAACTTTCATGATGCATGATGATCCTGTCCTTTGTATAGACTTTAGCAGAGATTCAGAGATGCTTGCATCTGGGTCACAAGATGGAAAGATTAAGGTAGGTTCCAGCTTCAAAGTTTTCTTGAATTGTGATTTTGTCATTGGATTGTTTTCTGTCTGGAGATAGAGCAGTTCAGTAGACATTCTTCTTCCACTCATTGGTCCCATATGTACACAATAAGAAGAAACTAGACTTAGATATATGTCACTTTTACAGGTCTGGCGTATAAGGACTGGTCTATGTTTCCGTCGTCTTGAGCGTGCACATTCCCAAGGAGTTACAAGTCTAACCTTTTCTCGGGATGGAACCCAATTACTAAGTACCTCCTTTGACCAAACTGCAAGGTTTTATTACTTGTATCTTTTTCTTTTATGCCTGCAACATAAAATCTCGTCCAAGCAAAAGCTTGAGGCTCTTTATTTCTTTGCTTAGTAGAGTTTTTCCCTTACATCTGGTAGTTATGCTAGTAGTGATTGCTGGTTGGTAGAGCATCTGGTTGAGTGTAAAATCAAATTCACATTATAATTTCTGCTTTATTTTCATGCAGAATCCATGGTTTGAAATCTGGGAAATTGTTGAAAGAGTTTCGTGGCCATACTTCTTATGTAAATAATGCCATCTTTACAAGTGATGGAAGCCGTATAATCACTGCCTCCAGTGATTGCACAGTAAAGGTACATTGTATTAGTTTTTCATTTGGACTCTGCATTCTCTTGTGTAATAGCAGTCTTGTTTCTTTGCACAGGTCTGGGATTCAAAGACAACAGATTGTCTACAAACATTCAAGCCACCACCTTCATTAAGAGTATGTGTTGTTTACAGATATGTACATCTTGTTATACTCTTTATCGATCTCTTGTGGCTAAGTGAACTCTTTTGTTCCAAATCTGTATTTTGAAATTTAGGGAAGTGAAGCTTCAGTCAATTCTGTTCATCTGTTCCCTAAAAACACAGAACACATTATCGTGTGCAACAAGACATCATCTATATACATCATGACACTCCAAGGACAGGTGAATTTCAAAGAATTGTCTACGCCAAACCACTTTAATCCGTCATGGCAAATCTTAGTCAGTTCACGTGTTGATTACTTTAATCCTTTTGCAGGTTGTGAAGAGTTTCTCATCCGGTAAGAGGGAAGGAGGAGATTTTGTAGCAGCATGTGTATCTACAAAAGGCGATTGGATATACTGCATTGGTGAAGACAAGTATTACTTCTCTAACCCTCTAATCAAATTTCTTACTTACAAAAGTTTGAAAGGATGGTGTTATGGTTCCTTTCTTTTGATGCTCATAACACCGGTATGCCAATTACAGGAAATTGTACTGCTTCAGCTATCAAACGGGTGGGCTTGAGCATTTTATGATGGTAAGTATATCACAAACGGGATTGTTGCTATTTAAAGTTGCATATCACAAAAAAAATAAAAATCATGACATCATTAGCTTATTAGAGTAATGAAGACCCTTGTGTTTATGCATGTTTTTATATCTATTCTGCATTTAAAGCTCGGTCGGACTTTTGATCCACTTTCGCAGTACTTAATCTGAATTGTGTATCTAGACTTTTATTAGACTTGAGTGTCTGAAAAAGTTTATGTTTTGGCAGGTGCATGAGAAAGATGTGATAGGCGTATCACACCACCCACATAGAAACCTTATTGCTACATATAGTGAAGATTGCACCATGAAGTTGTGGAAGCCCTGAGTTACCTCATCATCAAGCCTTGCAAAACTCCTCGTTTAATATCGATAAAGAATTTTTCGGTTGACATTTTGGATTTCAAATTAAGTATTTTGTCCAATGGGGTATAATATACGTTAAATTAAATTGAGTTTTGAAGGATTATTTCGACTTCTCGTTCTTGTTTAGTTACACTACTATTTGGTATATTTTCCTAAATATAAAACTGATTAAATCTCTGACTTTGTTTGATTTGCAATTGATGATCAATAAGGATGAATTGAGCATTCTAATGATTTCTGTTTCCACAATCTGATAATAATAAACAAAACAAAAGAAAATACCAATTGAAAGAGTTGTTGGTTCTGAGATGTTAATTACGCTGCTATATTTTGCATGACTGAAACTCTGTGGCTTGTTAGTTTGTAAGGTCGAAATTAAGAGACAGAAAGCATCACTACACATCTAGAAATCCCTCGCCATCTTCAAGTAGACAGTGACAATATATATCTTATATAATAAAATAAAGTTTTCCTTAACACATATTATGAGATATTGCCATGTGTTACTTAAAAATTTTATATTTGTTTTAATCACTAACATTTACTATACTAAATTATCTCTTACTCATTAATTAATTTTAAATTCATAAATATTTTTTAAGATAATATATTACATTTTAATTATAACTAAAATGAGATGTCAATGAAAATAAAATTTAAGCATATTATCTAATAAAATGGAGTTAAGTTTTATTATTAGTTTTGGACATAGTTATATAAAGATTATAATTTAGAAAATAAAAATTACATTATTTATGTATTTTATATAATAAAGTAACATTCTCCTAAACACAAGTCATTAAAGGTTGTCATATGTCACACAAAATTTAAATTTAAATTTCTAACAATTAATATACTCATTTATTTCTTACATATTAACCAATTTTACATTGATAAATATTGTTTGAGATAGTATATTACATTTTCATCATAGCTAAGATGCGATGTCAATGAAAATAATGATTAAACATATTATCTAATATAATATAGTGAGGATTTTCTAAAGAATATTCTTCTAATCCTATATAGTAATATTTTTTAACTATTTTCTATCTTAATTTTTCTAATAAAAAAATTGAATTTGTTTACTTTTACACATATAGGTAGATAATGATTATGATATAAATAAAATATGTTTCTACTTTAAAAAGAGAAATAATTATAATATTTAATTTTAAGTTTAATACTAAAATCATACAAAACAAGATAATTTTAAAACAATTCAGGTAGCTAAAGTTAATTTAAAAACAATCATAAAAGATATAACTAAATAAGTTAGAATGCTAAAACTAGGAGTATTGTATTTTAATTTATTTTAGTAAGTTACTTCTCTTAGTAAAACGTATATGTATTTATAAAATAACAAAAAAAATTAATTATTTTAACTACAAATAATCTATTAAAAATATATACTATAAATTTACATAAACATACTTTATTTTTACTTAGATTAATTCTAGTTACTATCCCTAGTTAAAGATTCATCATATGCAGATTAAGAAAACTCATTATCAGCCATTAAAAGTAGAATATTAGATAAAAAAATATAAGCCTGGTTGAAACGGATTGACTCACAGCCGGAAACATTGTCCGGTTCACCATCCGATCCAATTTTAAACATTGCTTTTAACATCAACTCAAAAGTAATTTCATATTGTGCCATTCTGTAAATAAATATTCAATTCGGGTACAAAAATGTAATTTAACAAACTTTTTAAAATAAATATTAATTTTTAGTAATTTTTTCTCACACTCACTTTTTTAATCTCACAGTAATTTTCGGTCCCTCTTAATCTCCCACATTTGATTAACACGATAGAGAAAATTAAAAATCATATGTCACAAAAATATAATTTAAATTTTTATTTTAATTTCTAACAACAAATATCCTCATTTATTTCTTACATATTAACCAATTTTACATTGATAAATATTGTTCGAGATAATATATTGCATTTTCACCATAACTAAGATGAGATGTCAATGAAAATAATTTTCAAACATATTATCTAATATAATATAGTGAGGATTTTCTAGAATATATTCTTCTAATCCTACATAGTAATATTTTTGTGTTCTTCCATATGTTTCATGTAGTTTTTAATTATTTTTATATCTTATATTTTCTAATAAAAATGAATTTGTTTAATTTATGACATATAGTTAGATAATGATTATGATATAAATGAAAATATGTTTCTACTTTAAAAAGGAGAAATAATTAAAATATTTACTTTTAAGTTTAATACTAAAATCATACAAAATAAGATAATTTAAAAACATTTCAGATAACTAAAGTTAATTTGTTGACAAAAAAACTAAAGTTAATTTAAAAAATAATCATTAAAGATATAACTAAATATTTTAATATGCTAAAACTAGGAGTATTGTATTTTAATTTATTTTAGTAAGCTACTTCTCTTAGTAAAAAGTATATATGTATTTATAAAATAGCAAAACAATTTAATTATTTTAACTACAAATAATCTATTAAAAATATTTACTATATATTTACATAAAATGCTTTATTTTTTACTTATATTAATTCTAATTATTATCCCTGGTTAAAGATTCATCATATGCAGATTAAGAAAAATCATTCAATTTCTTTTTTATTTCTCGTTTTCTTAAGTAGATTCAGTACCCACTTCCATTAATGACGACAAGAATGTTGGGAAATCCTCTTTTCTATCGCCACCGAATCAAAAATATCTTGAACAAAACCTAGAAAGACTGACGATTAGTCAAGAAAAAGGCAATCTTTGTTTCAATTTCTCTTTTATTTCTCGTTTTCTTTCACTGATATTTTCTTTTCTCAGTCGTTACTTCAGAAAGAAAGAGAAAGATTCAGTACCCACATCCATTAAGTCTCAGCAAGCGTCGAAGAAATAAAAGAAGTATGTTATTTTATTGTGTTTATGGTGTGGTGTGATTGAAGTGATGTTATTGTGATTAATTCAGTGAAACAAAAAGATTAATTGAAAGAAAAATGAAAAGAGAGATTAATTGCAAGATTAAAACTTTACCAGTTTCATCACAAATCTTCTTAATTTCCAAGTGTTCTTCAGCTTCGCCCAGTGAAGAAGAAGTAATGGCTGATTTGAGGGTTTCTTTCTTTAGCCTTTGCTTTAGCCTTTTCTTTAGCCTTCCTCTAAGAAGTAATAGCTGAAATCTTCCTCAATTCCAAATGTTTTTCAGCATCGCACAGTGAAGAAGTAATGACTGATTTGAGGGTTTTTTCATTTTTTCGTTCCTGAGTTTTCTTCAACATTCCTAGGTTTTCTTCAGCCTTGATCGGAGAAGTAATTTTGATTTTTTTGTTTCTTCCCGTCAACAGATCTCGAAGACAAAATTATGCGGCGCGAGACAATTAATGAAAAGTATGTTCTGTATGGACATCATAAGAAATATTTATTTTGATGAATTTGGTGTAGTCTTTCGGATTGTGTTGTTGATGCAACTTATGGAAACACATATATTCTCATCTTATGTGTTTCTTTCAAAATATTTTGTTGATCTATCTTTGTTAATGGTTTTTTAATGTATAAAAAAGATGATGAAACTTTTGAGGCATTGTCGTGCGAATATTGTCCATGACTTAAGGCGAGTTTTACAATATAAGTGAGGGTAAAAGAGTGCAAGGATGAAAAAATAGAGATATTTAGTTGAGGTTATTGGTTTATGAATTTTAATAGATTTTTAAATCCAAGCAAAATTATGTATTATTGGATTATTGATTTTAATGTTTTTTTAGTCAAAATCATGTGATACTAGTTCTATGATTTTAAAATCCTAATAAATTTTTATGTTATTAGTTTTATGATTCTACATATAGCGAAGATTGCAAAATGAAGTTGTGGAAGCTCTTAGTTACCTCATCATCAAGACTTGTAAGAATCGTTCATTAATTTCGATAAAGAATCTGTTTTTGACTTTATAGATTTCTAATTGAGTATTTTGTCCAATGGGGTATAATGATATACGTAAACTAAAATGAGTTTCAGAAGGATTGTTTTGTTATCCTAATAACTAGGAAATGTCGTTCTTATTAGGTACACTATTATTTGATATATTTCACTAACTATGAACATGGTCAAATCTCTGACTTTGTTTGATTAGCTATTGATGATCAATAAGAGGATGAATTGAGCGTTTGTTGACTGATGATTAATAATCTTTAAATACTGAAAAATGAAAATTTCTTAAGATACTGCCTTGAGATGTCAATAACATATATTGTAATAGCATTCTAATGACTTCCCATTCCACAAGAAAAACAAAAAAAATACAATTTGAAAGAGTTGGTGGTTCTGAAGCTGAGTTAATTACATTAGCCACCTCGTAATTCCCGATGGTGTTTGTGTTGGCTTCACAATAAGTTATCAATGGCCACGTCGACGATATCTTAAACAAAAGTTGGTATGTCCGAATATATGACATCTCCACTTTACCATTTTTTGGATGGGATCCTCCCAGGTCGTTGATCTTATGAATCTTGGCCCAACCGCTATCTTTCATCTGCCAAATCTCAATGATTCCAAACGAGACACCGTAGTCTATCATCCACAAGTTTCTGCACCTTTCATATAACGTGAAAATGAGACTTTTGTGGTCCTTGGGTGTCACGGCACAAGCATGGAGGTTTAGGGTTTAGGGTTGAGAAAGTATAGTCTTGTAGAGAGAAAGACACGATCTGAAATCACTAGTTGTCCAGTAGATGAATGCATTGACGTGAACTTGAGAAGAGAATTGTAGTAGGTAGGAACATTGTCTTCTAATGGCGGAGCCAAAAACTTTTTGTATTGGAGTCAGAATTTTTTACAAATATAGTTTATAAATTATTGAAAAACGACAAGTTTATTCTACGATCACTCATAATTCATAATATTTTTATTACAGTTTCATTTCTTATATTTTTAAATATTTTTTCGATAAAACAAATAAAACATTCATTTAAAAGCCTATCACAAATGTGATTCCATAAAATTGTTTTAACGATCTTTATTTCTATAAAAATCTAGCAACAACAACATGCAAAGTCAAAATTAACTTCAGTAACCTATAAACTTTATTCCAACAATCAAATCCGCCGGTCACAAATCCAACATTGTTACTTTTCTGCATTGCTAAACAAATAACAACACAAACAATGTGATTTTCTTTTCTATAAGCTAATGCCTAAAATTGTGACCACAAAGTTGATAATGTCCTCTAATTTAAAAACTTATCTTTTTCACTTGAAGATTTATCATTTCATTACCGAGATAGGATGCATTTTTCGAATATAACCCTAAAAACTTCTCATTTCATCTTTTTGATGATATTGCATTATTCTTTTTTCTAAGATCATGCAACAACTCATGTAAATCAATATCATATGTTGATGTAAATTTTCTTTTCACAAATGGATCTATGACTTATCTAATAAGTTCAAAAATATATATTAAATATTCGATTTACAAATCATAAACATAAACCCTAACATTTTCTATGCCTCAAAATAGATACAACTCAATAAAAACATAAATCATAATTAACATATATTATAAAAATAAAAATATTTGACATGAATTCAATATAAACTAATGGTACAAATGGTGAGTGGGAAAACAAAAAATGACGAGAGCGTTGTCGAGGAAAAGTGGATGCGGTAACGATCTTTTTATCAGGTTTTTGTTTTGTATTTGTGTTGTTTTAAAATAAAGACAAACGAATTAGTGTTTATTTTGGACTTAAACTTGTTAAGAGCCCAACTTTTAGTAAAACAATTCTTAAAATTCATCAATACTATTAAAAAATTAGAGTCAAAAGAAAACTAACATTAACTTCATATATTATTTACAGATTATGCCATTGCACATTAATGATTTAATTACATTTCATTAAGGATAATTAAGGAATACAACATTATCTCTACAATCCATGTTTCCAAGACAATTATTAAACATGTAACCAAACAACCAAAATATAATGGATCCCACTTGGAAAATTTGGCAAATTGGGTCAAAAAATAAAAGAATTTGTCCCTTTAGTACTTTTTTATCTTTTACTCAATTTTGACATCATTACCCTTATATATTTGATAAATATCAAAATATAATATTTATAAAACACCAAAAATATTTTAAAAATAAGATAAAGTATATACACACCAATGAAAATTTAAAATGTTAATTTTTTTTGTGAAAACTCGTTTAAAAAAAAAAATAATAACAGATCTACGAAATGTAGAACACACATTCTACACTATTCTACCAATTCTTATATTATCTACCTATGGTGGAATATGTAATCTTCCAATTTCACTTTGATCTACTATCCGTAGAAAACAGAGTCTACGGTTTACTTTTCCTTCTGCTAATCGTCGCATTTGGTGAAATATGTAATCTTCCAGTTTCACTGTGATCTACCATCCGTAGAAAACGTAGTCTACAGTTTACTCTTTCTTCTGCTAATCGATACATTTGGTAAAATATGTTTTCTAAATAATCAGTTCTTTCCAAATGTCTTGATTAGCACAAAGTCATAGAAGAAGTGGTAGAAAACATATTTTACCAAATGTCTTGATTAGCAGAAGAAAGAGTAAACTGTAGACTACGTTTTCTACGGATGGTAGATCACAGTGAATTTTTTTTTAGCCCAAGTTACTTGAAATGTTCTTGGTGTTGACAGCTCGGTTCACCAAGCTATTGGGGGCTTTGTCAATGAGAGGTTGCCATCATCCCCAGATAGAAAGACTTCCCGAAAGGTGATCAAACTCGAGGTGGTCAACTTCTAAAAATAGATCCTAATCACTCTCTTGTCTACAATCTTATTTGAAGGAATGTGTCCCAAGTCACGTGTGATAACATGTGCAGAAGTTTATGTAAGCAGCTGATATATAAAGCTGTATCTTCTTCTCTATTAGATAACATCTCGATCTGAAAGTCTGTAACAGATAAACGAGAGAGCATCATTGTAGAGAGAGATCAAGAGCTCTGTTCCTGAGCTGTTTTAGTGGATTGCTGGTTTAACCAGCCCCGGTGAAGATAGCTGCCACTCGCATTGAGTGGTGAGGTGAACAGTTTTTGTGTGTTCTTTTTTTTTTCTTGCTTAAATCTTTAGATCGATTGATTAGATCTCTTAGGATCCGCGATTCATAACTCATAGAGCTAGAATTGAACGATAAATCTTCACATTATTAGATGGAGGCTATGAATCCACAGATTTTCTTACATATCGACTCTCATGTCTTTTTATCACTTGGAAGTGAGAATCCAAAGGTTTTCCCACAGAAATCATGAACAACAGATTCATCATCTTATGTTAAGCTTCGCTCTGTTTCTTGACAATGGCTGGGAAATTTCTGTGGAAACGCTAATATGCGACAAAAACAGCACCATCATATTCTTGAGAAATTATATCTATTTCAAGATTGAGAAGAAAAACACCTCAAGATTCAGGCTTTTTTGCTTGTTAAAGCTTCGAATAACCTTGACTATCATAGCAAGACATGAACACGAGTGATGTTCGGTTCCTCTTCAGGTTCATCTGGTTTCAGCGGGCGAGAAGCGTGTTCATGCGCTCTGAAAAATAGTCAAGTTCACCAAGCAGGAACGTAAGTAATCAGTATCAAAATATGGAACTCTATAAATTTATACAGAAAGTCTGTTTCCAATTCGAAACATAAAAGTTCATAGTCTAGAAGATCGTTCCAAAAAATGTTTCCCACATGGAAAATTATGACTTTGTGATAATAAAAAGCTCATTGGACAAGATTTCTGTTAACCATCTTTGCAAAGCATTTATAAGGTTAAGGTCAAAAATCTCATAATCAACCTCATACTTAGCCTTAAAACCCCCCAAAAAGTCAAGACGCAGAACAGACAAAAATGATTATTCTCTTCACTTGATAAATTACTCACATGGTTAATTTACAAAATATACACTTACTGCTTTCCCTGGCGAGCATTACAACAAGAAAAACAGAGTGTCTGGCAAATTATTCAGAAGGAAAAATTTTGTTTCTCTTAACAAATCTAAGAAGAAAACGAACAATTTAAGATCAGCAGGAGAGAATGAAACTGTACTAGCCACACTATTTCCATGTACCATTGAACCTGCAACATAACAGGGAAAGATATATTCATGACAATGCCGGAAAATTTATAAACTAATACATAAGTATATAAGATGGTCAGGTGTGAAACACAAACTTACCATGTAACCTCCCAACAAAATTGTTAAGAAACTAAGCTCCAAACCATGAGAAGTCATCATCAAATGCACCATAGGAATCAAATCCAGAGTAGAAGGTGCTACTATCAAACGTCAAGTCATTGAAAGGAGACAGAATGTTACTGTCCAAGAGTTTCTCTTGGTCACTCTGAAACTGTGGAGCCAAATCTCTTCCTGCTATGCCGTCTTCAGGTAAACCATTGGGTTGAAGTATTCCTACAGAAGCCTCAAACTCGTTCTGAGGCGGTGCTTGTGCATTCATTTCTATCTGCGTATGGATAAGGTCTTCTTCCTGATTATGCACAAACACTGCAGAGGGATTATAGAAGTTATAACCTGATCCAAATTGCAACTCCTGGTTAGGGTTTGGTCCATAAAGCATTTGCCTTTCGTCGACAGGCATCATATCTTGGCCATTGACAGGTGGAAGATAAGTAAAGTTGTTATCAAACTCAGGAACCACCAATTCCAGACCGTTCTCCTCTGGTCCTAAGGCGATGTTTGGTTCTAAATCACCGTCCTCGTGGTGATGAATACCGTTGAAGCTATATTCTAGAGGGGCACCAACATGGTTCATATCAGGTAGAATATTTCTCTGTTCAGCTACTGGTTGTTCTTCCTCTTGTTGATTGACAGTTCCTGATCTGTTTCTCGGTCTTTTTCTTCTCCGGTGCTTCTCTGTTTTATCTTGATCTCTTACTGGTTGTGAAGTGGCTGTTGGTTGTTCTTTTTGAATTTGATTTCTTCTGTTGTCTTTAGAAGAAACTGAACCTGAAGCCTCCTCTGTCCCATCAACATCATAGTCACTGTCACTGTCGATCGCAGTTTTTCTCCTGTCAGCGTTATTACCCCTCCGATGTGTCTCGGTTACATTAGATGTTCCATTGTCACTGCTATGCTGCTGAATAAGGGACTCCTCTTGGTTCAAAACCGCCAACCAAATCGCGCTCTCTTTAGCAGTCATCTTGTCCTGTAAACATTTCGACTGACGAACATGCCTCTTGATCTTTGCAATATCAGGCGACATATGATCGATCACAGCCGTTAAAACACCAACTTTCCACATCTTCTTGAGATCATGCGGTTTTCTGTAAGGAGGACTCTGGCTTTTGGGCAAACCGAGTTTCACCCACCATTCTTCATTCCCGGTTGGCCACCAAGGCGGAGGAGTCCCTTTCTCCAACGGATACTTCCTCTGCGGAGGATCACAATGTTGCATCAAAGAAGATAACAGAGACCCTAAAGTTGCATCTTGCAGGTCTTGCAGAACAAATTGTGAGTTTCTATTCCCATCTGATTTCCCAAAAGCTAAACACTCCTCTTCGTATTTAGCAATCGCAGCTGGTCCGTTCTTATCAAACTTCACTTTCTCTTTCCACCAAGCTCTTATATTGTCAGAAGAACCGCTCACCGGCTTTCCCTTTTCGGGTATAATACCGTACACAAAGCCACGAACTTTGCAGACTTCCATTAACTTCAACATGTACTTAAGTATACCATCTTGAGCTCTAGACATTTTCTTCCTCTGCGCTTGATCAGAGATTTTCTTGGGCGTCTCTTTCGTTTGAGATACCTGAGAACCACCTTTCTGTCGCTCTTTGATTCTTTTAAGCCTGACACGATCCTTCCACATCCGTCTCTCCAAGTCCTCCGCATCAATCTCTTCATCACTCACATCAATCTCTGCTACATTATCACTAGCCAAGTCCTCAGGATCATTCTCCATCCTATCACAATCCATTCACCATATTCAGCCAATCAGTCAACAACAACCTTTAATTTTAAGCAACATAAAGATCAAAGGCTCCATTTTTGCTGCGAAAAGTAACTCAATTTAGAGGAAAAGTCAATCTGGGCAACTCAATTCTTCATTGATCCATGAAGTTCGATTGAGACTGGACCTAAAGCTTAAGTCTTTCATACCAACCCAACACCTCAAAGGCAATGGAAATAGCTGTAATTCATATAAAAACTTGACTCAACCCAGAAAATCATCTCTGCGTATTGAACGTTCAAAGCTTTTTTTGGGAATCCACCTCAACATAAGGTAGGAGCATAAACCTTAAATTTTCTAAAATAACAGTATTAAAAAGGAGAAATTGGAAAGCAAAATCCAATGAAATTGAATCCAATGTTCCTCACCTTACGGACATAGCAAGATCGGCCCCGCCCATATTCAACAATGATCAAACCTTTCAAATTTTAACCCGCTGAAATTGGCTTGTTGAAGAAATTTAGGGTAGTTTTCTTTCTCTCGTGTCGTTCAGGTGGAGGAGTAAAAAATGGCTGCGAATTTGGAAGAGGCGACGATTAGTATTTTGTGGCAAAAACCCCAAAGGCCAATTTTGTTCTCTTTTTTTTTTTCGTAACCAAATTTGTTTTTTGTTTT
This sequence comes from Orychophragmus violaceus, assembly GCA_030180135.1. Lineage (NCBI taxonomy): Eukaryota > Viridiplantae > Streptophyta > Magnoliopsida > Brassicales > Brassicaceae > Orychophragmus > Orychophragmus violaceus. Next base: position 6,250,803 of record CM058231.1, on the reverse strand, counting down.
TTTTGAACAAGTAACCAAATTTGTTTTACTTTTACTTTTTGTTGCAAAAACCAAGTTGTTTTCTCTTCGCTTTTGTTTTTTGTGTTAAAGAAATGATTCTTACTTTATCTGGCTCTATTTTTTTCTTCCCTGCCAACAATTTTATTTCTCTTTATAATTTCTTTTCCCCGAAATATTTGGTGGCCTTGACACCAACAAACAGTAATGATTTTGACTGACAAACATGCGCTGATCGGAATGTAATGTAATGTACCTATACTTATTTGCTTTTATTGAGTCAGAAATTAATTAACAAAAGAAAATATAGAAATAGTGAAAATTCAAACAGTATTATTTTTGTGCTCTCTCATTTTCTTAGATTCTTGTAAATGCGTTTATGCAATTGGTGAGTTATTCGCTAACGTCATTCAGTTATGTTGGTAGTAATTGCTATTTTCCATATCATTTTCTGAACCACAATTTGTATAAAGGGAAAAAACTTTTAAAATACACCAACTGAACTCGTTTTTGCCAAAAAATACATAAACTTTTGCGATTACCCGATTAATACATGAACTCGTTAATATTGTCATTTTAAATCACCAACTAGTAAAATATCAGGATTTTAATACATAATTTTAGCGGAGTTAACGTCCCGTTCACGGCGTTTCTAACGGAGTTATAAACCGATGGGAAAAAAATCCAAAAAATACACCAACAGAACTCGTTTTGCCGAAACATACACAGACTTTTGTCATTACCTGATTAATACACGAACTCGTTATTATTGTCATTTTAATCTCTCTTTCTCCCAGATTCTTTTAAATTTAAATCTATTAAAATTAATGTATCATAAGCCGACGCCAAAGCCTTTTCTTTCCGTAACGTTGATCTCCCTTCCTCTTATTTTTTTTTGTTTCTTCTAAATCCTTATTTTCGTACTTTAAATTTCTCTTTTCATACACCCTCGTGCACGGGGCAGACGATGAACGGGTACATTGTGCATTATTTCCCTAGATCGAAAAAAGGAGAACCTTACTCGGTGGTGACTGAGAGTCTGGGGTGAAAGAGTAAATGTTAAACCCAGGGGGCCGAGTCATCGTCTGGGTTGGGAGTAGAGGTATCCCACAACTGCCCTACGTTCGATCTTGAGGAATCTTCCCGGTGCACGAGGGCGTGCACATTGATGGGTGGGGGGAGAATGTCACGACCCTGTTTTCGTGGGACGGTTCGTGACTGTCGTGATGCTTATGCGGGACTAAAACGAATGGGAAAGGATGTTGTGTTTCAGTGAGTGGAAATCCTTTCGGAGTAAGGTAGACCGACCCGGTTGAGTTCCGGGAGTTTATCGCTGATCGGGGATCTGACTTTGGAGAAGGGATTAGGCCATCCTTGCAAAAACTGGTCATGGTCTAGAGCCGATAACATGAGGAACCCGAGGCAGGGCGAAGCCAGTCGAAAAAGTCCGGAAGAGAGGTAGGATGGCTCGGTAGGTATGGGACTGTCGAGCGCCACACGACAGATATGAGACTATAGATTTAAATTTTTTTAAAAAAAAAATCTGGAAGAAAAGAGATTAAAATGACAATATTAACGAGTTTGTGTATTAATTAGGTAATGACAAAAGTCTGTGTATTTTTCGGCAAAAACGAGTTCAGTTGGTATATATTTTGGTTTTTTTCCCCATCAGTTTAAAACTCCGTTAGAAATGCCGTTAACGGGACGTTAACTCCGTTAAAATTATGTATTAAACTCCTAACCTTTTGCTAGTTTATGATTTAAAATAACAATATTAATGAGTTCATGTATTAATCAGGTAATTGTAAAAATCTGTGTATTTTTTAGCAAAAACGAGTTCACTTGGTGTATTATTTGGGTTTTTTCCCTTTGTATAAAGGAGAAGCAAAAAGTTATAGTGGTAAATTAGCCAAGTTGCAGCATCCTTGGGACCAGTTTTGCATTTAAGACCACAAAGACTTACCCACAGAACCACAACTATGATTTTCTTGTGCGGCGACTTTTATATTTTGGTTATTAATAGCTTAAATACAGCTCATTTAGTCATCTATAAATAAAAAGAGTAATTTACCTTACCGAGTATTAACAATACTAGCATAATACACGCTCAACGTGCAGTACACAATAATAAAAAAAAATTTTGGAGGAGCGTACCAGAAATAAAAGTATGGACCCAGAGGCTATTAGTATTTACTAGATAAAAACCTGCGCTACACCGCGGATTATTGTAAATATTTTTTTTTATAAATATGTATTTTTAAAATATTTTTGGTTACTAATTTTATTTTTGTTATTGTAGAATGATAATAATTTATGCAAACTATATAATAAATTAGTAAAATATTTGATGAGTAAAAACTCTTACAAGTACAAATTAGAAAATATTGTATACTACATTTATTTATAAATATAGAATAGAAGAAAAGTCTCATCCATATATATTTTTCCTATTTACTCGGTTGTTAGGTTTTTTTCTTTTCTGTGTGTTCCATTTTTCTCAATTTACGTTATTTTTGGTTGTCCTTCCGGTTTTCTTTTTCCTTGTGCTTCATTTCTTTCAATTTACGCCATTCAATCAAAATGTGTTTTGATGTGTCATTGGTGTCTCATCCCCTATGATTATAGCTGCTTCTTGAATCAATTATGCAAGTAATGTGTTTTCTTTGATGCACACATTGAATCGTCATGCAGATCTATCGGGATTTTGAACCGTGAATTAACAGTTCTACCGTCTTGTAAAAGTGTTGCGGCTATTTCCGATATTGTAATGGGAGAACTATTTGTTTCTGAAAACGAAGCTTTGAAATCAATGTTGTATAAACGTAAGTATTTCGGTGTCTTTGGTCCATAATGTAATAATGAAATAGACAGTTGACAAAAAAAAATCTATATATGATATATAATTTACTATCTTTTCATCACCCATAATATTACTTTCATCTAAAATATCATATAATTCTGTTTGTTTATTTTGAGATGACATCTAGTGAAAAATAAATTTGGTAAATTTTCTACCTCCCTTGATTTTTGTCTTTATATTGGTATAATACAAACTTTTATTATTATATGTTTCATCTATTAATGTTATTTATATATCTAAAATATAACAATACATCTTCTCTCATATTTGATTACTTATTTTTCTTATTTCGTTGTTGTTTTAATTGTTATTATTCTAACTAATTGAAAGTTTTAGTTAATATCATTGAAGCTTAACCCAAATTTCGTAAGCCGAATTATGGTTGTGCAAAGTGTATTAATTAATCCAAAGTTTCAAATTCGAATTGAATTTTTCAAACTTAAATGAAAATGAATTATATACTATATTAATCAATTTCGAACTCTATCAAACTATATAAAAACCAAACTCGTAAAAATTCATTTATAATTAACATTTTAATTATAAATATATTAAATATATTAAAATCTATAATATGAATTATATTAGTAGATTATTTGTTTTTATTATTATTGTTTGTTAAAATTCAAAATAGTATAATTTAATCTCTGATAAAACATTTTTTTAGAATCCAAAAATTCTAAAATCCAAGAAACATAAATGAGACTGAACAAATTTATGTTGATTATAATAGGATACATTATCTATACTCGGAAAACTTTCTTAATTTTTAAGTCCAAACCAAACCAAATTATAAAATAAAAATGAATTTCAATTTATATACTAAACCAGTTTCTAATAGAACTAAACCAAACTATGTAAAAATGAAACTATACTGATCAAAAAATTTCAAATTAATATTTTGATTAGATATATAACATATTAAAAATGGAACCAAACTGGTCAAAATAAACGATAAAACATATAATATATTAAAACTTTGTAATCTTTGTTAAATTAGCAAAACATTTTGTTTTTCTCGTATTGTTTAAAAAAAAAAAATCATCAAATAGACATTTTTCTCGTTTTTCTCGTCCACAAGCTTCTCTCTCCTTATTTTTTATTTTTATTTTTTTTGACAGCTCAGGCGCAGAGAATGTTGAAAATGGCTAAGATCTCGACGAGGAACTGGCTTTCCTTGCCACGGAGGAGTTTAAGGAAAAATCCACGCCGGTTCGTACCATGATTAGTATCGCGACTTCGAGAATTGCGAGGATCTCGAGCAGGGAGGAGAGTTCAATCACGGCAAGCACAAGGATGGTGGTACGAGGAGGTGCCGTTACCAACCATTGACGATAAAAAATGTGGTGATCCTGACCAAGGACAATTTAACTGAGTTTGTCGGGAACAATAGCTTCACGATGGTGGAATTCTACGCTCCGTGGTGCGGCGCTTGCGAAGATTGACGCGACGGAGGAAGGTGATTTAGCTCAGAAGTACAAGATTCAGAGGTTCCACACCGTTTTCTTGTTTGTCGACGGTGAAATTCGCAAGACCTACGAATGAGAAAGGACCAAGTAAGTGATTGTTGGATTTATTATGTCTCCCATTTCTGGATTATTTGTTAGGTATTTTGAGTTAGATTTAGCCGACTGATAGCATATGATGAATGGTTTGAGTCCTGATTATCAGGTTTATTGTTGTCATTAGTGATAGAATACGAGGCAGTTCACTGGACATGTAATAGAGGATCTTGTGAGATTCTTTGTCTTTGATTTGACAAGAGATATGACTTTGAAGAAAGTCAAACATGAATCTAGGAAAAAGGTCAATTATTCTATCTAATTTGGTTTCTAGTATGTTGGTTTTTGATTGTTCAATGGGATTCACCATTATTGGATTAACAAAACCTAATTTTGCAGGGATGGAGTTGTGACTTGGTTGTAGAAGAAGGCTAGTCTGAACATCCACAACATCATTACAAAAGAGGAGGCTGAGCGTGTTTTATCTGCCGAACCTAAAGTTGTTTTTGGTTTTCTCAACTCCTTAGAGGTATGTAACCTTTAAAATCCAAGGTGTTTTGTCTACTCTCCTTCTTAGATTTCTCAGTTGTAAAACATATCCTCAACCAAAATGATTACCCTGAGAAAACCAGAAAGATAACAGATGTTAAATGTTAAAAAAATTTCCTGTGATGTTTCATTGGTGAAAGATACCGATGCAATATAGGTTACAATTTGCATACGAGATCCTTTTGTCTAGCGTTTTACTTTGTGTGCCATGGAGTTTTAGGATGCAGCACACACGTGTGAATCTTTTTTGCTTTCAGTATCCTATTCTGACATCATTTCACAATTTTCTCTTACTCAGGGGTCAGAGAGTGAGGAGCTTGCGGCTGCATCCAGAGCAGAAACAATGTCTTAAGAACTCTGGAAAAACTGGAACCTGGTTTACTTAAAACCAAACCGGCGAGATGTTTATGGTATGGAAGAATCAGTGTAAATTGTTCCTAACCGATCACTCCTGATGACTCGTCGCTGACTTAATCTATAGGTTGCTGATGTGGACAAATGATATGTTATTATTGGGTGTTTGTGTTTTTCATTAATTGATGTGTCAACACCAGAACTTTTAAGCAAGCTGAAGTGTCAACACCTTGAGAGACCTTAGCTCTATTATGGTGTTGATTAGTTTTAACTTCTCACTAGATAGAGTCAACAAGATAGAACCTGAGTATTGGTGGGATAGCATCCACAAAGTATTTTGCCGGTTTATATTCGATTTGGTTTATTGAATATAGGAATGTAGAATCAGTTCGAATATTTGTCGGTTCGAATTCGAATTTCGGTTTATTTTTCTAGATTTGATATCTTTCTCAAACCTAAATTAATTTTAATCAAAAATGAAGAGTATGATTTTAAAATCTCTAAAAAGTGATCCCTAAATTTTATTTATTAGTTTGTCTATTTTGTGAAAAAATAATAGAATCTAATCAGAATAGAGTGAATGAGTAGTTTGTCTATTTTAACTACTCGTAGTTTGAATCATCATCCCTCATTCATTCTTCTAATATTTTCCCACGTTTCTCATACCTTAGTCCTCAAGTCAATATTCTGATCCAAATACATATTAGAAGCTTTATATGCATAAATTCATAATACGTGGTTTAGAGCAGTGTTTAAGAAAGCGCTAAACATTAGTTGGGCGGTGATCTAACGCCTAGAACGCCTAATCGAAAGCCTAGATTGCAATTAGGTGTTCTAAGTATTTACAAGATTAAACAATATATTAAATTATACAACAAAATATATGAAATATCATGATTTATAACTAATAAATTTCATGTTAATTTATTATCATAAGATTTTATAATATAATATATGAATTATCAAAATTTATAAATAATAAATATTATATTAGTTTATTATTATAATATTATGATTTTTAGTCGGATTAAATGGTAATTACCACAGTTTATGGGAGCCTAGCGTTTAAACGGGGCTAATTGGCCGCCTAAAATTAGAACAGTGGTTTAAAGTAATAAACAATTTTAACAAGAATATTTCCCTCGTGGCGGGGTTTCAGCTTATTCATACCTCAACAACTAGCCACGGTCCCAATCAATACATGAACTTCGAAGATGTGCCATTTTATACATCTATTCATGTTTTATTTGAATCTCATACCCGAACTTACCAAAACTGGCCTTTTCATGCTTTGACCAACGGAACATTAGTTTGACTTAGACGGTGTTTAATTGTTCGGTTACGGAGTATGACGTGGAAATTCAGTCACTTTTTAATTGCTACGGCGTCGTTTTACTCTCTGGAAAATTAAAGAATTCTATTTATTCTCTCTTCACGATAGCAGAACAAAATTAGGGTTCCTGACTTCTGTTAACAAATCGAGCAGATCGGCTGGGTTTTGTAGTTCTTCGAATCTGAAAAAAATTGACTAGCTCAAGTAATTCTTTTTTGTTAAATAGATCGTTGTTAATTTGTATAACATTCAAGTTGTGAGCAAATTAAAATCTGGACAGGAACGAGAAGGCAAGGTAGTGACATGGAAAGGGGATTTCCGAGAACATGTAATTGGTGTGGAGAAAATTCAGTTATGAGAACGTTGAAAACTGCTGATAACCATAGAAGAATCTTTCATTGTTGCCCAAATGGATCGGAAAAGGTATAAAACTCGATTTATAATGGGTATTGGGCGATGGTACTAAGATTTTGAAATGTATTATAGGAGAAGAACCATTTGTTTAAATGGACAGATGAAGGTGATGTAGAAGAAATCGAAGATATCAAAAGCTCGATTGAAGAGAACATTGGGAAATTGGAGTATGAGAATCGCACATCTCAAGATTTGATCGCTAGTTACGGGAAGAAGATTGAAGAACTCGGGAGTGTTGTTGTTGGGTTAGAGAATGGGCTAAAAGAGGCCATAGACAAGATTCATGGTTGGGATTGTTTTTGTTGTCGGATGATATACCATGGATTTTACCGGTTTTAACCATGGTATATGCCTTATTTATCGAGTCTTATGTTATGTTTTGGAGTCTTTTTAGTATGTTTACAGGTTTAGACACATTTGGAGCAGAAGTGGAGATTTTGGAGTTGTTTGGTGTATTTTGGAGATTTGGTCCGAGAGACAGAGTTCACTGTCCAGTTTTGAAGACTGCGTCGATCGTTGCACACCTGCATCGATCGTTGCATATGCGAATGGGCCAGACTCGCCGATTTAATGAAGAATGCTGATTTTGCAGAAAAGCCCAGATATTTACACAGAAGCCCAAAACGTGTTTTAGCTATTATATAAAGGTTTTAAGCCATTGTTTAGGCTACGTTTTCATTAAGTCTTATTTTATTTCAGAGAGAGTTAGGGGCTGATCCTGCTCTCGAGAGAGAAAGGATTTTGAACCCCAGTTCTTTGTTTTATTTTATGATATTTGGTTTTCTATTCAAGATGTTTTCTGTTTCGATGATTATGTCTGAGTAGATTACCTGTTAGGTTGAAGGATTCTCATTAGGGATTTCATGGAACTATAGTTAAATAAATCTGTAGGGATTCATATCTGCTAGTTCTTTGTTTAGGTTGTTCTTAATGCTTAATCTGAACTGGCCACTTAGATTATGATGTTAGGCTGATTAATGCAGCGAAAGTTGGTTAATTTAGCTAGAAAGAACCTAGATAAGCAATTTAACTTCTCGCAAACGAAAGTTTGGTTTAATTAGATTGTGAACATATCAAACTTGGAATTAAAGCTGGTTTAATCTGTTAGTTCTCGCAAACGAAAGTTTGGTTTGCTGCACTTAGACTTAGAGAATTCTCGCAAAGGAATTTGGTTAATTCTATATCTGTGTTTGAGTTCTAGAACAGTTTCTGATTGGATTTCGACTGATTGATTGCTTGTGTTCCTGATTTCCTGAGAACTCCTGAAACCTAACGCTTCGCTTCCTTGCTCACAAACTCGCCTGCTATTGATTTACTTTTCTGCTCTGCTTTTAGTTTAATCATCTTTGCTTTCTCCTAGTTTAATCTTTTCTGATCTTATCTATCGTTGACCGGAGTCCCTGTGGATTCGATACCCTAAGTACTACAACTACATCACTGTGCACTTGCAGTTAGAATAGGGATTAAAACTCTGAGCCTATCAAGTTTTTGGCGCCGTTGCCGGGGACTCTTTTGAGTCTCCGATAGATTTGAACTTAGGGTTTAGACTAGGTTTTTCGTTTTTTGTTTTTTTTTCACTAATTTTTTTTTTCTGTTTCTTGCGTTTCAGGTACGCCTGTAATCGCCCTGCAACGATCGACACGGTCCTGTGTGTCGATCGTCACATCATCGCGCTTGCATCGATCGACGCTTCTCCTGCATCGATCGACACATATCGTAAGGAAGATGTATGATTTCTTCAGTCCAGGGATTGACAGTTCACAGATAGCTGAGTTGAAGAGTAAAGTCGACTATCTGCATAGTCTTATACTTGAAAAGTATGGGCAAAAAGCTATCAACTGCGTTGGAGGGAATGAATTCTATAGTCACAGATCTGCTTTTCAGAAACCCTTTACAAGGAGTTGTAGTGTTTCTTCTTACCAAGCACCGCCTGCACCTACAGCTCATGAGAGCAGAATGGAAATCATGATTGAGCAGTATCTTGAGAGACAACAACAGATTGATATGTCCTTCAAATCAAAGATTGATGCGTTGATTGAAGATTTGAGTGAGAAGTTCGAATCTCTGAGCACACATATGGAGGAGCTGGATATCAAAATTGAACGAGCAGATGCAGCAATAGAGAGGCGGAATGAAGCTAAGAGAGCTGAACAGAAGCTGCACATCAATGCTGTGAACATAAGGGATGAGATTGACTTGCTGGAAGAAGAAGAGAGCATAATCTCGGATTTTCTGGATGAATATTGTCTGCCTGATATATGCATCGATCGACACCCCCTTAGTGACGATCGACACGCCATTCTGACGGCAATTTCGAGTTCTTTCGAGAAACAGAATCGCCTTGCATCGATCGACACACATTATGCAACGATCGACACAGAACGCACACATGTCCAGAAACCTGCAACAGTACCAGAACAAGCTTACAAGCCCCCGGTGCCATATCCTAAGGTTCCTAAACCTTCCAGACAAGAGCTAGAAGTGGCTAACTGCATGAAAGTGATGAATAAGAAGGTGAATGAAATACCACCAGTTGAAGCTTCGCGAGTTCATGCAAAGAAGATGATCTCCACTGAAGGTCATCTGGAAGAAGAAGTTCAAATTGGTGGAACTACAGTATCTGATAGTGGAAAGAAGAAGATGGCAGCTCCTCTTAAACCTGCTCTAACATCTTCAGTACCTGCAACTGCTCATAAGCAGAAAGCCCCAAACATCAGATCTGCATCAAAGGTAAGGAACAAATCATCTAAGCTTAAACCTTCTGATCATATTGTTTTGAATGCAGGAAAACGCAGTAGACCGCCCAAGCTTCGCTCCCGCCCTGATTCTGATTTCTCATTCCTTGGAAAGCCTCATGATCATAATGCCTATACACCTCCTTGGATGAAGAGATATTCACAGAGACATTCAAAGTCTCTGTTGAAACCGCCTTGAATCAAATCTCTTCCAATAGTCAAGCTAATGACTAAAAACAAGCGCTGAGTGGGAGGCAACCCATTGTTAGGTTCGTTTTTGTTTTTGTTTCCATTCGTTTTGATTTGGTATTTTTAATTTTTCTGTTTAAGTGTGTTCAGAGCTGAGGGAAACAGGAATAATCGCATTGCATCGATCGACACACATTGTGCATCGGTCGATGCAGTCGCGATTTACGGTTTAACGAATTGATTGCGGTTCAGACATCGGTTATCTACATAACCGCGAGCGATAATCGCCTTGCATCGATCGACACCCTTGTGGCATCGATCGACGCAGGGCGACGACATGTAAGTATTCTGCAACTTTTCGGTTTGTTCTTCAATTTGATTATTCTTTCACCGAGCTCATGCTTCGATTACACTGGGGACAGTGTAGTTTAAGTGTGGGGGAGGAAGCTACTGACGCACGCTTTTGTTTTCTTAGTTTTTCAAAATTTGTTTTATTGAGTCAAAATTTGTATGAAACTATGATTTTTCGAGGAAACTTTTCGCTTGAACAGGAACTAAGTGACCATTGGACAGACTTGCAGAGCCTCTATGACTGTTAGAAAACCCAGACACAGATCAGCCTACTGAGGACACCCACATCACTTCAGGTATCAGAGGATCCTTTTACTGACTTCAATTTAATACTGACTTAGATTTCTCACCTAAGGGCTTGGTATACTTTGTGTCGGATTCCCTTGTTAGTTCTGACACAGCCTGTCAACCTATCCTATTTAGTTCCCTTCTCCCCTTCTATAAAGTAAAAAAAAAAAATAATAAACTGAGGATGAGTTAGTAACTCCGAAGTGGTCATGGGAAGGGTAGCAAACACTATTTTCTCTCATGTGATCCATGGAATGTGTCCAAAGTACACCCCATAACGGGAAGAACACTGATAAAAAAAAAATGATACCCAGTGGGGAAAAATCAGTTGTTAAAGAAGGGAAAGAGAAGAAAGGGACTAGAGATAGAGAAAGATAGTATGGTGGTCTAGAGCTGATAAGGTAAGAATCCATGTGCCCTTTGATCGATACTCCTTAGGTGAGACCGCACTTCAATACTTGCAGAAGTCAGTAGGGTGAATTTGAATGCTTGAATGTGATTGTGGAGTTTACTTAGGACAGTTGCTAAGTGTGGGGGAAGTATATTGTGGTCTTGAGTTCTGTAGGGAAGTTTTCAGTGGCTTACTAAGTGAATGTGATTGTGAAAGTTCCTAGGACGAAATGAGTTTCTGTGTTTTCAAACCTCTTCGCTTATACTTTGGTTCTTTACTTGCTTGAGGACAAGCAAGAGCTAAGTGTGGGGGAGTTGATATACCATGGATTTTACCGGTTTTAACCATGGTATATGCCTTATTTATCGAGTCTTATGTTATGTTTTGGAGTCTTTTTAGTATGTTTACAGGTTTAGACACATTTGGAGCAGAAGTGGAGATTTTGGAGTTGTTTGGTGTATTTTGGAGATTTGGTCCGAGAGACAGAGTTCACTGTCCAGTTTTGAAGACTGCGTCGATCGTTGCACACCTGCATCGATCGTTGCATATGCGAATGGGCCAGACTCGCCGATTTAATGAAGAATGCTGATTTTGCAGAAAAGCCCAGATATTTACACAGAAGCCCAAAACGTGTTTTAGCTATTATATAAAGGTTTTAAGCCATTGTTTAGGCTACGTTTTCATTAAGTCTTATTTTATTTCAGAGAGAGTTAGGGGCTGATCCTGCTCTCTCGAGAGAAAGGATTTTGAACCCCAGTTCTTTGTTTTATTTTATGATATTTGGTTTTCTATTCAAGATGTTTTCTGTTTCGATGATTATGTCTGAGTAGATTACCTGTTAGGTTGAAGGATTCTCATTAGGGATTTCATGGAACTATAGTTAAATAAATCTGTAGGGATTCATATCTGCTAGTTCTTTGTTTAGGTTATTCTTAATGCTTTATCTGAACTGGCCACTTAGATTATGATGTTAGGCTGATTAATGTAGCGGAAGTTGGTTAATTTAGCTAGAAAGAACCTAGATAAGCAATTTAACTTCTCGCAAACGAAAGTTTGGTTTAATTAGATTGTGAACATATCAAACTTGGAATTAAAGCTGGTTTAATCTGTTAGTTCTCGCAAACGAAAGTTTGGTTTGCTGCACTTAGACTTAGAGAATTCTCGCAAAGGAATTTGGTTAATTCTATATCTGTGTTTGAGTTCTAGAACAGTTTCTGATTGGATTTCGACTGATTGATTGCTTGTGTTCCTGATTTCCTGAGAACTCCTGAAACCTAACGCTTCGCTTCCTTGCTCACAAACTCGCCTGCTATTGATTTACTTTTCTGCTCTGCTTTTAGTTTAATCATCTTTGCTTTCTCCTAGTTTAATCTTTTCTGATCTTATCTATCGTTGACCGGAGTCCCTGTGGATTCGATACCCTAAGTACTACAACTACATCACTGTGCACTTGCAGTTAGAATAGGGATTAAAACTCTGAGCCTATCATCGGATTATGTAGTTGTTGTTCTTGGTGATGTACTAGATGGGTTTCATATGAACTTTGTAATGCTATTTATGTTTGGTATGAATAAGAAAGCAACAAGAACATTACTTAAAACATCTCTTGATATTGACCAAATAAAATCCAAAATGAAGCTTACATAACTGGAAAACCAACACAAGCCTTCTGTCTTAACATCCTAACTGAAGCATCCATGACCATAAAAAACAACCAAAGACCGAGACTAAGTGAAACTTCCATTACCAAAAAACAAACCGAAACTTTTTACACCTAAAATATAGCCACGAACATAAAGCTATTCAAAAGCAGAAGAAGTTTGAGTTGGTTGACTGCATCCACCACCATACTCAATAATCATCGACGTTGGTTGTTATGAACAGCAAAGTAAGAACATCAAAGTTAGGAACAGCAAAGTTAGAACAAGCCAACGAGTTATGGCCAGCAATACCACACCTATAACAGTGAATGATCTTCAAGTGTTTTGACACCTTCTTCCCTTAGTAGGACTTTCATGAATTGACTTCTTCCTTTTCTGTGGATTCTTCTTCCTGCCTTTCTCTACCTCCCTCGGTGGTGGCTCAAGCTGTGTTCCACCGGTTTCCTTCCAAAATTTCATACCCTCCACAGGAGTGATTGAGTCACTGTACTGCATCTTCCAAGTACTAGCCAAGTAACAATCATCAACATAATCTTCTGCATCTAATTTCTTATCCACAAACACCTTTAAAGCATGCCTACACAGAATTCCTGTGACATCCCATTTTTCTTGCATGTACATGTTTTCTTCTCGATATAACTATGTAAGAAGTACCTTTCTCAGAGATTTCAGAAATGTCATTTGGTCTAGGAAAGCGTTTTAGCCAATTTCGCTCCTTCTCCTCAACAACCAGTGTATTCACCACTTTCAAACTATACTTAGCCTTGTACTTGATTAAATTATTCTTCCTCGGCTCAATACGGACCATAGTATGTCTTCTCATAGTTTCCAACATCTCAACCAGTGGAAGAGACCTTGCCTTCTCTAATCCGCTATTGTATGACTCAGAGAAGTTGTTTAGAGCGTCTTCACAAACGGAGTAGTACTAAAAAGGCACGGCTGTAGGTTTTTGGGTTCCTTGCCATCAAGTCCGCAAAAACAGCACTATCATATTCCTTAACCCTCTTCAGTGCAGCTTCATAATCGGCCATATTGAAGCTATCTGCAAAAGCCCAAAACAACTTCAACTCCGGATTTTTCGGGTGTAACTTCTTCAAGTTACCGTAGATATGTCTTGCGCACATTCGATGTTTTACATTTGGCAGCTCTTCTTGAACATCATTGATCAATCCCTGCAACTTAGGAAATTATTTAAGTAATGTTATAGAGAGAATTGGCAGTTATATGAGATGGTACCTTCTGCTTATCAGAGATCAATGTGAACCCATCTCCATCCCCTAGATTCAAATCGGTTTTCAGTCTCTGAATGAACCATCTCTAGTTATCGGTATTCTCGACTTGAACAACTCCCCATGCAACATGGTAAATCTGGTTATTGGCGTCTCTTCTCACAACTGCTAGAAGCTATCCTCTTGTGGTAGACTTCAGAAAGCAGCCATCTATTCCAAATATTGATCGACAATGAGCTCTCCAAATCGTTCTAAGCGCTTGAAAGCAGACATAAAACTTGTCAAAAACCTCAACTCCTTCTTCCGTTGTTAATGTTACAAGATCCACGGTTGAGTTCGGGTTTGGCCTGTCAAATATATGAGAAGAGTTAGTTATAATGGAGATAAATTGGCAGTTATAATGAATGAAAAAAACTAGTTAAAATTTAGTTGACTTACACTAAAATTTGCTCCTTGCAGTCTTTCAGCCTTGAATATTGTTCATCAGATTCTGCTGCTATCATCTCAAGTGCTTTCCTGCGTGCCTTTCTACAGATATCATGCGTTACCGTCAAGTTATAACGCTCTTCAATGGTGTCTTGTATCACTTTAAGCTGGAATCCAGCATCATTCCTGATTTCATTTAAAAACAGCTGAGCAATCACTCGTTTAGTCAACAGCTTATAGAACCCATCTTTGGTACATGAATGGTGGCCTTGATAAGTCTTCATCATATAAAGTCCCACCGACTCCTCGTACGAACAATAAACCCGCCAATCGCATGGTTTTTAGCTTTCACTGCATATTTAGCTTCACATTTATCATATCCCCATCGTGTGTACTTGACATTCCTTTTCTCTTTCAAAGCATTCTCGAGAACGACTTCTTTAAACTCCTTAATACTCTCAAATACTTGCATAATCTTCAACTCCCTACTGCCTCTTCTCCATCTCTCATACGCTACACCATTGTCTTCTTCTTCATCATCTGAAACAGGTGGAGTGTTCCTATATACTTCATTATCCTCTTCTTCATCAACAAAACCAGCGACAATACCATCGACACATTCATCTTGCGGACATCTGGCATCCTCTGCCGCATCGTTCTCACTTCTCTCTACCTCATCGTAATCACTTCTCTCTGCCTCACCATTTGACTCACCCTCTGCTCAAGATAAATTTCCACATTTTTGGTCCAATTGGCAGCGTTACACATGCTGGAAAAATTAGTAGATCCATCACACAAAATCTTCAGCTCCTTCATGTCTTCGTAAGGCAGCTTATATCAGATTCTTTGTCGATACATATCGACAATTTCCGCTTCATTGATCCCTCTAAATAGACCAGTCGCTTCAACATGGAGAAAGTGTATTTTCCCACCAAGATAGAATGTCTGTCCATTTACATTGTCGAACTTCCCTCCATAGTATATGACAAACGCAATGTCAGTGTCCTCGCTGAGACAACCAAACAGAACAAAAATTGGCCAGATTAACCAAAAACTGTTTTCTGAGACGTTATATCAAACACGTGGAGTGCAATGTAAATTCTTCCAAAGCATTGAATAAAACTACAAAAATCGTGTCCCTAAATCCTATTAATTCGACATCCTACACAACAAAACACAATTGATGTACAATCTACAACAAAAATCGCTAAACCCTAATTTTGGTCCAAGAAATTCTAAATAACTAACCTCATATCCGAGCAATAGAAGCACTCCCACCACGGTTTTGTCAAGCTGCGATCTGGTTATGCCTTCTTCAACACCCAATTCACGAAATTTCTTCTCAATTCGAACCTCTCTTTCTTTCACAGTCTCGGTGTTCTTCGTATAACTTTGCGTTCTTCGCCGACGCTCTATCTAATAAATTTCTTTCTTTTTTTCAACTGAGCAGATAAAACAACGTTGTATTCTTTGTTTTAATATTTTTTTAGCTTAGAATATTACCACGTAATACTCATAAATTGCCACGTAATACTCCGTAACCGAGCACTTAAATTCCGTCGAAATAAAACTAATGTTCCGTTGGTCAAAGCATGAAAATATCAGTTTTGTTAAGTTCGGGTATGATATTCAAATAAAACATGAATAGATGTATAAAATGACACAGCTTTGAAGTTCATGTATTGATTGGGACCATGATTTGTTGCTGAGGTATGAATAAGCCGAACCCCCCTCCCCCATGGAAAATAAGTTAGAGCAAAGAAAGTACAAAAGAAGTTGACATTTTTCACTACAAACTTGACTATACCGACAAGAAAAACCTTAATATGATGATCAAGGATCTCATCGCATCTTCATTCTAGTTCTTTTGAACCTTAAAATATTGCCTCTGATCATCTTCTTCCTCGTACCACTACTGATAATTTCTCATTCATCTTCGAAATTCTCAGTATAAATAAATTCATATGGGTTATAGCTCGAATCATCATCATCGTCTGCATCTTCTACCCACAAATGTCGCATTGAGATTTTTGACTTTAGAGCATCTTGTCTTGATCTACCATGGCGATCAATTCCTTCCTCTCTCCAAGTTTACCTGATATAGGAAAACGGGAGGTAAGAATTCGATGTTGCCAGCTCAGCAATGTCGATAGTATCAAATCTGATTTCTTATTGTTGGTGTTATCTTTGATATCTTTTCTATTATGATTTTGATAGCTCTGTTTCGGTGTTAAGAGCGTCGTTTGGTTCTGAACTCATTCATTCAATAATAAAAATTTCAAGTTACTTTATCTCTCTACCTCTTACTCTCTCTGTGTTACACGATCGAAGCTTTTTGCGTTAGAAGCTCGTGAAATAGTTCATCTTAGCCTGAGAATCCTTTCTTCCTCGAGATTTTCTGCGGGTGAGCTGCAGGTTGGTGTTTTAGGAACATCGATTCTATGTCAGATAAGAAAATCACATATGAGAGTTTTTATTATTGCTTAGAGAACAATTTGAAAACTTGGTTACAAATGAGAGTGAAAAGAGGTATTTATAAACTCCAAAATACAAAATATCTAGAATATTTTAATCCTACATCTAGAGAATTCTATCACAATATCTAGAATTTTATATTAGAAAATACATCACTACAAGAAAGGGATTTATTTTATCATTTGTTTTCCGTGTTTAAATCAGTTTTTGAATGAACTTGCATCATTTATAAAACCGACTCTGAAAGTGATGACTCTAATAGTTTGTGTCGATTTAAACAAGTGATGCAACTATTTTCATCATTTGTTATAATTGATGTTAATGTGTGTCGTTTGCAAAAAAATGAAATAAATATTTACATCAATTAATATAAATGATGTTAAAATTTGTTACAGGTATGACAATTGATGTTAAATAGTTATATCATTTTTTTAGTTGACGTTTTATATATATTTATCAATTTTAACATCAATTTATATTACTATTTCACTAATACTAATTTATTTGAATGAGTGGTTAATGTAATTTTCAAATACTAATTTATTTGAATGAATAACAATTTTAAAAAAAAAATATTTTCAAAATTTACTATTTCACAAATTAATTTTTATATTGTGATAAAAGAAATCTGGTTACAATATCTTAAATATTGATAAGATTTTTTTAATACATCTTTCTACATATCACCATTTACAAAAAATGAAAAAAAATTCTCAGCGATAATTATAACAAAAAAGTGATGAACTATGATCTATGATCACATCTGTTGCTTTGCATTTGTTTTCTTCTCACATATTATCTCCGGAACATTATTTCTTCTTTTATGCTCCGCGTCCTTGGGGAATAAGGGTTGTAAGTTGGCCCATCACAATGAATCCTTTGAATTTCCATTGTACTTGAAGACATTCTCATCCTACAAACTTTTGAATCCAATTAAAAGGGATATTAAAAGTAAAATAACCATTTGTAAGTTTTTTAGCATAAAGTGTATTGAGTTACTTACTTTCGGTTTTTCTAGATGGTGTAGGAAAACAAGCACACGTTCAATTGATTAGTATCTTCATCTCTGATTTGATCTTCATTTTACCCAGTGTTCATGATTCTGAATATAGAAACCAAAGCAAAATAGGAAAAAACAAAAAAATCAGAGCCATACGTGAAAAATTATAGAAAATATGAGAACATGTCTTTGAAAGTCTTAGAAGAATAAAGGGAGAGAAGAATAAGGGGAGAGATGTATGAATGCAAATTTACTAAAAATGGCACTTTCACCCTAACAATTTTCACAATAAGGCACTTAGCAACTCTTAGGTACTTTAGTCATCTGAATTATCAAAATTGCCCCTCAGTAATTGTTTGCTTCTTTTTCTTTTTTTCTTTTTACATCTTATCTTTTAATTCCAAATTTTATTTTTATTTTTCACAAATCTAATTTCTCTTTCATTTCCATCTTCTTCCTCTGCCGTCATCTATTTTATCTTTTTTTTTTTTGGTTTGCCATGCCCACTCTAATCCATCTTCTTCCTTTAAAGCTTTCTAGATTTACTTTGTTTATGCAGAAAATCTTAATCAAAAGTCTTTCTTTATTCGCCATCTCCATCTTCTTTTTCATAAATTATTTTCCTTTCTGCCATTACCACTCCAATGTAGTTGTTTTGTTACAATCCCCAAAGTTTAAAAACTTCGCAAGCTGATTCAAACTTAGATCCAAGCTGCTAACAAGTATGGTGAGTAAAAATGGTTGATTAGAAGCTTATTTAACTCGATATGTATTCATATTGGTCATTTAGAGTTAATTTTTGTTGAATCTATTATTGGTTCTGTTTTCACCCACTCGAATTGCCTTGTTTCGTTTTTCGTTGCTTTAATCACGTTTTTTTGTCTGTCTTATGGATTTCGTTCCGTATACGATGGACATGTTTTCGTGTCCAATGATCGGTGGACACCATTAGATGTAAATTGTATGCATATCCATTCGTCTTTTGTATGCATGTTCATGTTTTCGTGGACATTGCTCTATGGACATCAATAATTTATTGTTGTCACGTATGAGTTTTTTTCATGTATTTAGTTGTTTATTTGTAAGCATGTACATATTTTTGTTTGCACTGATCTATGGACATCTACATTGTTTGGTTTTCAAATTTTATCAGTATATTCTGTTATATAATTAGTCTGTTTTATGTATTTAGTTGCTAATACACTTATTTTCGTGTATACTTATATGTGGATTAGTCTTGCTATTTTATGGATTTATATGCCAGTTGTATTGATTGCCATATCTTCCTGTACACTTATCTGTGGACACAAATAGATGTTAATCGCTTAGTGTTCATGATTGTTTTGTATAGACTGTCACTTTGATCTAACTGATATATATCGATGCATGTTCTTTAGGGATGGACATGTTCCTAAGAACAATTTTTCGTAGACACCAAAAAATATATATGCATTGAATGATCCAATTTCATTTCCAACATTTCCTTGTGTTTACTTTTTCCTCGTATTTATGTACACTTATCTATGCACATATCTATATGTATACTAGTATGTGGGCATGTCTTTGTGGACTCTATTTTATAGATTTTTCTTTGTGTACAACACATTTTGTTATGTTTTCACTCTATATGTGGACTATTTCCTAACATTACTTCTCTTTGTTTTTGCAGATATTCGGCTTCTTGATAGGCTCTTTGTCACAAATAGATATTCAAGCAAGAAGTTGAATGTATATTCTAAACCGATTTACTAACCTTCATCCACTACACACTTTGAAGATCTCCTGAGTTTGAAATCACTCGCAGCTTTACATTTGGCAAACTCTTTGACCTTTCGGTTGTCAAATGTCTCACATGAAGCAACCTTGTCTAGAGGATGCTATCCAGACATTTTGTCACTAAGAACAAATACACTATATGGGTAACCTTCGATGGACATATTGATAAGAAGATACTACCATGGAATATTTTCGTGTACACTTATATGTGGACACCTATAAATGTTAAATGTTTAGTGTTCATGCTTTCTTTGTATAGATTGTCATTCATATCTAGATTATAGATATCATCGCTTTTAGTATATACATATATAGACATGTTTCCGTGTACACTATTATGTGTATACTAAAAGATGTAAATTGCTTTATTATTCTTTCATCTTATTTATGTACATTTGTTTATGGACATGGATTAATGTGCACTAATATGTGGCTAACACATGCGTCCACAAATCACCATATATGTATATACTCGTATCTCAAACATTTTAAAATCTAACGATAGAGATAGTATTTCTTGCCCAATAATATTTAAATCATAAAAGAATAATGGCCACAAGATTTAACCTTCTTTAAAAAATGAATGGCTAAGATTAAAGTCCAAATATATTTTCCCCCATTTAAACTTTTTTATCCTACACCACTATTTATAGCATGTTTTATTAAAATAATTATTTTTTTACTATCATTCAAAGATTGTTAACAAAGTAAGGGCAAAGTGGGATTCCAATATTAGTAAACAGTGACAAAAGTACCCAACAATCCTAAAGTGCCTTTTCTTGTAATTTATTATTCGCAAGTGCCTTATTTCGTTAGACACTCTTCTTTTTAACATTCTGCATAAATAGTTTTTGGAGTGTCTAACGAAATAAGGCACTTGCGAATAATAAATTACAAGAAAAGGCACTTTAGGATTCTGGGTGAGGTTATCTTAACCTTAACAACAAAAAAGATTGTGGGTGAGGAAAAAAATCGAATTAGTTGATTTTGACCCCGAAAAGAGGAGATGTGAAACGGTTAATAGATTTTTTTTTTCTTTTTTTTCCATCAAATTATTTGAAGTATTTTTAAAAGAAAAATTCGTCATATATATTTGTTTTGATTCTTTATTAGATTATTATCTAGGAAAATTAAATTAAATTAAATTTTATATATATATATACACTATTGTAAATTTGAACACACTATCATTTAAGGTTTAGCTTTGCTATTGAATAATGGGCTGTTTCCTAAATATTTGGTACATTTTTAATATATACTTAATATGCTTAATTTTGTTTTAAGAAAAGAAAATTTTAAATCATAGTTTTCACTAGTCATTATTTTATTTTCATATCTTTAAATATCTAGTGAAATATTAGTAACAACAATATATCTTATGTAAAATGAGTGGTTAGCGTAATTTTGAAAATTACTTGCATCTTATGTATGTTAAATTAGTTAATTAATTAAATTTATATTTGCAACATTTATTGTTGATGTAAAAATTACTATCATTTTTATAAGGTGATGTTAATAAGAATTACTATCTACATTGATTTTTTAATTGATGCAAATTTATATTTTATAAGTTATATAAATTAATAGAGATTTGTATCAATTTTAATAAATTGATGTCAAACAAGCATCAATTATCATAATTGATGTTAAATCATATATGTTGTATCATTTGTTAATAAGTGATTTGAAATAACATCATTTAGTTTTGTGATATTATTTAATCGATGTAAAACACCTCTTTTTTGTAGTGTATGGATATTTATTCTCTAAAACTCTCTAGAACATTTTAAGGAGGTGGAGTGATTAGATATTTTCTAGAGAAATTTCTAGAACTTAGATCAAAATTTTGGATTAAACCCAAATATTACTTAGATTATGGATCCAATAACTAACCTTGATCCAAATCAAGTTTATATTTCAACAAGACCTCCATGCATTATAACTACGAATAGTGATATGAAGCTTCCCATCGTGTTTAATCTCAGCTTCAGTCTCAAGCGGTTGCCGACCATCCAACTACATAATGTCGGTGTAATGGCCCCAAAACCATAGCCCAAAAATTTTGAAGAAAAGAGCAAGCCCAAAGCCCAAAACCTCAAGCCCAGCTTCCTTTTCTTGAAAACCCTAGCTTCTCTCTATAAATACGAGCTTCCTCCTCTCCTTAAACCTATTTCCTCTTCCTGCTGCGAAGCCCTGTCGGAGTGTGGAGCCGTTCGAAGCCCTAGGAGTCACTGTTACGTTCCCGAGCTTTTCCCTTGATCCAGGTAATTCCTGAACCAGTAGATCTAGAGTTTTCAAACCAAAAAGCTTGTTTTCATTCGTTTTTCCAAAAATACACCGAATCCCGAGAAACCGAGCATACCATCGTGACCGCCTCGACGAGACGAAGCTGGAGCCGTCGACCGATCGCCGCCGCCGCCGACCGGAACCGCCGTCCGTTGCCGGAGACCCGCTACCGCCGTCGCCGGAGAAACCGCCGGAGCCGCCGTCGCCGACCGTTGACCGCCGCCGTTGACCACCGGTCCGGTTTGGTTGGTCCGGTTCGGTTCGATTCCCGATTTTCAATTCGATTCCGGTTAAGCCAAATTGATTTCTGTTTAATCCGGTTTTCTAAAATCAATTCGAATCCGGTTTTCTTTTGGTCCAATTCGATTTCGGTTCGGTTTAGCTGGTTTGCCCAAATTGATTTCAATTTCCGGTTTAGCCCAAACCAATTTCCAATTCAATTTGATTCGGTTTAGGGTTGAACCATGAAACTTCTTTCGATCATATCTAGCCCGTCTTAGATCCGATTTGAGTGATTCAAAAGCCTAAGTTGATCTATTTTTCGCCCTCTTTCCATCTCTGTCGTCCGTTTTGTCTCATGAGGTTCCTAATTTACGAAAATGCCCTTCTTTGGCCAATGTGAGGATCGGTTCTTGACCCTTGCTTGCCTATTCATTTACAGACGATAGTCCTTAGTTAATATTGTCTTTCCTAGATAGTGTAGGATAGATATATGCGCATAATGTGATTGATTGTGGAACTTAGAAAGCTAGGTTATCGCTTAAACCGAAAACGTTGTTTGTGTGTGATGGACTTGAAGGGTTTAGAACTGTGGTAGGGCCCCCGAAAGGGTGTTGTTTGGCGGCTCGCGTACCGAGGGATTTTGGTTGAAAGGTACGTGACCCTTGAATTGTCGGAAGGGGGTTTTGGCGAGCCCCCCAAGTGGAATAAATTTGGGCGCCCGAGCCAATGGCGGGCTTCGGTTTCCCTGGGAGTTGTTTGCACTTCGTGCGGAGTAGAAGTTCTTCGGGACGTAGGTTGTGTGGTGAAAGCCTTCGGGTGATGATTGTTGATTGCAAGATGATATTAGCTTAGGACTTGTGATTCGTTGTTGTGTAGTGTAAGTTGGGATCGTGGGTTCCCTAAATCCGCCCCTCAGTGGGTAATTGTGTTTGAAACAATTACTCAGACCTCCTTTCTCTTTTCCCATGTCCCCGTTTTCTTGCAGGTCCGGATGCGGGATTGATTCGGTCGTGTGACATCATTGGTGAATTTCAATACGAAGAGAGGTCGGGTTCCTGGGACCAGTTGAGAAGGCGTCCCGGTTGGATCGAAATAGGTCAAACGGGTGTCCTAATGCCGCGTCTCCGATTTACCGGAAGGCGGGTGTTACAGTCGGAATCAACATGGATCGAGACAATAGATCCAGCTGTGTCGGGAAACTGCTCGGAGATCAAGTGTCTCGCGCCACGGTACTCGAAGAGGAAGAGCATGAGAGTGTACCAGATGATACACTGGAGAACAACGATTTGAACCATGAATTGGCCGGAGAACTCGCCGTACATGCCTTTGAGGAGAGGAATCCCCATGACTAGAGTGTGGTGAGGAAGAAGAGTGTGATAGTATAGTCTAAAGAACCGTTGCGGCTGATTTTGCACCAGAGGAAGAGGAGAGAAAGGACGATGGCTTTCTGGAGGGAATCTGCGGCGAGGAAACGGAGGTTCATGGCGTAAGGGTTGTTTGCGGCGATGAAGTGGAAAGAGAGGAGAGGGACGGCGAAGAGTGCGACGAAACGGTTGATGCCGGAACATTGGTCCTGTTTGAAGATTTTCCACCATTTGATGGAGCCGTAAGCGAGGATCATAGCTACGTATAACGGAACCATCGCCGTCATGACGTGGTAGAAGTCCGTCGCCGTTATCATCGTGTTTATCTTCTTAAGAGAGAGTGAGTGAAGAGAGAAGATGTTGTGAGTTGTGAGTTGTGACTTGTTTTTGAGAGAAGCGGAAGAGATTACAATATATACTTTTTAAATCATAATATATATCTTATTCGTTATTTTTTGTCGACATTCAATAAAGTTTCTGTTTTTTATTGCCTACGATAAGCTTTCGCTTTTATATTTCGAAATTGTTGAATTGTTGCTTACTATGGTAATCGCAGGACCACAGAAAATAAAATTTAACTTAAGTAAATTAAATTTGTTAAATAGTTTTTTGGGATAAACTTTGTGTGTGATTGTATTTGTTATGTGGAATAGTATTTATAAATGTGATTTCACTAATCTATATTTTATCAATCAAAACATATATTTAAAAACATTATTACATAAGTGTTGTGTTTAAATGTAATTTTTATTTTCTATAAAATCAAAATTAATGTTAATAAACTGGTAAATAATATATTTAAGTAATTTTCTGATTGTGTTTCATATTTTTAACACAAAATACAGACTGTTGACAAAAATATAAAATAAACAAAAAATACAGATTTATTCTTTCATATTTTTATTTTATATTAAAATAAATATTTGTAATTAGTTAAACAATTTTGTTATTCCATAACTATATTAGTGGAGGTGATAATTTCTTCTTTGTAGTTATTTTAGCTTAACAAGCTTTATTAGGAATAAAAGTATGAAAATAATTATTCAAATAACTTGAGTAAGTCGAGTGTAACTATTTTGACGGGTTCTTTTATGTGATTGATATCATTGTTTTTATTTGAATTTTCTGATTTTGAGGTTAACACTCAATGTGATTGGTTGTTATCAATATTGGGAAGGGAACTAGCTGAATTTTTTTTCCTCTCCATCCCTCTAGCTTTTCACCAATAACGGAAGCAATTTTTTTTCAGCTGAATTACTCTGATTAAAAGCATAAATAAGTAAAATCTTCCACCATAAAATTTAAGATGAAAAATAATCCCTCAAATTCTCACCTATTGTTTCCCTCTCTCTCTCATCTTTTTTTTCCTCTCTCCCATTTATATTTTACCAATCAAACCTACCAGCGAGAACGAGTGGGAGAGAGAACAAAAGAGAAAATGAGAGTAATTGAGCCAGAATGAGTGAGAGATGGAAAAAATTCTTTTTGGGCACACTTTTTTTTTTTTACAAAAAATCTGTTTTTTCTAGCAAAAAAAAATCCCTCGCTTTTTCCTAACGTAATTAATCTCCCTCTCTTTCCCACTTTTAGTGCAACCAATCACAATATTCCATCAACAGCCTGCTCTTCATATTTTCTCATCATATCAAGTACCAACAAACACAACTCTTCTTTTTTTTTTTTTTTTGCCATCATAATTATATTGATTAATTGGGAGAAGTTACAAGAGTTGAATACATAAACCTTAACTTGGAGATAAACAACAATCTCTAAACCAAACACACAAACCTTCTTTTATTTTTTCTTTCCAGCTTTATATTTTCCCAATTAACTTTTGTTTGAAGGACTAAAATATAGTAATATAGCTAAAATGTAGTAATTACAATTTCCTTGTTGTGCCAAGATCGGCGGATCGATAAACACATGTAAACAAAAAAGTATAATGTATTTGTTTTTTTTCAATTTTCAAAATATAAAGAGGAAAATATATACATCAAGTTTGGACTACTTTTTTTTAATAATATACACTGTTTCATATTATAAGTAGTTTTAGATAAAATATGCATATTAAAAAAATATTTTCCTTCAAAAATATTATTGAATAAATATAACTCAAAGAATCATGAAAAAACAAAGAAAATTAGAAAGTTTAATTGGTTACATATTATTTAATAAATAAAAGTTACATAAAATGTGAAAAACTTATATTTTGAAACAAGAAAAAAACATTCAAAACTACTTATGTTATAGAGAATATAATATATAGTTTTATTGTATTGAATGAATGTTAGTTTGTCCAAAAATATATATTTAAACAAAAACAATTAAAACCAAGCTCAAATTCAATATATTTCAAAATGCTTTAATCTCGTTTTTTAATTTGTAATGCTGATTTTTTAAAAAAAAAGTTGTGATGCTGAACATATGATGTGATGGAAGAAGGCCAAGGACCTCGAGATCCTATTGTTGATGTCCCTATTAAGACGAAGAATGCGTGTGTTGAATTGGGTGTTCAAGAAATCAAAAAGGTTCAAGCAGAGAGAAAAAATAATAGGAAATTGAATACTTTTTGTCAATGTAGACTCGCTAATAATGATTGATTGGTTGAGCTTGGAAATTCAGGTTTTTTGGCTTGTTAAAACTTGGAAAAATAAAGTTTTAAACCAATGAACAATTTTGACCCAAAAAAAAAAAATCTAAGAACAATTTTTGCCCAAAAAAACCTAAGAAGAATGTACCTTCGAACGTTAACTAAATCACTAACAAATACTTTTTCCCTTAAAAAGTGACAACATCTGTAAGTTTATTGTTTGAACTTAACCTATGTTTAAATTGGATTTAAACCACTACACCACAACTAACTTCTAATATATGATATAACTAAATCTTTTTAATATATTTGGCCTTAAAAAAAAGTTTATTGGATTTTACCTCTGGGCAAGCCTTAATCGTGTGTAACATTAAGATCATATTCTCAAAACATTGCATAAATTACGACATTTCGTTTTTTAAAGTATTACATATAAGTAATATATGTTTATATCGATGTAACTCTCTTTGTTCTCAAATGTCACAAAATATTCGTATTATTTACATACAAACGAAGCTCCATTAGTTGTGTAGCTTGTAAAGGAAAGGAAATTTTATCATGAATGATATGAGATTTTAAAGTAGACGTGTAAGTCCGGTCACTTTGGTTAATACGGGTTAGATAACTCGGTTTTTGGTT
Source organism: Orychophragmus violaceus (assembly GCA_030180135.1). Taxonomy (NCBI): domain Eukaryota; kingdom Viridiplantae; phylum Streptophyta; class Magnoliopsida; order Brassicales; family Brassicaceae; genus Orychophragmus; species Orychophragmus violaceus. Next base: position 6,224,172 of record CM058231.1, on the reverse strand, counting down.
AATTCGTTTTTCACAACATTCAAACTAACTGAACCAAACAAAAATTCAGTTCGGTTCGGTTAAAATTAGTTAAAAATTCAAATACTTTTTTGTTAATTTAGTTAGTTTAGATTACTTTAGGTAGTTCAATTTGAAAGTTTGGATATGTTTTGGTTTGGTTAGAATAAAACGGTATGATTTGGCTTAATATTTTTTTTTTTTTTTGAAAAAAGCTAAACTAATTGTTTACCAAAATGAATTGATAAACCATTTTTTTAATATATCGAACTGAACCGGATTCATAATTGAGTTAAACCGAAAACCAATTTTTTTATTTGGTTTGACTAATATTGTAAGGCCTAATTTAAAGCGTTTATGTGTTGGAAGAAATGTGTTATTCAAAAAGAGAAAACGTACTTATCTATGGGCTAATGCACTTTGGCCAAGTATCCTCCCACAAGACTCCCTAGAGTTACAAGCATTAAAGAAATAGCCATAGATGTGACCGGCAATATCACCCCCCCCCCCACACATAGGAACCTTATAGCTACGTATAGTGAAGATTGCACAATGAAGTTGTGGAAGCCCTTAATTGTCTCATCATCAAGCCTTGATCACGGTGGGTGTAAAATTATATTGTGTTACTGAACATACAAAGTTTGATTGCCTCATCATAAGGTCCATCTACAAAATTTGATTGCGTTACTAAACATACAAAGTTCTTGAATTAGGAAATATATTCAATATTTGGATTTGAAACAAGGTGTTTTAAAAATGAAACTAGCCAAATATTATGATAATTTTCTAATCCACAAAGACGGAAAACCATCCAGTTATTAGTTCTTATCTACTGTAGATTTATTAGATCATGAACCACTTCTCTCTTACTCCTTCATTTCCTCTTCATTACGTCAACTCTTACTACACGCCACTATCACATATCAGTATACTTGTCGTGTCTTATTAATATCATTTCAACTTGGGTTTGTGATCAAAGTCCAAACAAAGGCTGATCCAGGCTAGTTTTTAATCGGAGATAAGATATTATAAATATTAAATAATTTAAATATAAATTAATATTAAAATTCAAGTATAGCTATGATATATATTATTTGGATTTAAAAAAAAAAATATTATTTCTAATAGAATAATACCCAATTGTTAATAAATTATAAAATGTTTGTGTAAACATCAACTTTAATTAAAGCTATTTGTTAAATAACACAATATGTATTGAAAGAAAAGATTAAAATAGTTTTATTATGTATCTATTTTTGATTAAATAATTAGAAAAAGACACTTGCATGAAAAAAATTGGATAATGATATGAATTAGTTATTTTAGTCAAGTAAAGTAAAAGAAAGAAAAGGAAGTAAACTGATTTACATATAATTTAGTAAAATTCAGGGGAAAATAAATAAAGAAAAGCAATAACAAAGGTGATAGAAAAAGAGTAAAAATAATATTTGGACTCACAGAAGGGCAGTGACCACTGAAGAAGGAGAGCAGTATTTGCAAAGGAACACGGTCTTATATTCATCGAGGCTCTGCCAAGACAGCTCCCAATGTCGAAGAGAGGTAAACAAACATCCATGCATTCCATTGTGATTGTTAACCGTTTTATTACTCACATCCTTTCTCTAGTGTCCCGTAACTTGTTGTGTCCCCTACAGTTCAAACTTCATACTCGCATCCTTTCTCTAGTGTCTCATAACTTGTTGTGTCCCCTCCAGTTCATATATGAGAAGGATTAAGTCGGTTAGAAATTTAACTTAAGAATACTAGAATTGGATTGAGGCGTCTCCAAAAAGCATAACTTAGACTATGTACATTAGTTAAAATTTGCAACACCCTCTTTTACCTTCCACATCATCTTCTCTTTCATCTACTTCAATTTCTCTTTCATCCACATCATAATTCAACATTCATTTTTAAACATTTACAATGATTTTGTTTAATAAAATTCAACACTCTTTTTTTTTGTCAACATAAAATTCAACACTCTATTTCACTCATTTAATTTTTATGTTTTTATATTTTAAAATTGCATATTATTATTGAACAAATTTATAAACACACGAAACAACTAATAAAATCGATATTTAAATCTAAAAATAAAATTTATTGGAAATATAATTAAAAGAAAATAAAAATGATTTTTTCATGTGTCCAAAACAAATGAAACAAATTTCTATTTATTATGTATAAAAATGATGAATTTTGATATAAAAATTATACATAGAATAATTATTATTATTATGAAAATTTGAAGTGTAAGAAATTGGGATGAAAAAAAAAAGAAAAAAAAATAAGAACAAAAAAATAAATTTTGTTGTCCAGTTAAAAGTTGACACATATGAGAGAGAAGTGCATTTTTCTGTTTTCAACGGTGTTGAATTTTATCAACACCCAAATTTGCCACATCATTTTTCCTCTTTTTCAACTAACCATTGCATCTCTTTCAACACTTGAAATTTTTTATCAACTGTTGAAAAAACTCCCATTGCATCTAGTCTTAGAGAAAGCATAACTCGTGTCCCATTCCACAAAACTCTCCGTACTTGTTCTACTCTTTAGTCTTTACAGACCAGTAGAAATACTAAATGATGATTTTGATGTGTGACGTTCATCAAGACAGCCAAAACAATATACAAAAAGATTCAAGATGGTGTATTTGATGTGTCAAATGAGTCATATGGAATAAAAGTTGGATATGGTGTCTATATCATCATCATGTAAAAAATCATCATATATAATATAAGCAAAAATTTCTGTTTTTTGTTTTCTTTCTATAGTTGCAAATCGTTTTTTGGTGTTCAATTTGGTGACTTGTGTTGTGGTGCACTTATTATTCATTTTTCTGAAAGATAAAAATTCTTTAACGTCTCGATCCCCTTTAGCTCTGCTTTCTGGACTAAGAAAGAAACTTCCATCATAGTTCAACTTCTTCGTCCAATTAGGTGGTGGTTCCTCCCGAGTCAAACTCTTATTACTTTGAGCAACATCACGATCTTGCTAAGGTAAACATATATCAATCCGCTAGCTCCTTTAATAGAGCAAACTTTTCCGACTCTTCTAAATCCTCCATGGAGACCATAATGGTTAGTGCATTTGCAGTGGCTCTTCCAAGAGCTCTAATGAATCTAGAAACTAAGTTAGCTATCTTTTGGGCCCTTGGCAACCTATTAATTGATTTATGGAGTGAATATTTACTTGTCATTAACATCCTGTCAACGTATATGTTAACTTGTTAATTAACATAACTAGATTCTTTACCCCCGCGGAGGTGGAAGTGTTTTTATCTATTTTTTTTGGTTCTCTAGTTGTGTTTCAGTTTTAGTATCTTCCCTTAATTTGTTGTTCTTTGAAAAATACGTTTATGCTAAGGTACTGCTGATTATTCTATTACACCATTTTTTGATCGGTACGTTTTATATCTTGATATGTATTTTGGTGGTTATTTAGAAACCGGTGCTTTTTTATTATTACTATATTCTCTTCTTCAATTTGGGTAATGAACTATTTTAGAGTTATCATTGTTTGTAATCTTATTAGGCTTGTTCTTTTAACTGCCGCAAGCGGCAAAAGAATTAACATGTGTTTTTAATTAATTTCAGACGCAGCTGTATTTTCAGCATGTAAAAAGAGAGATGAATTGACGCTTGCTTTAGTTAATCTGCCGTCGGAGATAAACAGCGGCACAACGTCATTAAAATGAACACGGCTATTGTGTTCTCCGAAGCTACCGATTTTCTTGGGCGAATTGTTGTTCCTGCAACTTTGTGTTTCAGATTGTTTTAGAAGCTATTTAGCATTCGTGTTAATGTGCCATAGACGAAGGCCGAAGGGTACATTTAGTATTGTTGGTGAGAGATTGGTGTTTATGAGTTGCTATAATCAACGATTGGCACATGTGCGTAAGAGGTAGTATTTGGGCTGGGTGATTTAACAGTGCCGGATTTAAGAATCATATAGGGCAAAGTTGGTAGAAGTCTAATTTAATTGGCATTGGTCTAAAGTCTAGCGGTATAGTGGGCGCCAATATCTGTGTGTGTCATCTATGGATTTGAGGTTGTGTCCGTGTTCCCGAAGTGTATGTTTGCGTGAAGTCTTCTGTCATCCTTGTGTTCAGCCTGTCTTCGATTTTGTTGTATAACCTTAAATATTTGTTTCTCTCCTTAGTCGTCGTTATTTTATTTGTTGTTGTCGTCTGGCCGGGTGCTATTTACTATTATTGTGTGGTGCGTGTAAGATTATGTTCACTGTAGACTTGAAGCTATTTTTGGCCTTTGTTATTATAGGGTAAAGCTAGTAGTAGTAGTGATTCGTGTATGGTACTTAAATCCCGCATGGTAATCCCATAAATAATTTTTAAAAGAGTAGGTTTTTCACTTAGAGGCCCACCATTACAAAACAATACTTATATATGGAAAATTAGGAAAAGCTATCCGATACTGGTGAAAGGCTGCGGGACGGCGGTTTATGGAGGGTAGATTTTCAGTCTCTGCCACGTTTGCGTTTCTTGACATCGACTGCATGGCTGGAGCTTGGTTGTATCTCTTTGATGCTTGTGGTGATGCTTGGAGGAGTCCTAATCCATTTGGAACTTGGACGTCATGTGATGCGTTTGTTTTCCTGTTTAAAAATGTGCATTAGTAATTTGCGGTAGCTGTAGTAAACGCATTAGAACATTGCATATCGTTTTCTGGGGAGAGTAGAAACCTTTGGGACATCTGGTGGGGTCGGCATTTCAGTCATTTTGACAACGGTGAATGTTCGATGACTAAGTGTGAAGTTGAATGGTGTTACACGTAACTGGAAGTTGTAGTGCTTCCCTTCCAGGTTCTTCAGACACTGAGGCAGCTCACCTTCGACACGGTCAGAAGCCTGCGAGTTATTCGTTTTGGTTGCACATGGAAATTAGCGGCTGGATTTAAATTGGATGATAAGCTAAAGCATTACTACAAATTATCTCTTGAATGAGGCTGGGAGCTGTCTTGGTGGTAATATTGGTCATCTCATTCTCAAGACCACAAAGGTAGACGTAGAATCTCCATCTGAGACACTAAGCTCCACTCTGTACCTGTTCGACCATTTTTAGAGGTCAACATCCGTAGTCTTTTTCAATTTCTCTAGATCAGTTTTGGGTGTTGTAAATTTTCAGACTCCCGAGCATCATTAAATCCTTGTTCTAAGAATACCTTGTAGATCTTTGAAAGGAAAGGGAATCCTTGTAGAGAATAATACAACATGAAGAGAATATAATCAGATGATGGACTCACAATTGAAATATACCTTAAACCTCTAAGATTAAATGCTCTTTTATCACGATAAAGATGAAACAATTTCTAGTAGCTAACAGAGATTTAAACTTTGTTAGCGAACTTCCTGATTGGGAAATACTTTTTTTTTTCTCACGTTCTGTCTTCAATGAGAGCTGCAAAACGAAATAGCCAATAACAAAATCAGAATAAGAGTTAGACAACAAAAAGGCAGAAAACAGGACAATGATGTTGTGTTTATATGTTTTAGTTAACTAAATTGACAGACCTGGTGTTTGGTGAGGCACTTGCGGATAGCACGGGTCTTCTTGGGACGGAGATAAAGAGGGATGAACTTATTGTTCTTGTATGCTTCTTTGGGTGCAGATTTCTTCTAAGAAGTCACAGTCAAGACCTGAACTATGGATTTGCGGACAACCTTGCTGGAGATATATTACAAAACAAATTCACTTTCAGATTCAAAAAGTTTTCCACTGAAACAAAGATATAGTCGAATTCAGAAACTGTAATAGCCAGATTCTTACAATTATATCACTTCATAAAAATCAATATCCTACAGTATCTGAATCATTAAGGGCATAGCATAGCTTCGACCAAATCCGATAAAGAGAATAGCATATACAAACTTCAATTCAGAATCCTATACTCCAACATGATTAAGCTAAAACTGAAATCTAAAGAAGAATAAAGACAAAACATAAACAAAGAAGCATAAACATAAGAAATCTTATATTCCCAACAAAAAACCGATCGAGCATCCACCTCCTCCTTGCATGCTTGATTCGCTCTGTACTTGTTTAACCCTAAATCCGAGCAAAGCATCTTCATCTTGGCTGATGGTGATGATGATTTCTTCTTCAGTTTCAATTTTGGAGATTTGATCCGAGAGGAGAAACTGAAAAGTTCTTTGGTTTTGAGAGGATTTATTCATAGAAGAAGAATGGGATGTCGAAGAAGGTGAAAAGGTGTAGAGAATTCAATTTTTTTTTAATGAGAGGGTGCCACATAAGAAAAAGAAGTTTGCTGAGATTTGCGCGGATTTTGCTTAAATTTTTAGATATATCATATATTATAATATTTATTTTGAGTATCAATATTTTTATATGTTTTTAATTTACTAATCGGTACCAGTTATAAATGTGCGGGTACGAATTGGCCGTTTTCCCGTAGGTAACTCAATCTCTACCGTTCATCTGCAACATGAATCCAAAATTTGTAATGATATTTTACGGAAGGCCCAATAATGTCCAATTATTATATTTGAGACCCATTAAAAATCAAACCAGGGTCCATTAAGCCCAGTAAGAGAGTCTCCAAGGCGCCTCAATAAAGGCCCAAACCGTATTTCACTTATAGCATCTCTTGTTCAACTTGGTCTCTTCGAAGTTAGCAGGAGAGGGTTTGAGCGGCTGCCACTTCGATTTCAAGGTAAGGCCAATCTTCCGAACTTTACTCCCGTTTCGGTTCTCGGATTTGTGTTTGTGTCTGCTCGATCACAATTTGATTTTTTTTTTTTGTTTCTCTGGATAACTTTTGGTCAGAGTAAATGGATCAGGAGGTAGCTGAAACTGCGAGGGATTCGCTGGAGCTTGTGTTTCGAATGTCGAACATCTTGGAAACTGGGTTGGATCGACATACTTTGTCCGTTCTCATAGCTCTTTGCGATCTTGGTCTTAACCCTGAGGCTCTTGCTGCTGTCGTCAAGGAGCTTCGACAAGAATCTGGCAATAACCACGGCAGAAGCTTAAGATAAATAAATTCAAATCCTTTGGATTCACTATGCTTTTCTCTGGAAGATGAATCACATTTGAAAAAAAAATAATTGATTTTGTGCTTCGATCTCATTCTGCCATTAACTCTAAGGAGTGTTCTTGCGCTTTACAGACTTAGAGAAAATGGTACAGATCTCTTTGTGAATTCTCTTGCCCACTCTACTGTTTCTTCTTGCTGCAAATTCCGTTTGATCAATTAGCAGAATTCGTTTTGGTCCTCAGTTTGATACACGAGCCAGCTTAATAGATTCGAGCCCAAAGGCTACTAGCTCATTTCATTCGAGGGGCTTTCTTTTTAAGTGAATCACAAAAGTTATCCTCATATTCTCGAATTTTTTATGATTTCATCCAATTATTACTACCATAGTATGATTTCTTTCTTTCTATCTTGTTGACCAAAAAAAAAAAATAGATTATTGGCTCCAAGTTTTGTTTATCAAGTTTTAAATGTGGAATGGCGACATGCTAAATGAATAGTAAAATGAAAGAACAGTGGAATAATAAAAATAGTGAAAATGTGTATAATGTATATATACTATCTTGTTATTTTTCAAACTCATAAAACTTAGAATTTTGATTAATATTGTGAATGGTAAAAAAAGAGAGTAGAAACAAACAAGTGACATACCATTCAGCAGAGAAATATTAATCCTAAATTTCACACATCTATGTACATTAATGATACGCACATATATATACTATATATAATCATCGTGTTATAGATAGCACAAGAGGCTTCATATTCCAATACTAGCATAACGTAGATAACGATTACCCGAAAGGGTTTATATGACCTTGGTACGACGGTCCGGTAATATTGAAACATATGCTGAATTCCATTGGAGTCATCGTAATATATTCTTCGTTTATCATCTCCAAATTGTTCGTAGATTTCTCTAGAGCATATCCGTTTTGTTGATACGATCTACTGATTTCCATGTTGTTGTGGTAGTGGTTTGCACCATATGGCTGGTCGACTATAGTATCACCTGCATGATCAAAATTAAATCGAAAATCCTATTAATTTACTAATATGTTAATTTTTGGAAGTTATATTGTATTCTAAATTACCTTGTGTCAAAAGAGGAACCTCGTTCGTTTTTCTTTCCATCACTTTTAACAAATCCCACTTTGAGTAAGCTTGTAGAACTAAAGTCTTAATATAGTTCTGCAATAATATTGTACCATAAAATAAATAAAAACACAGTTTCTTATAAATATGACTAAAATTCAAAGAACAAAAATACATACTTGATTCAGCACTTCTCGATTGGAAAAAACCTGACCATTGATCACTGCTTCCATAACTTCGCATATCGGATTTAAGGTCAAGACGAAATCAGGTCCTCTGTGAATGTATTGCTTGTTTCCCAAAGTACACTCTCTAGCATGTTTCAATGTGACATCCCACATTTTATCAGACATTCCTTGGCCCATAATCTGTAGTTAAACAAACCCTTATTATATAGTCAGACAGCAAATTACTCAACAGGAAAACATTATCTGTATAAAGATATTGTACTTCTCTCATAACTAATGATTAATTATCTCATTAATTATCTAGATTTACCTGACGGAGTTTGTCGAGGTCAACGACGGATAACTTGAGAAAGTCTTGAACAGAGTTGATGTTTTCAGAAGAGAGCTTCTTGTGAAAGGCCCCATCTTTGCCTATCTTCTCTAGCCGCCACACTTCGTCATCTAACATTGGTGGGTGATGTTTCTTGTACACTTCACCAACCACAAGTAATACAATTATTAATATACAAATTATTAAAAATACATATATATTTTTTTTTTGATTGTCCTTAATCCCTATCTATGTATTTTATAAATCCATCTGCTTATGCTTGTGTCTACTGAACCCATTATTTGACTGTTATAAGATTCTAGAAATGTGATTCACGATGTATTAAGTTATTAACTAATAAGACATAGGCATTTATTTAAAACATGAAAAGATATATGCATTCACCAAGACTTGTTGCATTTTATATAAAGTGTACAGTTGTTTGCTTATGGTCCACATCGATTATTTTATTTTTATCTTTTTATAGCATAAATAAAATGTTTGTGTGTATGTCAGTGTGTGTGTGTGGTGACAACCAGACTAATTGTGGAGAAAACATATGTATCATCATGACTACAAAACAACCATAGGACTTCAATATGATTTGACAAAATACAGATATGCATATGAATCTAACACTACTTAACATAAAAATAGTTTTCAACTATATGATAAAAATAGTTTTTGACAGTAATATGGTCATGGTCAAGGATAATTGAAACATGATTCTACTGTCTAGGCATCTAGCTAATGTTATATGACTATTGCATGTCTAGTATTTAAAACACATAATATATGTATAAATGATATTTAAAACCCATAATATATGTAGTTGACAAAAAAAAACCCCATAACATATGTATAACAGTATAAATATATTTTTTCATATTAACTAATTACTAAGATAAATAATCAGTAGTCAAGAAAAGGAACTTACATTCTCCACGATGATCTCTAACAACAAATGCTTCAGTTATCGCTTCACAAACCGCAACGCCTTGACGGCTACTCCCTTTCGCAATTTTCAAGCCAATTCTAAACTTACGGCTACGAACCCAACTCGAGTTATCTGTAAACTCAATATCTCCGATTGTTCCTACGCCGTTTCTCATTGTAACAGTTACTTCTCCAGCAAGTAACGGCCGTTTCCCAGCCCTTTCTTTGATGATATTACGCTCAAACTCATCGCTACTCCATTTATCACCCGAAGGAAAGTCTCCGTGAAGTGCAACGATGTCTAGTCTGATTGGACGGTCGAGAGTCACAGGAACAATCGAATGATCGTTGTTAGAATCATCAACAACGATGATCTGAAGTGGACTGTTGTCCACGTCACTGATCTTACTTCCTGTGAATATTGGTTGCATTAGATTCTTAGCGAACATTAGTTTTAATGTCGGAGTAATATTATCCGGAGCTTCAATCCGAAACGAGGATGACCGAGAAAATGATCGAACCCTTTTACTTATTCCATGTTCCACTTCTTGTCTTACCTGTTCCCATCACCAAAACGAGTTATAAAATACTCTTATGATGTGTTAAATTTGTAGGCCTATATATATGTAGATCTCGTCAGTGATAACAGCATAAATGTGTATGTGTGTGGACCTTTCTTTTGTCTCTTCTTTCTAGCTATAGTTGACCAAAATGTTAGGTTAGAGATGTCGTCTTGTTATTAATACTAAAAAGCTCCCTAACTTTGCAAGTATTTATATCAGTCTTCATGAAGTTATGATATATAATTAATAGTGTATATGCAACTATATATATGTATGTTGTACGTACATAAAACTGTATAATATTAGCATTTAGCAACAAGATCGAATCTTTATTATTTTATCAAGTTCTAACTCGCATATTAGAAGTCGTCAATGCAAACTTACGTATATTTAATTTGTATATATGTATATGCATCTACTTGTTAGTCAAGTATTTATACGTATATGATTAGACATGGTATATATATCTCTAACTCTAGTTTGATCATTTATTTAGTTCTCTATACATCTATGAGATCAGTTTTAATTTTTAAACTATAGATATGCATATGAATTTAACGCTACTTAACATAAAATATTAGCATATTTCTTTATTAACACAAAACAAGTATTTATAAATAACAAAAAAGTATGGAATTAAAGTGTACTTACAACTTTTCTAAGAAGAGGCTCTAGGGCTAACGAAAAGCTCTTCATGGTGTTCTCTGAATTCAATGCTCCAAACACACTGAAATTTGGCCCAAACAAACGTTTATCAGAAGGTAAAAATAAGAGAGGGAAGAGAGGTAGACAATATACATAAAATAAACACACACACACACGTAAATTATGTATATTGAACAGTGAACATGTTCCTCACTGAAGTTATGGTTATATATGATCAGTCCAATACAAATATAATATGGAAAAAAATCAAGCAAAATACTGAGAAAATTTACGAGGCAAAGAGTGGTAGAGATTTCATCCGTTTCTCAGTTTTCTTTTCTTGATCTGATTCTAGATCTTGAAACAATCTCTTCCCCGCCATGGAATTGGTATGATGAGTAAAGCGAGAGAGAGCTTCGATCAAATCTTGATGTTTTTTTTTATCTAATCTGTTGATAGAAATGTTGATATGATCTAAAGGGGAATGAGATATAAATGGTTGGTATAGTCGCTTGGTCTTATATAATAATTCTATATTAATGCCAAAAAGAAGAAATTAAATAAAGAAAGATCGCAGAACGACAAAGGAAACAACCTGGCAACACACACCAAAGTATACCCGAAATTTCTTTATTTTAGACGTCATAAATGGGTAGACTTTTGACGTCAACCCCAAAGGAGAAAAAGCTACATGTGGACGATTCGGATTATTATCGTCCACTATGGGTTTTGGATTTAATGGTTGGATATTAAGCTTCATCTAAATGCCACCTGATTACTTTTTGTGGAGAGAGGCACTGCCACTCTGCCAGTGTCCGATAGACCCGGTCCGTTCGTTAAAGTTTTTTTTTTTTTTGTTCTTTTCTTCATATTCAAAGAATTTAACATTATGTATGTGAAAGAATCCGGTCCGTTGTAGTGATTGTGGAATATTGGTCTTGGGCTGATTCGTTTTTGTTTGGGTCTCACTTTGGTAATGGGTTTGTTTCTGCAACAATCTGAAATTGCGAAAACCCAGAATCGTTAAGGACCCGGCTTATATAAAAGTCAAAATCGTCTTCGTGATTTTAACAACATAACGACTAACAGATCATAACAGAAAGAGAGAGAGTAAGAGCGGGGGAGTTTGCCGTTGATCGTCATCGTCACCAAGTCTCCGGATAAGCTTGGTCATCTTCACTTGTTATCTGAGGTTGATCGGAGTTCCCGGCAAGCTGGTCGCAGTCGTTGTTGGAGTCGGAATCGCTGATCACTTCAGTCATGATTCCCCAATCCTTTGTATCTTTGATTTAGGCTTAACCGCCGGTGTAATCTCTGATATAGTGAAAGCTTGAAAATTTGGATCTCTCCCCAGAGTACTTGTAAGGGGAACTGGGTCAAAAATCTTTTGTCTTGATCTTTCTCTTATCGCAAGTAATCAAATCGCATAAGTCAATCAAGAACGAACAAGTTAGAATCGAATTAAACTCATACCTTTAAAACCTTACAAGTGGTATCAGATCCATGTTACCATAGAAGAAAGTTAAGCATGGTCTAGCGTTGAGGTCTTCAACCAAGGACTTGTGGTGAGGTAACGATCATAAGGTCAGGTTCCGCATTGTACTTCGGCAAGACCATCTCAAGTTCAAGATGGAAAGGTTCGCATTCCAAGATAAGATGGAGGTAGTCAAGAAGTTCGAAATGGAAAAGTTTGATGGGAGTGGAGACTTTGGCAAGTGGAAGTTTATAATGCTGATGCAACTTGAACTTCAAGGCTTGGGGATATCATTCAAGAGATCACTAACTCATAAGGCAAAAGTGAGAAAGAAGGTGAAAAGGACACCGATGACAAGAAGTCTTCAGATGCAACCACTGAAAAGACTAGGCGAGATAGAGATCTAAGAGCAAAGAATCTCAGATTTGCCAATCTTACTACAATGGTGATCAGGAAAGTTATGAAAGAAACCACAGCCTTAGGAGTGTGGAGAGCTCTTGAAAGAGACTACCAAACAAAGACGTTACTTAATAGGATCTACCTGAAACAACAGTTCGCGAGTTATAAGATGGATGAGCAGAAGAGCATTGAACATAACATGGACTCTTTTCTCCGGTTAGTTGATGAATTAGAGAGTCTAGTCATCATGTTTAGTGATGAAGACCAAGCTGTTCAGGTTTTATCAGGTTTACCCAAAGCATATGCTCCTCTGGTTCATACGCTTAAGTATGGAAATAAGAAAGAGCCACTTACTTTATCTAAAGTAGTCAATTCAGCTCATGCTAAGGAGGTTGAACTAAAGCAAGTGGGGATCCTTAGAAAGTCTAAAAGCGAAGCAAAAGGATTGTATGTGGAAAGGGGCAGGTTAGAAAAGAAGGGTAATTCTCAGTCTAAGAAAAGAGACAAAAGCAGAGAATCAAAGCCAAAGTCAAAGTCAAATGGAAAGAAGAAACCAAGAGAATATTGGATACGCAGGAAAGAAGGCCACTTTAAAAAATATTGTCCAGAGAGAAGAGACGGGTCCAGACAACACACAACTAATATGGCTCATGACATAGAGCCCATGATCTTAACTGAAAGCGTATGTAACACTAGGAATGAGTGGGTAATGGATTCAAGGTGTACCTTCCACATTACACCAGATCGTGAAGTCTTGATTGACTTTCAGGAAATTGAAGGTGGGAAAGTGTTAATGGGTAATAACACACACATCGAGATAAAAGGTATCGGTAAGCTTAGAATTGTGAATTCATATGGTTGTGTCATCGCGTTAACAGATGTTAGGTATATGCTAAGCATGGACAGAAACGTAATATCATTTGGTTAGTTAGAGAAGAATGGATGTGAGTACAAAGGAGAAGGCTTAAGAGTTACTTTCTATAAGGAAGGAAAGAAAGTCATGTCAGGGAAATACAAATAGGGGCTATACCTAGATGGAACTGTGGAAAGGGGATCAGTCTCTGTCTCAAGACCAGAAGTGGATACAACCAAAAGGTGGCACATTAGACTCGAACACATGAGTCTTAAGTGTATGAATATCTTGGTTAAAGGAAAATATATGGATGATAAGGAGGTGCACACATTAAGCTTCTGGGAGGAGTGTATCTTAAGGACATCTCAAAAACAAAGTGTCCCAACAGGTAAGCACACGTTCAAAGAAGTATTGGAGTATATTCATTTGTATCTTTCGGATTCACCAGCTATGGAAGAGAGTTTGGCAGGGTGTAAGTATTTCATCACCTTCATTGATGATTACTCTAGAAAGGTGTGGATTCGGTTCTTAAAGACCAAAGATGAAGCGTTTCAGAGTATCAAAGAGTGGAAAAAGTTAGTAGAAACTCAGATGGAGAAGAAGGTGAAATGTCTTAGGACAGACAACGGATTGGAATACTGCAACACACAATTTGACACTCTCTGCAAAACTTCAGGGATAAAGAGACACAAAACATGTGCTTATACACCCCAACAGAACAAGGTCTTGGAAATAATTAATCATACCATAATGAACAAAGTGAGGTGCATGCTGGCAGAAACAGGATTGGGAAAGAATTTTTGGGCAGAAGCAGCATCTACTGCGGTGTACCTGATTAACAGGTCCCCAACATATGCACTTGAGTTCAAAATTCCAGAACAAATATGGTCAGGAAGGAAGGTAAGTCTAGCTCACTTTAAAAAAGGTTTGGAAGTGTTGCATATGTCCATGTAACACATGATGAGTTAAGTCACAGAGCCGTCAAGGGCTACTTTATGGGATACCCACAGAGTGTTAAAGGCTACAAGGTTTGGATTCCAGAACAAGAGAAGTGTGTGACAAACATAAATGTCACATTCTAGGAAGACTTGGTGTTTAAAAACGGGATCATTGAGAAGGTTTCACAGAAGAAGAAAGGAGACAAGAAGGTTACTTACAATCTTGATCAGGATACTGCATAGTCAGGGTCAGGTGGAGCTGGGGTAAGCTCAGTTGAAACAGGTTCAAGGTCATGTGGAGCTTCGTCAGAAGAAGAGAGCTCTGAGTCAGAACACGATTTAGAAGAGGAATCAGAATCGGGTACATAACATACAGAAGGACAAAGCAGTACAGAACATGAAGCCTTGAGTGATTGCATCTTGGCCAGAGACAGGATCATAAGGGTTAAAAAGTAACCAGAAAATTTTGCAAATGGAGACTTTGTGCTTATGCTCTATCTTGTGCTCAAGACATTGAGATTTATGAGCCAAGGACAGTAGTTGAAGCTATGAGGGGAAAGCACATTAAAGAATGGTTGCAGGCCGTGAAAGAAGAAATGGATTCTCTAGACAAGAATGACACTTGGGAAGTAGTTCATAAGCCTAACAGGAGGAAGATAGTAGGATGCAAGTGGATCTTCAAGTACAAGGAAGGAATTCATCGAACAGAAGCACCAAGGTTTAAAACCGGTTTGTAGCTAAGAGCTTTACTCAGATCGAGGGCATCGACTACAATGAGGTTTTCTCTCATGTGGTTAAGCATGTTTCTATATGACTTCTCCTATCAAGAGTGGTGAACTTAGATATGGAATTGGAACAGTTAGACGTAAAGACATCTTTTTCCATGGAACATTGGATGAAGAGATCTTTATGAATCAACAAGAAAGATTTATAGAGAGAGGAAATGAATCAGAAGTTTGCTTGCTTAAGAAGTCACTGTATGGGTTGAAAACAATTACCACGACAATGGAACCAAAGGTTTAATGAGTTTATGAAGGATCATAAGTTTACACAGTGTCAAAGGAACCCATGTGTGTACTTCAACGGTTCTATGATACATGATAAAGTCTTTCTACTCCTCTATGTGGATGACATGCTTGTCGCCTCCACAGATTCAGGAAAGATTCAGAAGCTAAAGGAAATTTTGAAGAAAGAATTTGAAATGAAGGACTTAGTACCTGCGACAAGGATTCTTGGCATGGGCATAATAAGGAATAAGAATAAAGAAACCCTAAAGCTATCACAAGGAAATATCTCAGACTAGTTTTGAAAACGTTTAATATGGAAGGAGCCAGACCAGTCGTAATACCAGTGAGTGCTCAACTCAAGCTCAAGAAACTAACTAAGGCTGAGGAATTGGAAGAAGTGGAACACATGAAGAATGTCCCATATGCAAGCGCAGTCGGTAGTTTGATGCACGCCATGATAGGGTCACGTCCGGATTTGGGGTACGCAATATGTATGGTTAGCAGGTTTATGGCTTCTCCAGGAAGAGAACATTGGGTTGCAGTCAGATGGGTAATGAAGTACCTAACATGATCTCTAGATATATCTCTGACGTTTACAAAACAGGAAGGGTTCAACATTGTGGGGTACAGTTTCTCAGACTACACAACTAACCAAGACAGGCGTAAGTCAGTTTCAGCATATGCCTTTACAGTCGGAGGGAATATTGTGAGTTGTAGAGCTCAACTACAGCCTGTGATTGTGTTGTCAAACACAGAAGCAGAATACATAGCGTTAACAGAAGCAGCAAAAGAAGGAATCTGGCTAACAAGGATGTGCAATCACTTAGGATTCATAACAAAGATTTTTGATCTACATTGTAATTCGCAAAGTGCGTTATGCCTAGCAAAGAACACAATCTACCACGATAGGACTAAGCATATCGACACTAAGTATCATTTTATCAGGTATATGGCGAATGATGGTTCAGTCACACTTCATAAAATTCACACAAGTCAGAATCCTGCTGACTTCCTAACTAAGAGCGTACCTTGCAAGAGCTTTGAGCGGTTTCTGGATACACTCAAGGTTATCTCCTGAGTGAAGAATGCAGCGATGGTGGTGCATAGTCGATTGGTACCTCGCATCGCAGTCAGAAGAAGAACAAGGTTAGTTCTTCAAATATATCGACGCAGGAAAGTCATTTTTCTATTTATGAATCGGTCAAGATCTATTGATTCAATGACATGCAAGACCATAACTTGGAAGATCAAAAGGAGTGAGACTGTTTACCTTTTCAGTATAAGTCTCGGATGAGCTCTTGTCTCACCGTTGATAGGTCAAGAATTAATCCCTATACTAAACTGCAAGTGTACAGCAATGTCAAAGTAGTATATAGGGTTATCGAATCCACAGGGACACTTGGTCTCAAGAGAATCAAACCGTAGGGAATGAATACTAGAAATAAGCAATGTAATTGTATTGAAAGTAGTGCGAGAAAGTAAATCAGTAGCAGAGATTATTGGTTGTGAAAGCAAGTAATTAAAAGCGTCAAACCTAGGGTATTCTCAGGAAATCAGACTAGCAAACAGTTCATTCAGCAAGGATCTAATTAAGCGCAGTTCTAGAACTCAAAACACAGATATAGAATTAACCAAATTCCTTTGCGATAATTCTCTAAGTCTAAGTGCAGCAAACCAAACTTCCGTTTGCGAGAACTAACAGATTAAACTAGCAATAAGTCCAAGTTTGATATGTTCACAATTATCCTAAACCAAACTTCCGTTTGCGCAAAGTTTAATTGCCCAATTTAATTAGTTCAGATTCCTAAACCCCACTTCCGTGACGTATTTAGCAACCTAAGATCTAGATTCTAATTGATCAGGTTAGAACTAGCTTTAAGCACAATTAAATTGAAGAACAGATATAGTTTGAATCCTTAACTGAAATTGAACAAGTCTAGCAAGTCATGAAATCCTATGTGAGAAACCCTAAGTCTAACTAGGAATCTACTCAGACATAGATAATGAAAACATGATCATATGATAAGTAAATTGCATAAAAGAATAAGAGTAAAAGGGGTTCGAAATCTTCTCCAAATACAGATGATGAATCAGGTTCAGATCAGCCCCCAAAAGCTCTAAAAATCCTCTGCTCTTAATTATAAAGTATATGGTAAAAAGTAAAAGCGTCCCCAATAAAAACTCTAAAAACTCTCTTATATAGGCATAATCTCGGCCAAGGGCTTCTTTGTAAATATCAGGAACTTCTGGATCAAAGTGCAATATCTTGATTCTTCTAAACCGCCGAGTTTTTGGCCCATCTCGCTGGTGCAACGATCGTTGCTAGAGTGCAACGATCGACACCTTTCTCTGTTTCGGACAGTGAACTCTATCTCTCGGCCAATCACTCCAAAAATCTCCAAAATGCTCCATAATCTCCAATTTAGCTCCCAACCTGATTATACCTGTAAAAGACTCTAAAATAACACAAAAGACACTAAAAACATACTTATATCATGGCCTAAAACTAGTAAAAACCATGATATATCAACCCCCCACACTTAGCCTTTGCTTGCCCTCAAGCAAAACATAGAACTAAAACATGGTGAAGAGGTTTGAAAACTCTTCAGAAACTCATTTCATCTTAGAAGCTACAATACTCAGATTCCCCTTAGTAAACCACTGAAAGAATCAATCACAGGATATCAAGACCAACATGTACTTCCCCCACACTTAGCAACTGTCCTAGGTAAACTCCACAATCACATTCAAGCATTCAAATTCTCCCTACTGACTTCTGCAAGTATTTAAGTGCGGTCTCACCTAAGGAGTATCGATCTAAAGGCACATGGATTCTTACCTAATCAGCTCTAGACCACCATACTATCTTTCTCTAGTCCCTTTCTTCTCTTTCCCTTCTTTAACAACTGATTTTTCCCCACTGGGTATCATTTTATTTTTTTTATCAGTGTTCTTCCCGTTATGGGGTGTACTTTGGACACATTCCATGGATCACATGAGAGATAATAGTGTTTGCTACTATTCCCATGACCACTTCGGAGTTACTAACTCATCCTCAGTTTATTATTTTTTTTTTTTTTACTTTATAGAAGGGGAGAAGGAAACTAAATAGGACAGGTTTACAGGCTGTGTCAGAACTAACAGGGAATCCGACATAAAGTATACCAAGCCCTTAGGTGAGAAAATCTAAGTCAGTATTAGGGGTGAAGTCAGTAAAAGGATCCTCTGATACCTGAAGTGATGTGGGTGTTCCCAGTAGGTTGATCTGTGATGGGGTTTTCTAATAGTCAGAGATAGATCCTGCAACTTCATCCCAATGGTTACTTAAGTTCCTGCAAGTCTTGTAAATCTCCTCAGAAAATCATAGTTTCTTACTTAAACAATTTTGACTCAATAAAACAAATTTTTTTTGAAAAACAGACTGACTCTTAAGAAAACAGAAAGATAAACGTCAGTAGCACCTCCCCCACACTTAAGACACACTGTCCCCAGTAGTGTCCAGCGAAGGATCGGTAAAAAGAAAATAAAAATTGAAAAGGTGAAATTATGTCTGTCGGGTTACCTCTGTCGCACAGCATCGATCGTTGCATTAGATGCATCGACCGTTACTTGGCGATTTTCGTGTATGGTCGATCGTTGCTCAGGACCGCAACGATCGCTGCAATGCGATTCCTTTCGTGTTGTGACGATCGATGCAGAAATGCATCGATCGCTGCACTGCGATTTAATCCGAGACCTGCAAACATGACTGCACCAGAAACAAAAACAAACGTAAAATCCTAACAAAAACACCAAAAATTAAAAAGAAAAACACCAGTACCTAATGGTGGGTTGCCTCCCACCCAGCGCTTGTTTAAGGTCAACAGCTTGACCGGACGCGCAAGATCTTTCAGGTTGAGGGTGCAGCATCCAGAGGCAAAATCTGTCCTCTGGGAATCTCGGCCTTAGCCCAATAGTGTTTTACTCTCTGCCCATTCACAGCAAACTCATTACCTTCCTTGCCTATTAGTATGACAGCTCCATATGGACGCACTTCTTTTATTGTGTAAGGACCGGACCATCTTGATTTCAGCTTTCCTGGAAACAAATGCAAGCGAGAATTGTATAGAAGTACCTGATCATTAGGCTCAAACCGTCTAGAAACAATCTTTTTATCATGATAAGCCTTTGTCCTCTCCTTGTACAGCTTTGAGTTCTCATAGGCAAGATGTCTAATCTCATCCAACTCATTAAGCTGTATCAGCCTTCTTTCTGCAGCTGATTTAAGGTCAAAGTTCATCTGCTTCACAGCCCATGCTGCTTTGTGCTCAAGTTCCACAGGCAGATGGCATGCTTTTCCATACAACAAGTGAAATGGAGTAGTCCCCAATGGTGTTTTGAATGCAGTCCTGTAAGCCCATAAAGCATCATCAAGCTTAGCTGCCCAATCTTTTCTTGTCTTCCCAACTGTTTTCTCCAAGATCTCCTTGATTTGTCTGTTGGAAACTTCTACCTGTCTACTAGTCTGTGGGTGATAAGGAGTAGCAACTCGGTGATGCAGCCCATGCTTCTTCAAGAGCTTCTCAAATACCTTATTAATAAAGTGAGACCCTCCATCACTAATTACTATCCTGGGTACTCCAAATCTAGGGAATATAATGGATTTGAACAGCTTAATGACTACTGAAGAATCATTGGTTGGACTAGCTATTGCTTCTACCCACTTAGATACATAATCCACAGCAACCAATATGAACTTATTCCTAAAAGATGAGGGAAAGGGACCCATAAAATCTATGCCCCAGCAATCAAAAACCTCAACCTCAAGAATGAAATTCTGAGGCATCTCATGCTTTCTGCTGATTTTCCCTCTCCTTTGGCAGGCATCACAATGAGAAATAAAAGAGTGAGTATCAGCGAACATTGTAGGCCACCAGAAACCTGCCTGCAAAACCTTAGATACAGTCTTAAAAGTAGCAAAATGTCCTGCGTAATCTGATCCGTGACAATGGAATAGGATGTCTGGAACCTCTGATTCAGCAACACATCTCCTATAAAGGCCATCCGAACAGTGCTTATAGAGGTAAGGTTCATCCCAATAGTACCTCCTAAGTTCTCTGAAAAACCTCTTCTTCTCATATCCTTTTAGATTATCTGGTTCAGCCTCTGCAGCTAGATAATTGGCTATGTCTGCATACCATGGTTGATCATTTGTTGAGACAGCATAAATCTCAAACTCATGTTTTCCAATCCGTACCGTAAAAGTCTCTGGGCCTGTGGTCGCGCTGCAACGATCGTCACAGTCAGATGCATCGATCGCTACTGCCCCGATAGATGCATCGATCGACGCTGATGTTGCATCGATCGACGCAATGCGATTAATCCGACAGTTTTGCAGATCTCTGTCCAAATCTGTCTCACAGATTGTTCCAACCATATTGACGTTTTCTTCAGGCAAATAGTCATTGATTGGCACGTCTTCCTCTACCAGCATCCTAGAAAGATGATCAGCAACCCCATTCTCAACTCCTTTCTTGTCTCTTACTTCAATATCAAATTCCTGGAGCAACAAGATCCATCTCAACAGTCTTGGCTTAGCATCCTTCTTCTGCATCAGATACTTCAGGGCTGAATGATCAGTGTGTACAATCACCTTGGAGCCAACAAGATAAGAGCGAAATTTCTCAAATGCAAAGACAACTGCTAACAGCTCCTTCTCTGTAGTGGCATAGTTCCTCTGTGCATCATCCAGTGTCCTACTGGCATAATAGATAGCATGAAGCTTTCTATTTTTCCTTTGTCCAAGAACAGCTCCTACAGCATAGTCACTTGCATCACACATTACTTCGAAAGGCAAATCCCAATCCGGTGGCTGAACTATGGGAGCACTTACTAAGGCCTGCTTGATCTGTTCAAATGCGGTTTGACAATCTGCAGTGAACTCAAACTTGGTGTCTTTACACAGCAAAGCAGTTAATGGCCTAGCAATCTTACTGAAATCCTTGATGAACCGTCTATAGAAACCAGCATGTCCAAGAAAGCTTCTAATAGACTTAACAGAATCAGGTGCCTGCAGGTTCGTCATTACCTCGATCTTGGCGCGGTCTACTTCTATTCCAGCCTCTGACACTTTGTGTCCTAGTACAATGCCATCTCTAACCATGAAATGACATTTCTCCCAGTTAAGAACTAAGTGCTTCTCTTCACATCTCTTCAAAACCTTACACAGATTATCTAAGCATTCATTATAGGATGATCCATATACTGAGAAATCATCCATGAATACTTCCATAAAATCCTCAATCATATCTGTGAATATGGACATCATGCATCTCTGGAAAGTGGCTGGTGCATTGCAGAGTCCAAAGGGCATCCTACGGTAGGCGAATGTCCCATATGGACAAGTGAAAGTGGTCTTTCCTTGATCCTCTGGATGGATGGGGATCTGAAAGAAACCTGAGTATCCATCTAAAAAGCAGTAGTAAGGATGATTTGCTAACCCTTCGAGCATCTGATCAATAAAAGGTAGGGGGAAGTGATCTTTTCTAGTCGCAGCATTCAGTTTCCTGTAGTCGATGCACATCCTGTGTCCCGTCACAGTCCTAGTAGGTATCAGCTCGTTCTTCTCATTCTTAACAACCGTAACTCCACCCTTTTTTTGCACTACATGTACTGGACTCACCCAATCACTGTCTGAAATAGGATAGATGATCCCAGCGTCCAGAAGTTTCATAATCTCCTTTTTGACTACTTCCTGCAGATTAGGATTAAGTCTCCTCTGATGTTCGATTGATGTCTTGGACTCATCCTCGAGATGTATCCGATGCATGCACAGCTCTGGTGAGATACCTGAAATGTCATTAAGGGAATAGCCAAGAGCTTTGCGATGCTTGCGCAGCTTGCTTAGCAGTAAAGTGAGATCTGCGTTGTTCAAACTAGCGTTGACAATCACTGGATAAGTTGAATTTGGTCCAAGAAATGCGTACCTTAGCCCGGATGGAAGTTGTTTCAGATCTATTTTCGGAGCTTTTTCCTCTGCCCAGTCCAGGTCGTCGTGCAACGATCGTTGCTTAGTTGGTATCGATCGTTGCAGTCCCGCGTCAGATACTTCGACCTGCATTGCAACCTCAATAGAATCCATCAATCTTGTATAGCACATTGCAGGCTCGTCCTGTAGGTACTCCAACTCCAAAATAGAACTCAGTAAGGCTCTTTCTAGTGGGTCCTCAGCATGTGATTGATGGAAGTACTCTGCAGCCAAATCACCCAATGTGTCCACATAGAAGGTCTGCCCGTCAATGGTTGGTCTCTTTACCAGCTTGTTCATGTCAAAACTCATCTTCAGATCACCCACATTCAGAATTATCTTACCTCCTTGACAGTCAATCATTGCACCAGCTGTTGCTAAGAAAGACCTGCCTAGAATTAATGGGTCTTTTGGCTCCTGTCCATATTGTAGAACCACAAAGTCAGTTGGGATCACACACTTGCCAACAGTTATAGGCACATCCTCTATTACTCCTTCAGGAATCCTGACTGATCGGTCTGCCAAAACTAGTGATATCCTAGTTGGTATAAAGTCTGTCATCCCTAGTCTTTTAGCAACCGAGAGGGGCATCAGATTTACGCTGGAACCAAGATCACATAGGGACCTTTCGAACCTCTCCTTGTAGATAGCACAATCTAATACGAAGCTGCCTGGATCCTTCAATTTCTCTGGAATTCTACCTTGAATCACTGCACTACATACTTCATTGAGCATCATTATACTTTCTTCGTCAGACCATTTACCAGAATTTGCATCCTTAAGGCATCTCTTCATCATGGGGGAGGTTTCAATAGAATCCAACAAAGGTACTTCAACCTTCACCTTTTTATGAACTCCTTCCATTTTGCATATTGCCTATCATTCCTAGCTTTTCTGGGATTCTTGGGATAAGGTATCTTAGGCTTGTATACCCTTTCAGCCGGCTGTTTTGGGTTTTCAGCACCTGAACTTTCTGTAGTTACCTTGTGTCGATCGTTGCTCTTGTTGCACCGATCGATGCTAGGCGACTTCGTTACGATCTCCGGTTCCTTGGTTTCGCTTGGCAACGATCGTTGCTTGGATGCATCGATCGATGCGCGGCGAATATCGCGTATCTCATCTTCCAACTCTTCAATTTCTACGAGTTCCTCAACGCTCAACTGCTTTTCCTGGCCAGATGACAGCTCCTTACCACTTCTTAATGTCACGGCATTGCATTGGTACTTAGGATTGGCATCAGTCCTTCCCGGGAGATATCCCTCTTCCCTTTGAGCATGCCCAGCAGTTCTTGCAACTCTTGCATCAAGCTCTTTTATGTGCGTGTTCAATCCTTCAAACTTCCCATTCAGCTCCATGTAGATTGTATCCATCTTTGCGTCAGAATCTGCTGCGTACTTAGTCTGATTCTCCATTAGCTGTCTTAGCATCATCTCTATCTTACTATCAGGCTCATTGGCTTTCTTAAAACCACTTTGCTGAACTCCATTTGAAAATCTGTTTCCCTGCTGATTTCTAAATCTATTGCCTTGGAAACCAGAACCTCCCATGTAATTCACTTCTTCCTCCTGAGTGTCCTCCTCAGTCTGAATTACATCTACATTTTGGGCAAGGTGGACATCTTTCTTACTTGTCAAGAGATTGTAAACTGTGTCCAGCCTAGATCTAATCTCAGTCATGTTAGGGTCCTCTGTACTTACACCAGATTTCTTCCTCATCTCATCCATAGACTTGCAACTGTAGCTGCCAACCAGGTTCTCTATCAACTGCTTAGCTTGTGTAGGAGTCCTGGTATTGAAATTAGCATTACTGGAATTATCCAGCGCAGTCTGATAAGGGAGATCTATGCCTCTGAAGAAAATACCTATCAGCTGTACTTCTGTGAATCCATGGTGTGGACAATCACGCTGATATTTCTTAAATCTCATCCATGCAGTTGTCAAAGGCTCCACAGCTCCTTGGGAAAAAGTAAGTATGTCCTGTCTGGACTGATCTGAGCGCGCAGCATCGTAGAAGTGGCGCAGGAACTCACTCTTTAAGGCTGTCCAAGTAGTATACTGACCAGGTGCCAGTTGTCTCAGCCATGCACTAGCGTCTCCAGCAAGACTGTGCGGAAATAGCTTAAGGAACAGATAGTCCGGGCATACTCCTTCATACTTCATGCCAGTGACTATGTCCTCAAACTTGTCAATGTGATCCATAGGCTGCTCTGATTGAAGACCATGAAAAGCAATCTGCCTCATCAGTTGGTAGTAGATGGTTTTTACCTCAAAATCATTCCTCTCGAAGGCAGGAAGCACTAGAGCTGCTCGGTTTGCATGAAACTCATCAGGTCTTTTGTAGTCAGCTAGTGTCCTCTCATGAACTACCATCTCTCTACCTTGAGCTTGATCTTGCGGTTGTTGCTCAGGTTCAGGGGGGTCAGGGATTACATTTCCTTCAGCATCAACCCGATGCCCAGCAGCATTGTACGGGTTGTTATCTTGGTCCCTCAGGGTACCTTCAGCATCTGGTATCAAGATCAGATGTTCTCGAACCATTCTCTCTCTCTTTTCTCTTCTGATAGTCCTCTCAAGACGTCCAAGTTCTTCTAGATTGAGATTAACTAAGCTCGAGTTCGGATTACTTCGAGTGTTCTGCGTTGGCATAAACTGTCTGTAATCGTCCAGCAACGATCGATGCTATCAGTGCAACGATCGATTCAATCTCAAATCGCTCAGCAACGATCGATGCAAGGGTGCAACGATCGACGCAAGGCGAAATTCGTACCTGCGACAGAGAGAAACAGAGAAAAAGTCAGCAAAATAAAATAAAAAAAAAAAAAAAAACGAAAAACAAAAACGAAAAACGAAAAATTTCTAGTAAAACCCTAAGTTCGGTCCTATCGAAGACTCAAAGAGTCCCCGGCAACGGCGCCAAAAACTTGATAGGTCAAGAATTAATCCCTATACTAAACTGCAAGTGTACAGCAATGTCAAAGTAGTATATAGGGTTATCGAATCCACAGGGACACTTGGTCTCAAGAGAATCAAACCGTAGGGAATGAATACTAGAAATAAGCAATGTAATTGTATTGAAAGTAGTGCGAGAAAGTAAATCAGTAGCAGAGATTATTGGTTGTGAAAGCAAGTAATTAAAAGCGTCAAACCTAGGGTATTCTCAGGAAATCAGACTAGCAAACAGTTCATTCAGCAAGGATCTAATTAAGCGCAGTTCTAGAACTCAAAACACAGATATAGAATTAACCAAATTCCTTTGCGATAATTCTCTAAGTCTAAGTGCAGCAAACCAAACTTCCGTTTGCGAGAACTAACAGATTAAACTAGCAATAAGTCCAAGTTTGATATGTTCACAATTATCCTAAACCAAACTTCCGTTTGCGCAAAGTTTAATTGCCCAATTTAATTAGTTCAGATTCCTAAACCCCACTTCCGTGACGTATTTAGCAACCTAAGATCTAGATTCTAATTGATCAGGTTAGAACTAGCTTTAAGCACAATTAAATTGAAGAACAGATATAGTTTGAATCCTTAACTGAAATTGAACAAGTCTAGCAAGTCATGAAATCCTATGTGAGAAACCCTAAGTCTAACTAGGAATCTACTCAGACATAGATAGTGAAAACATGATCATATGATAAGTAAATTGCATAAAAGAATAAGAGTAAAAGGGGTTCGAAATCTTCTCCAAATACAGATGATGAATCAGGTTCAGATCAGCCCCCAAAAGCTCTAAAAATCCTCTGCTCTTAATTATAAAGTATATGGTAAAAAGTAAAAGCGTCCCCAATAAAAACTCTAAAAACTCTCTTATATAGGCATAATCTCGGCCAAGGGCTTCTTTGTAAATATCAGGAACTTCTGGATCAAAGTGCAATATCTTGATTCTTCTAAACCGCCGAGTTTTTGGCCCATCTCGCTGGTGCAACGATCGTTGCTAGAGTGCAACGATCGACACCTTTCTCTGTTTCGGACAGTGAACTCTATCTCTCGGCCAATCACTCCAAAAATCTCCAAAATGCTCCATAATCTCCAATTTAGCTCCCAACCTGATTATACCTGTAAAAGACTCTAAAATAACACAAAAGACACTAAAAACATACTTATATCATGGCCTAAAACTAGTAAAAACCATGATATATCAACCGTCTTCATCTGGAAACGATGAGAAAGGTTACATCTTCAAAGCTTAATGAAAGGTGGATGAAGTCGGCGTTCTTCTGAAAGGCGATAGAGCGGCCGCATGAGAGATCCGAAAACGAAGGCGATATAGTCTAGGGTTTGTCTGAAAACTCTAGATTGTCCAAATTAGCTTAGTCAACCAAGGTGGAGAATTTCAGAATATTGGTTTTGGCTGATTCGTCTTTGTTTGGGCCTCGCTTTTGGTAATGGGCTTGTCTCTACGACAACCTGAAATTGCCAAAGCCCATACTCGTTAAGGGCCCGACTTATATAAAAGTCAAAGTCGTCTTCGTGACTTTAACAACATAACGACTAACAGATCATAACAGAAAGAGAGAGAGAGAGTAAGAGCGGGAGAGCTTACCATCGATCGTTGTCGTCACCAAATCTCTGGATAAGATCGGTCATCTTCACTTGTTATCTGAGGTTTATCGGAGTTCGCGGCAAGCTGGTCGCAGTCGTTGTTGAAGTCGAAATCTCTGATCACATCGGTCACGATTCCCCCAATCCTTTGTATCTTTGATTTAAGCTTAATATCCGGTGTGATATCTGATATAGTGGAAGCTTGAGAGTTGGATCTCTCCCTAGAGTACCTGTAAGGGGAACTGGGTCAAAAATCTTGTGTCTTGATCTTTTTCTTATCGAAAGCAATCAAATCGCATAAGTCAATAACAACGAACATTTTAGAATCGAATTAAACTCATACCTTTAAAACCTTACAGTGGTTCTTCAAGTCGAGAATCCAACGTCAATCTTTACATATGTTTTGAATATCAATAGTACAAAATGATGTGAAGAATGTAGGTTTTAGTTGCTTTTGATTAGGTTTATGTTTTCAGTGATTTTTAATTTTTTATGGGCTTTAATACTTTCGATGTTTGTATTATCAGTTGTATGTTTTTCGAAAGATTAATAGAGCAGAGCATATGTTCAGATGAAAACATTATATATCAACATACTTATTATGAATTTAACATTTAAATAAAAAAATACATACTTATTATGAATTTAACATGTAATGATAAATAGGTTATCTAGTAATTTCCTGTATACCTAATAAGAAAATAATAAAAAATAGAGAAAAAGACAGGTTTAGTTTAGAATTGTTTCTTCTTCGTTTGTATGTCAAAAAGGCAAAGTTTACAATAACCCCAACTTGTTAATTTTGGTTGGTGTCGTCGGACGAATATGGATATATATGTCTATATATATATATATATATATATATATATATATATATAGTGAACTGTTTTTATGTAGAATTTTTTTATTCTAACTATCTTTTAAGCAAATAAAAAAAGTCTCGTAATGATTTAATCTAAGACTAGACATAATAACCGAACTCGAAAAATCGAACCGGATCCGTATCAAAAAAGTTGGTATCGGTTCGGGTTTGGATCCAGCAAAATAACCGATTGGATCCCAAGTGCAAGTTACTTTGGATATGGGGTATTACCCGAACTGAACCGATATCAAATTGGGTACCCGATTAACTCGAACTATACCAATAACTCTACTACGTTACTAGTTCACTTCTTTTAATTTATTTAAATTTTTAAAACTACATAAAAATGCTAAAGAAATATTCACTTATAAGTATTAAAATATATTACTAATTAATTTACTATATAAATTAGTATTTTTTAGGCGAGATATTTTTCGATTTTTGAATTTTTTTCGAGTTTCGGTTCAGAATTTCCGGATTATTCGGGTTTTCAGGTATTTCAGGTTTTACTCCGGTTTTATGATATTTTCTGAGTTTTTCGGATATTTTTCAGGTTTAATAAGTTATATTGATTACTTTGGCTACAAAAGAACGGAATCTGATTGATATCTGAAAGTATTTCGGGTTTATTCGGATTTTACATTGAAATACATAACCAACCCAAATCCGAGATGATCTGAATCGGACCGAACCGATTTTTTGTAAAATACCGATTAGAACTTCTATTCATAGAAGCGAAATACTCGAGAATCGAATGAGTGGAACCGAACACGGTATTGCCCTGGGTTAATTTAACCTTTGGTTTTTTAAGATATACTGATATATCATATTGGCCAACTTGAGCATTTCCAGTATAAACGCATTGAAATGTTAGAAAATAGATTTTTCTGAAAAAAATTATTATATTGTTTGTCCCAAGTTGAGAATATTTTTTGACTACTGTCAAAACATAATCATACTGAAATATAAGATAAATTGTTTGGGTCAAAATCCAAACCTAATTTTTTTTTTACGGAAGTGATTTTTGTTTCAAAAAGAGATCAGTCAAAATAAAAATATAACATATTCTCAAGTTTTTCTTTACCACTCAGACCACAATCGTATAGGCCCAAAATATATAATATCTTAATAATACAATAGATATTACTAAACCAGAAACTTTGTAATAATCGTTTTTTAATGGAGAATGTCTTGCATAATAGCATAGGAGATACATACCTTAAATATCTCGTGTATATTGTGTATATCTCTTAAAGAGATTCTCTCCATCAGATCTTTCCTAAAAGATCTCATCAACTCTTGTATATATTGAAACGAGAGATGTCAATAATATTCAGTTTTCACAATAACCTTTATGGTATCAGAGCAGGTGTAAAACCCTAAAAACTCTCTCGTTTCTCTTCTCCTCTTCGGCTCTTCCGCCTCCTCTCCTCTTCTCTTCGCTGCTTAAACTCAACATATCTCTTAGATATGTCTACCACAAACTCATCCTCTTCAACATCGGAATCAGCTCCGGTGTTCAACATTCAGGATCCCAAAAGCACTCTCATCTCTCTCAACATGGGTAGTGTTACAAAACTTACGGCTGCAAACTTCATAACTTGGCGCCTTCAAATCCAATCGTTGCTTGAGGCACACGAACTCCATCACTTCATCTTCGATGATGATATCACACCAGCAGCAACAATCACACTTGATTCTGGTCTAGCTGCTCCGAATCCGAATCTCGCTGCCTGGAAACGCCAGGACAAGCTGCTTTACAGCAACCTCATCGGGTCATTGTCACTAAGCGTACAACCAATTGTTGCAAGAGCAACAACATCTCGTGAAATCTGGGAGATTCTCAACAAAACATATGGGAAACCGTCTCGTGGCCACATCAAAAACATCCGTCAACAACTCAAGCAAAGCAACAAAGGCACTCTCTCGGTGAACGATTATATGCGAGGCATCATCAACAAAGCCGACCAGCTTGCCTTGCTTGGGTCACCTGTTGAACATGAAGACCTTCTTGATTACATCACGAAAGGGCTTGGAGACGATTACCGTGCTATAGTTGAAATGGTAAATGGACGAGATTCTCCGATCTCCACCGATGAGTTGCATGAAAAACTTATCAACCGCGAGAACACACTTTCTCTCTCTTTGACGGAGTCAGCCATTCCTGTGACTGCTAATGCTGCTGAATACAAGCCAACTCAGTATCACAATCAAGGTCGTGGCTCGTCTACATATCGCGGAGGTCGCAATGGTGGAGGACGCGGAGGTTTTGGCCGTGGGTATCTCGGCAAATGTCAAATCTGTGGCACTCAAGGGCATAGTGCTAAACGATGCCCTCAGTTCACCTCCTCCGCATCTCAGTCATCTCAGTATCGTGGTGCAACACCTTCATGGCAACCGCAGGCTCCGCATTTACCTCTCCCACCTCCACAGTGGCAACAACAGGCGCATCATACCACGATGTGCACGGCTGATCAATCACCGTGGCTCCTTGACAGCGGTGCCTCTCACCATGTAGCAACCGATCTCAGCAACCTCTCCATTCACTCACCGTACCAAGGAAGAGACGACGTCACTGTTGGCAATGGTGCAGGTTTATCTATCACTCATACCGGTTCTACTACCTTTGCTTATCCCTCACGCAATATTCATCTTAATAATATACTTTGTGTGCCGGCCATGAAGAAGAATCTTATATCAGTGAATAAACTCTGCAAAACTAATAATGTTATGGTTCAACTTTGTCCCGATGATTTTCAGGTGAAGGATCTCAGCTCGGGGGCAACTGTTCTCAAAGGCAAAGCCAATGAAGGGGTGTATGAGTGGCCGATGATATCTCCTTCAAATCCTATCTCTGTGTTTTCTTGCAATAAAAGTTCTTTGTTTTTTTGGCATTCTCGTTTAGGACATCCAAATTCTCTTGTGCTAAAACATATTGTTTCAAACTTTGGTTTATCATCTAATGTTTCTGGTTCTTTTATTTGCAATGCGTGTCATAGCACAAAAAGTCACAAACTTCCCTTTTCTTCGATTTCTTCTTTCAAAACTACCAAACCTCTGGAACTCATTTATTCTGATGTGTGGACATCGCCGGAAATCTCAGATGATGGCTATAAGTACTATGTCTTGTTCGTTGATCACCTAACACGCTATACATGGCTTTATCCATTAAAAGCAAAATCGCAGGTTGCTAATGTGTTCATCGCCTTCAAGTCTCTTGTCGAAACTCGGTTCAACACCAAAATTGTTGCGCTTTACTCGGACAATGGTGGTGAATATATAGCGCTGCGCTCATACCTCCGTTCACATGGGATCACCCATCTCACAACTCCTCCACACACTCCCGAACACAATGGGATGGTGGAACGAAGACATCGCCACATAGTGGAAACCGGACTTGCTCTATTAGCTCATGCAAACATACCACACAAGTTCTGGAGCTATGCGTTCACTACTGCCGTCTACCTCATTAACCGTCTCACGACACCAAACCTTCACAACAGCTCGCCTTTCCAGTTGCTGTTTCAGGAGGCGCCAAATTACAACAAACTTCGAACGTTTGGATGTCTCTGTTACCCATGGATTAGACCTTATGGCAACAACAAGTTCAGTCCGAAATCTACTCCCTGTATCTTCCTTGGCTACTCATTATCTCAGAGTGGTTTTTTATGCTTTGATGTCCACACATCACGAATTTATGTTTCCCGTCACGTTGTGTTTCATGAGTCCGTTTTTCCGTATCATGCATTGTCATCTTCTCTGTCTTCTTCGTGCTCTTTTCATGACTTTAACAATGCAGGTTCTTCTTCCGCGTCTCTTGTTCCTATATATCATCGGCCTCTCAACACGACTGTTGCCCCGAGCTTAGCCTCTTCACCACGACAATCGGAGGCGACAACGCAAGATGATAATGAACCAGAGGTACGTACAGACACATCTGTGTCCTCGACATCGGACTCTGATGACACCGACACAATTTCACACTCTGAGGATCGTGACCAGTCTCATGTAGCTGAGCTTCCTCAACAACAACTCTCCAATGTTGTTCCAGTGACTGCACCCACGGGCAATCGTTCCATGCGAACTCGTCTGATGGATAACATCAAGAAGCCGAATCCTAAGTATGGCCTCACGGCTGTACTAAAGGAAATTGAACCCGCTACTCATACTCAAGCCCTCAAGGAAGAAAAATGGAGGAAATCTATGAGCTCTGAGTTTGATGCACACGGTACTCATCATACATGGGAAATGTAAATCTTATCCAAGTTGATATGAGTTCGTTAATATAAAACTATCTATAAAAGGGTCAAGTGAATAGTTTCGAAGAAGGTTCATTGAATTGATTTTTTTCTTTTCGGGTAGTTTCTTGTCGGGTCGGTTTCAGATACAATCCTCCTTCCAAATTTGTCGTCCTTTTTAGCTTCAGTGGACTCTGTTAGTCTGTTTAGTCTCTATCAAAAATCTTTGTTTCAGATTTAATTCACTCTCTTTTTTCCGCTTTAACTTTAAGATATTATTGGAGGCGTTATATCATCGAGTTTACTCGTTGATAAGCTTTTGGTATTATTTCTTAGTCTTTGTGACGATATTGTCATTTCACAGAGTACAGAATAATAATCCTATCTGTTCAATTTGATATAATTTAAACGATTAGAAGCCCATTTCTCAATTGCTATCATTTGTTTGAGGTGGCGAATTCAAATACTTATATTTTGTTGTTGATTTTGTACATTTTTCATACTGATTTAACTTCTAAATAATTAAACTCAAATCAAGATTTTTTTTAACATTGATTTTATTTACTTTTGCTCCAATATCAGACACTATGGTGACATTGTTTAGCTACAAAGCTGTGGTAGAACTTGAAGTTCTAGCCTTTGATGACTGATTGAATAAATGAATTTTGTGAACAAATAATAATAATAATTATGATTTGAGTATATTCCATATTATAGTTTTGCAGTGATTAAAATCAGATATTAAAAGAAATCAGTGGACAAAAAAAATTTGGTTTGTTTCGGTCTATCCAACTTTTTTTTTTTTTTTCCACTAGAAAATTTTCATTATATTACGAGGGTGAAATACATTGTTCGAATACATACAATCAGACAGAAGCCGGCTATCAAACATCGATACCAGAGACAAAAGCCCTCACAAGGGAGACAAAGGAGAGAATTAAAAAACACCTACTCCTAAAGATAGGAGCAAAAGAGACCACCAACAGATCCTTATAGCACTAGAAATCGCACCTGACACTACAACTCGATAAGCTTCCAAAACCAAAACCGAGAGAAACCAGAAGACGCCGGAGGCGGGCTGAGAAACATGAGCTGCAAGGCCTCACTCAGGAAAGACCAAAGACAAGCCCAACCAAGAACCGCTAAAGCTAAAACGAACCACGAAGCAACCCGAGAAGTCGAGCCAGAAACCAACACCACCATAACCACCAAGCCACCAGACCACACCAAGCGAGCAAAAGCACATGGAGGAACCACGAGTACCGACTGGGAAAAAACGCCAGAGAGGACTCTCCATCTTCACGCGGACATAGCGATCCTGCCTTCACCACCTACAGACGAAGACCAGACACATCCTCGCAAGAGAAGACCAAAGAGACTAACCCACTGCGAAGCCATAAACCTGACCCCAAAACCGAAGTCTTAGAAGTAAGATAGCAGGTGCCTCCGCAACGACCCACATCCGAGAGGCGAAACTCCAGAACAGAACCAAAACTAACCCGAAGCAGCAGAGGACAAGGAGCCAAAGTAGCCAAGCCGATTTAGTACTAGAAGAAAGGTCAAAACCGGGTCAAAAACCTTGACCGCAATGGAGCCGGCGCACACGACACAGCGACGAACGACCGTCGCAAGATTACTAACCAAACCCTAACCCGGTTGACCTAATCAATCGGCAAATCTCAAACCCAGATCTAAAAACCAGATCTAAGCAAGTTCTAGTAACTAGGATAACTAAAACCAAACTACTATCCAAACCCAGGACAAGAAGCAGAACGGTGAGCCAATAGAACCTCAACTGAGAGTCCACCTGACAACGAAACCTTCACGCCGGACCAATCACGAGACCACCACGGATGGAAGAGGAGCGACGCCGGTTAGAACCAAAGCTTCGCAGGGCAGAAGAAAACCACCAACCAGACCACACAACCACGACGAAGAGAGTGGGACGGCATCCGTCAAAACCACTCACCGCGAACCTCAACACCAACGAGCCACCGGAGATCATTAAACAACACCACTGCCGTCATAGGAAAGGATAAAACGAGGAGAGAACAACCTATAAACGCTAATAAACAAAGCTATTTATCCCTCCCCGGCACCGGTGAAGAAATCCGGCCACCGGGGAGAACGAGATTCAGACTGAAAAAAGGGTCGGCGGCGCCTCGTAAAACGGGTCTGGGAGGAAAAATTAGGGCGACGTTTGAAACTTTGTTTTGAGCTGATCTAAGGTCTGATGGTCTATCCAACTTTGTATTACTCTACAGTTTCGTTGTATATTCAATAAATAAAATACTTCAATGAGAAGAAAAAAATTAGTGAACATGAAGGAAATCTGTAGCGTGTCTTTCTTCTTGGAAGCTGCCTGCAATTTTTTTTTTTGTTATTACTAAGTAAGCTACTTTCTTATATCCTTATTATATATAGCGTGTAACAATTCTTTTATATTAAAGTTATTTTTCTGTACAACAATACTCTTCATTACTTAAACGAAACAATCAGAGACTTTCTCCTGATTTTACAACATTTCCTTACACAAAAGAATTCAAAAAAAAAAGTCGCAAGGGTATGTTATATATGGGTTTAGCACTTCATCTAATTAGCAGGGCCCAATACATGTTCTCAGTAGATAGGTCGGTCCAACATAAACAAACTCGGCCCAATAAGCGAAGGTCCGAAAACAAGCGCCTGAACCGAGTCCATCATCCTCAGCTCGGCTCGGCTCGGTCACAAACACATGCCAGCTCGGCTCTACTACAAGCCAAAGGAACATACGGCTTGGCCCATCTCGTCATCAAATACGGCCCATCCGCACGAGCTCGACAAGTGGTCAATGGCCTGTAAAAAGTACGACCATATTTTACTATAAATAGGAGTCGTCACTGTACATTGATGTAACTTTTTGGGATTTGTGCACTTCTCACTACTTTCTCTCTCTAGAATATAAATCTCCCGAACTGTAATCCGAGCTCGTCTTCCGACCTGCTCGGGCATCTCAATATAAACACACGCTCGTTACCGAGCAAAGAACTCTCTTCAACAAATCATTCCCGAACATCACTCTTTTTTGCTGATCATTCCCGAACCTAGTCAGTTCTCTCTAAAGATAAACTTAGTTCTCTCGGATCCGAGCACGTTAACTCTCCCGAACCATACGCGCGTTCGAACTTTGTGACCAGCTCGGTAATCACAGGGTATTTGTTTTCACATTTTGTCTCAAGGAATAAAAGAAAACGATAGAACATCGAAATAAAGCCTCAATGTTATGTAAACTCTATATAATTCCATCGGATACTTTTCTTTGTTATAACGCGAATCAGATTAAAAGAATATAAGAAAAAAAAATCACCTTGTTTTTGTTGCACGCTCAAAAGTGTTGCAAAACTGCCAAACAAATTAAAGCCTCCATCATCAAAGACGATTTCACATTTGTATCGTGTCGCATGTCTTTGCTTCATTGTTGTTCAATCCTTATTTCTATCATTACAAGAAAATAAGGGGAAAATGACGGGAAATCTGTAAGTTTCGAGCTCGTGTCTTTTCTCTGTCTCTTTTGTTGCGGCGGCATCTAGTGGTCTTCTCTGGCTTGCTTCCATGTGCGACTTCGGTTTGAGCTTTCGCGGTTTCTCCTCCGGTTTACCCGCCGTGCTTCCCTGAGGTTCACCCAGTTTGCGGTTTTGGCTACTTTAAGGTATGGAGTGCTTGTTTCTATGTGTCTGCGTTCTGTTTCTGGATCCGGTGAGCTAGCCTTGTCGAGTCGTTGTTGCTGTCTCTATCTGCTGACGGTGCTTGCGGTTTTGTCTGGAGGCTCTTCTTTGGGGATTTGGGCTTTTGCTCCAATTTGCCTTGCTAGCTTGATGCACTGGTTTGGCCTTGGGTCTGTGATTGTAGCTGCGGTTTTAGTCTCTGTGCAAAGGATTGGCTTTTGCTTGTGCTTGGGCCTCATCTCGTCCGTCTGGTTGATTCGGCGTTGTCAACCGGTCGTATCTGTGCTATGGGTCTGTGCGCCTCCTGCTCGCCTTTTCCTGCTGCCGTTGCTTGGATTCTTGATCAAGTTTCGATTTTCATTCCTGTGGTTGGTCCTAAGCCTCATGGTTCTTTCTGTCTGTATCCTTTTTTGTATCCTTTAGCTTGCTTCATTATCTCCTAGCTAGATAGGCTCAGTCTTTTGTTGTTCTTGCTTATTTTCTGTAATTTTCCATGCTGTAACACTCCACATGTTTTAATTTGAAAAATTTGGTTCAAAAAATGACGGGAAAATTGACGGATTCAAATCCGTCGGTTTTTAATGAGAAAAAACTGACGGATTATATTCCGTCGGTTTTCCGTCAGTAAAAACCGACCAAATCGGGTTTTCGTCGGTTTTTAGTGACAGAAAACCGACGGATTTGAATTCGTCATTAATCCTTCAGTTTTCCATCAATTTTTATTTGTATATATATCTCATTTCTCATTCTTTACATTTCACAAATCTCTCATTTATCTTTCTCTTCTTTTCATTCGAAAACGTTTTCAACCGAGTGAAAATGTCTTCAAACTAATAAATGGTTTATGCTCTATTTATTTTTAGTAAATTAATTCCTTTGTTTGACGCAGGTTTGTTATATCAAATATCCTCAAGTGACATACAAGACCGACCCTTAGATAACGGTTACTAGAATCAATCTCAAAGAAAAAAATTACAAAGTTTCTGATCATGATCCATAACAACCAAGTGGAAATAGCGGCATAGCTCCTGTCGAAAAATCACTGGAAGTTAATCGTGTTGTTGACTTCACTGATTTTACAACGCTTCATTCAGACTCGGAAGAATCAATTGGAGAATTTGACGACGACATTGACTCTATTACAACGGATTATTCTACATCGGATTCTGAGTAACTTTACAAAATATATAATATTATAAGCTATTTTTGAAAATTCTTTTTTATTTTAAAAATATTCAAAAAAATTTCAAAAAAACTTAATTAAAACGTTTTTAAAGTAACTTTTAAAATATAAAATATTTTTAAAATATAAAAATTATAAAGTTTTAGAAAAAAATAAGAACAATTATTAGGTTCAGCATTGTCATTGTTACATAACCGCACCCGAGTTCGAGGCTTGGCGAACTCGGCTGATTTTGATCATTTAATCAAAAACCGACGGATAAAACCGGTCACTTATCCGTCGATTTTTAAAAAATTTGGTTTAACCGCCAATTAATTCGATTTGCCGCGTGATTTTAATGGATAACCGCAAAAAACACCGCGTAAAAAAAAGTGAAGGAAAACCGACGGCTCGCGAAACCGACAAATTAATCCGTCGGTTTTCCGTCAATACACTTAATAAATTTAACCGACCCACTTCTTCTGACCCACTTCTTCTCCCCCATTCTCTTTCGGCTAAGATTTCTCTCTACCCTAAGATCTCTGCAGCTTCTCTCTTCGATTTCCACCATTTCCTTGTTCATATATCAAATTCACACCATCTAAAGCCTTAATCCATGTAAGTTCTTGATTATTTTTGTGTATTTTTATAGAAATTTAGAGTTTTAAGTTATGGAATTAAGATTAGGTTTGAATGTATAGGATTTATGAGTTTTGATGTTGAATTTATATTTCTTAATGGATAGATATGGTTAGTAGGTTGATAGAAATAAATCTCCAATTTTTAAATTTTGATTTATGATTTATGTTTTTTTTTGTTTTCTCAAAGTTATATTTTTATTAATATATAATATAACAACATTTTGTATATAAAATTAAAGACATATTTTTTCTTATATATATTATATCTTAATAGCTAATTTTGTCATAACTTGTATTACAGTTTCTAGTTTTACTACTATATTTTGTTGTATGTGTTAAAATAAAAACGATTTTGCTACTATATATAATATAAACGTTTTTAAATTTATTTTTAATATATTATAACTATTGTTGTAAACGTTTTATATAATTTTATTTAATTATACTACTAAATTTATTTTTAATTTTACTACTAAATTTATTTTTAATTATACTACTAAATTAACTTTAAATATTATTACTATATATAAACGTTTTTATTTTCTTTTATTTTTTTCGAAATTCAATTTTTTATAATTTGTTTTTAATATTTTATATTATTATATGATTTTATTATTATTTAATGTTTTTAAAGTATATTTAATGATTTAAATTAATTTTATATGACTTTGGTTGTTTATATGATTATATATATATATATATATATATATATATATATATATATATTAAAATTGTAATTTTTTATTGACAATGTTTCTAATACTAATGAATTTTGTTTTTGGTAAGGGATCCCTCATTCATGCGATACGAGCCAAAAATTCAAGTTCATTACGTCTTGACACAGGCGGAATATGAAGAATTGAAGGCTAAAGATGATATAATTGAGGCCTTGCTTGAATACCGAACAAAGATGATGGAAAAGTTCAACGAGATTGATGTGAGGTTTAATAACTACGTGCCAAGGTCGGAGACAAAGACGGGGACGGAGACAGAGACAGGAAAACCGACGGATTTGAATTCGTCATTAATCCATCGGTTTTCCATCAATTTTTATTTGTATATATATCTCCTTCCTCATTCTTTACATTTCACAAATATCTCATTTCTCTTTCTTTTCTTCTCATTCGAAAACGTTTTCAACTGAGAGAAAATGTCTTCAAACTAATAAATGGTTTATGCTCTATTTATTTTTAGTAAATTAATTCCTTTGTTTGACGCAGGTTTTATATATCAAATATCCTCAGTTGACATACAAGACCGACCCTTGGATAACGGTTACTAGAATCAATCCCAAAGAAAAAATTTACGGAGTTTCTGATCATGATCCATAACAACCAAGTGGAAGTAGCGGCATAGCTCCTATCTAAAAATCACTGGAAGTTAATCTTATCGTTGACTTCACTGGTTTTACAACGCTTCATTTGGACTCGGAAAAATCAATTGGAGAATTTGACGACGACATTAACTTTATTACATCGGATTACTCTACATCGGATTCTGAGTAACTTTTAAAAATATATAATATTATAAGCTATTTTTGAAAATTCTCATTTATTTTAAAAAGTATTCCAATATTTTTCAATAAAATTTATTTAAAACGTTTTTAAAGTAATTTTTAAAATATAAAAAAATTATAAAGTTTTAGAAAAAAAATAAGAACAATTAAATTTTTTAAAAACCTTCATCATTAGTGTTCACTCATGGTCTCCTTGAAGGTGGAACTTCATATAAAAACTTGGTGTGCATCATAATCATAATAGTCCAAAATTCACTATCGTTAAACTTCAATGACATTTCCTCGATCACTTGTCCAAGTTGTTGAGCTTTTCTTGAATCTCAAGATACATTTCTTCAAATTGGTGTTTTGTTTCCAACCAACTATAACATACAATAACCGAACTCATCATTTATACATATGTATATATATACTATATCCATCATATACAATGTATTAACAAAGTCAATACATACGATAAATATATATATATATATATATATACATATTATACATAATATATCTAAGTGGCATGCTTATTAACAAGCTTTAGCGAACACATTGAAATAGTTCGATTATGATAAGAGGATGAATTAAGAAATGATCATCACCTTAGTTTCGTTCCGTTTAGAGATAACCAAAGCTGGTACAAGATGCCCACAAGATGGACAATAAGGGTTTTCGAGGACATTTCGGAGGATCATAACGGAGGCGTAAATGGTGGATCGCGAGCGACGATGGCGCAACGGCTTCAACGACACCGTCTTTAATGGTACTCAACACGAGCAGAGAAAGTGGCAGAGACATGGTGGAAATACGATTGAACGGAGTAGAGGAGAGGGAAGTTTGTGCAATAAAAAAACCTTAGATCGGTGACGACGATGGCTTGTGACGACTCCAACGGTGACGACGAAGCTTTCCGGTGGTTTGCAGATGGACTTGGTGTCCAGCAGTGGTTACTGGTGATGAGCAACGACGAAGGCGGTGGATCTTCTTCACGTGCACAAGCTCGTTCGGATAACGTAAGGCAAGGAAGCATGGCGGAGGGAGAATAACGGCTAAGCAGAAGAGGGAGCCGAGTCATGACAGTGAAGGCTATTGGGAGATCGATGAGATCGACCTAAACCGAACCAAATCAAGAATCGAAGACCGGTGGAAATCAACGGTCGAGATGAATTCAAGATTATGGAAGAATCTAGAAGATAGAGATAAACTCTCTATAGATATAATATTATCAAAGTGTTTTAGATATACTTAAGTTGTGTTTATCTTTACCCAATCTATGTACTATATAAAGGCCATTAGCCTCATGAATAAATCAACACAAACAAGTTCAGATTATAGATTTGTCAAAGGCCGAGGTGGAGAGATGCAGATCCGGTGATGGCTGCAGCTAGGGTTGCAGAGATGGGAAGGTGAGGATACATACGCTAACACACACACACATATTCTCACATCTATTAAAAAGAAGGTATTGGGCTTTAATTGAGCCACTTACCAAACAAAAGATCGGAACATTAACTTTGGGTCGTTACAGTATAATCCTCTAAAATCCAATTCAAAGCAAATTTCATAAGAGATATCAAAGATGGTAGTTTACCTGTAGATCATAAGAGAAGACAGTGTTGTGGCTCTCCAAGCTGAAAAATTGAACAGATAAGTAATTAAGAAAACAAGGATATCAGCACGAGAATGAAAGCATCCTTAACAGGTGAAAATGTCCAAACCTTATAACAGATAATTATTTTCCTAGAAAACCAAATACTGCAGGACCATAATTGGGAGGGGAAAGGTGTGTTAATTTGGGCTATTATGGGCTTCCAACTTAAAATCAATTGGCAATGAGTGGATTGGCCCTAACCCTTTATATATTAGTGTTGGTCCCTTCATACTTCCGATGTGGGATCCTAACACGTCCCCTCGAGATGATGGCTCTTATCGGCCCATCTCGAACCGAATCCCTCTTTAGGACCGGTAATAAACCCTTTTTGGGCCACCCTACTTGGGTTAAACGAGGCTCTGATACCATGTTAATTTGGGCTATTACGGGCTTCCAACTCAAAACCAATTGGCAATGAGTGGATTGACCCTAACCCTTTATATATTAGTGTTGGTCCCTTCATATTTCCGATGTGGGATCCTAACACACCCCCTCGAGATGATGGCTCTTATCGGCCTATCTCGAACCGAATCCT
This sequence comes from Orychophragmus violaceus, assembly GCA_030180135.1. NCBI lineage: Eukaryota > Viridiplantae > Streptophyta > Magnoliopsida > Brassicales > Brassicaceae > Orychophragmus > Orychophragmus violaceus. Next base: position 6,182,910 of record CM058231.1, on the reverse strand, counting down.
ACTTTAGGACCGATAATAAACCCTTTTTGGGCCATCCAACTTGGGTTAAACGAGGCTCTGATACCATGTTAAGTTGTATGAGCTTCCAACCTAAAACCAATTGGTGATAAGTGGAGTGTCCTATATCACTTATATATTGTGTGAGATCCCTTCCAACTTCCGATGTGGGACAATATTCCTTAATACGCCCCCTCAAGATAATGGTTATTTGGGCATTAATCTCGGAATGCTCGGGCTTGGATCGACGGCACCAATTTGGGTCTGGATTGTCGATGATTGGACCAACTTTGGGTCTGATCGGGTTGGACTGCATGGATCGTGCTCTGATACCATATTAAAGTCTATGGGCTTCCAACCTAAAAACCAATTGGCAATGAGTGGTTGACCCTAACCCTTTATACATTGGCTCTGATACCATGTTAATTTTGGCTTAATTATGGGCTTCCAACTCAAAACCAATTGGCAATGAGTGAATTTTCCCTAACCCTTTATATATTATTTATGATCTACTCCAACTTCCGATGTGGGACTCTAACACCCCCTCTCACGCTCAGAGCTTTTTTGCCATCTGAAGCGTGGAGTTGTTCATGGGGTGGCCCAACATCCGATGGCCCACGATCCAACCATAGTTCTTTTTGAAGTTTGGACTAGGCTCTGATACCATGTTAATTTGGGCTATTACGGGCTTCCAACTCAAAACCAATTGGCAATGAGTGGATTGACCCTGACCCTTTATATATTAGTGTTTAGAATTTATCAGGATTTTGGTTCTATAGTTTGGAATATTTTGGTTATAGTTTAACCATTACGGGGGGAGTTCTAGTTGAACACTCATGTCTTTAGGTCAAAATTTAGTCTGATTTGTGGACTGTCCAAGATATGGACATTTGTTTGTGGAGCTGCTGATATACCATGGATTTTAGGGTTTTTAACCATGGTATATGTGTCATTTATCGAGTCTTTTACTATGTTTTAGAGTATTTTCAGGTGTTTATTATGTACAAGCACATTTGGAGCATATTTGGTGATTATGGCACTTTCTGGAGCTAATTAGAGTATTTGGCCGAGAGATAGACCTCACTGTCGATATTTCAGAGACGCAACGATCGACACACCACTAGCATCGATCGTTGCACCAGCGAGATGGGCCAAACGACGGTTTAATGAAGAATAATGAAATTGCAGTTTTGCCCAGAAGTTCCTGATATTTACAAAGAAGCCCCAATTCGTGTTTTAGGTTATAAATAGAGTTTTTAAGCCATTGTTTAGGCTATGCTTCATAACTAAGTTTTATTCTCTTAGGAGATTTTAGGGGCTGGTTTTGTTCTCGAAAGAGACTTGATTTTGAACCCCAGTTCTTATTTGATTATATGATATTTGGTTTTCTACTTATGATATTTTCTGTCTCGATGAATATGTATGAGTAGTTTACCTGTTAGGTTGAAGGATTCTCATTAGGGATTTCAGAGAATTATAGCTTAATTAATCTGTAGAGATTCATATCTGCTAGTTCTTTATCTAAGTTGTTCTTAATGCTTAATCTGAAGTAGCTAATCAGAATTATGATGTTAGGTTGATTAATTCAGCGGAAGTTGGTTAATTTGGCTAGAAAGAACCTAGATAAGCAATTAAACTTTTCGCAAACGGAAGTTTGGTTTAGGATACTTGTGAACATATCAAACTTGGAATTAAAGCTGGTTTAATCTGTTAGTTCTCGCAAACGAAAGTTTGGTTTGCTGCACTTAGACTTAGAGAATTATCGCAAAGGAATTTGGTTAATTCTATATCCGTGTTTGAGTTCTAGAACAGTTATTGATTTGATCTAAATAGATTGATTGCTTGCGTTCCTGATTTTCTGAGAACTCTTGAAACCTAACGCTTCGCTCTCTTGCTTACAAACTCACTTGATTTACTTTGCTGTTTCGTTTACTGTTTTCATACCTGCTTCGCTTAATTAAATCTGAACTACTAATAATCTATTGTGTGACTGAGAGTCCTTGTGGGATTCGATACCTTATATACTACGTTTGCATTAACTGTGCACTTGCAGTAGAATAGGGATAAAACTACACCTATCAAGTTTTTGGCGCCGTTGTCGGGGACTCTTTGAGTTCACCAATAGATTTAGTACTAGGATTTAGACTAAGCATTCTTTTTAATTTGATTGTTTACTCACGTTTTTTGATTTTTGGATTTGCAGGGATTCGCACTGCATCGATCGTTGCCACCTTGCATCAATCGACACAAGGCGAGAACAGCGATGCCAAGATTTGAGACGTTCAATAGGTTCCGCTCTATGGAACCTGTGATTCTGATTCGCGGTGAAAACGGCGTTCTACGAGACCAAGAGGGTCATATATGCAACGCAAAAGGTCAGAAACTATATGGGGAAGGAAACCCCATCTTGCCAGATTACCATATATTGGTTAGGCAAGTAGCTGAGATGAGAAATAAGATAGATGACATCCACGACGTCCTACTAAGGGAGAGACAGTTCCGAGCTGATGCAGAAACTGAAGGATTTGCAGAGGCAAAATATATGGCTGGAGCTGATTTTTATGGACAGACATTTGGACATCAGCAGAGACAAGGTTCTAGGCATGCTCAAGGATCAAGAGATTATGGTTATACATCCTGCCTGGCATCTCATGTACCTGCACAGAGGAGCAGATTAGAGATCATGATGGAGCAATCCATTGCGGAACAACAACAAACCACATCGTCTTTCAGCTCGAAGCTTGAGAGCTTGTACACTAATCTGAATGAGAAATTTGAGTCCTTTAACACTCATATGAAGTTGCTAGATACACAGATGGATCAGATTTCAAGTCCTACCACAAGGAAGGATACTCAGGAAACCCATGTCGTTAATATTCAGGTTGACCACAGGATGGATCATAGACCATATCTAGCAGTTAAGGCTATGGAATTTGTGGAAAACAGAGAGGAGTCTGACATTGAGTTCCCTGAGTTTGAGAGCTTCGACGGACCTGACTCAACAGAGATTGACATGGATCTTTTGGCTTGGATAGTTCAGACTGATACTAGACCAAGTCAAGAGGAGAAATTTGAGTTTGAGATTACTGAATTAGACCAGGAAGCTGATGGACCCGAGACTGTAGTTGAAACTCGAGCTGAGACAACCGCGTCGATCGTTGCACCCCATGCACCGATCGTTGCACCCCGTAAAGAACCAGTTTCACTTATACCTCGTGGAGTTGCTAAGGAAAAAATCTACAAACCTCCAATACCATTTCCAAAAGCTCCTTTAAGGTCCAAAGATGTTGTTAAACACACAGTAGAGGTTGACAAGAAGATGGTGATTCCACAGGAGTCTACTCTAACATCTTCGAAGCTTAAAGCTACCCATAAGCAGAAGGCTCCGAACATCAAATTTCTGCCAAAGGTAAAGCATAAATCCTCTAAGCTTAAACCTCCTGACTCGACTGTTTTGAATGCGGGAAAAAGTTTTAAGCCACCCAAGTGCCGATCCCACCCTACATTCCTTCCTACATTCCCCGGACGACATCATGCTGCTACTGCTTACACACCACCATGGATGATAAGGCATTCACAGAGACACTCAAAGTCTCTGTTGAAACCTCCATGATTCTGACCTCTTTCCAAAAGTCAAGCTAATGACTTAAAACAAGCGCTGAGTGGGAGGCAACCCACTGCTAGGTTTAATTATTTTTCCTTTTTATTTTTGGTGTTTTTCTTAGGATTTCACGTTTTTATTTGTTTTTGCTTGTTTTTAGATACATAACATAAAGTCTGGAGATGTGTAACGATCGTTGCTCACATATGCAACGGTCGTTGCAATTGGTTTAAATCGAAAATTAAGGTATGTTGCGCTAAACCGGAATCGATCTGGTTCAACCAGCATCGATCGTTGCTGCTATGCAACGATCGTTGCACCCACGACCAAGGTAAGTTACCTTAAACCCTTCTTCTCCTTTTTCTTCTCCATTTCTCGCCGCCGATAACACCGAGAGCCAAAACCAAAAATCATCGTTTCTTCATCGATTTCTTTGATTCAAAAGCATTATTTCACTTATTTTAACATCCACAATCTATTTCTCCTACCCATTTCTCACAGAATCAAGGTAATGTACTTCTATTTGATAATTTTCGGATTCCACTCTTAGGGTTTTAGAAATTGGGAATTTTGATCAAAATTGTTGAATGCACTACCAAATAGATATGCTTTAGGTTGTTTAGTGATGGATGGTTGTCGATTTTGCGATTGATTAAACGATTATGGAACGATTTTGTTGACTGTTGATTGTGGCCAGAATCGCCTAGCAACGATCGCTGCACTTGTGCAACGGTCGTTGCTCGACGATTCTGGGGAAATGTTCGAGTATACGAAATCGCCTTGCAACGATCGCTGCACTTGTGCAACGGTCGTTGCTCGACGATTTCACAGAGAGTCTGCCGTGACTAATTTGCTTAATTTTCTGTTTTGCAGATGGCAACTCAGGATCAACCCCGCAAGCGCAGAGCAACAGCCGCAAGCGCCTCACGACAGTACATTCCGCCACCAGAGTGGCTACACAGGGATTCTGATCCTCCAGAGCCATATCAGTTGGTTCATGCGACCATTGGGCCACCATGGCCAAGAGCAGATAAGACTCGGATTCAGTCTGATCGCAACTGGGGCAAGGGTATCAAGAGGATGCTCACAACGACTGATTTCACAGAGAGACCGCTACACGAGTACTGGGACGAGTACGACACACTGCTGTATAACGGTTGGTGCGGCATGGAGATAGCGCCAACCAAGTTTGCGGACTACTCGACTTGTCATGGTCTCGGCATAGACAGACAGGTTATGGAGCTGTGCAGAGGCATTGGTCTGTGGACAATGCCGATGCAGCCTTACGATCTATACCCAGAGCTGGTGAGACAGTTGCTTGCCACATGCAGGGTTGTATACCCGAACCCGGAGAGCAGGAATGCTCAAGGAGGCACTTTTACCTTCATGTGCCTAGGCGCCAGGTATCGAGTGCCCATTCTCGATATCTGTAAGATCTATGGGTTTAGCATTGAGCAGCCACGCACAGATTTGTCTCTTCCATGGGAACCAGCAGAGGCTGCACAGTTTTGGCAGTACATTGGTGGTGGACGGTATCACTCACGGACTACACCAGTGATTCAGGTCAGGCATCCGGCCCTCAGGTATGTCTTGCGTATCTTGGGACGCACACTGTTGTGCAAGCATGAGGCAAACAAGATGCGCAAGAATGAGTTGGAGATACTGTTCAGAGGACTTACAGAGCAGTTCAGGGGTACCGATGTGAGAGACCCAGCTAAGAAAGTCAACCTGGGAGCTTTGTTTGCCCATCATCTTTGCGAGCTGCAGAAGAAGCCTTATGACGGTGTGCGCAAGGAGACAGTAGGGAGTCTTCTTAATCCTATCTTCAGACACTGCAGGATACCTATGGGGGATACAGAGTGCATCACTGAGAGAGAGTTCCTGGATCTCAGTCACTTGCAGAGCGCTACGTGGCTGAAGGAGGGGCGAGTGTGGGTTTACTTCGACCCTGAGGATACACAGTATGGTATTGATCTTCCTGCTGCTAGGTTGACTCAGATTGATACCATTGATGCTCTGAGTTTCCGCCCTCCTGCCAGAGCTCGACGCGCAGTGCCTACTATGGCTCATCCGCTGGGAGAGCCTTCTACGAGAGCTTCGTCCTCCTCTGCACCTGCGCCTGCTGCTGCTTTGGGCCCTTATCTTGAGATGACAGTTCCCTACGGTAGTATGTCTGAGGCTGAGTGGAGAGAGCGTAGTGATGGGATATGGAAGACCATATGGGAGTGGATGCGAGGCTGCACTTGCAGGAGACAGCCACAGGTTCACCAGCCCGTCCCAGGACCTTCTCGACGCAGACGACGATCCCCGACTCCTACTTCTTCGAGCGGTACTGATCGCATAGCTGAGGCAGCCGATGACGATGAGATGTATGGTGGGATAGATGATATTAGCGAGTGAGAGTGATCTCCATTTTCAGACTTTCGGTTCTGTACTTTTTATCCTTTTCTTATTTTCCTTTGCACTTTTTCTGTCTGATTCTTAGGATGCTTTTGTTTTTGGATGTTATGTTTGATATGCTACGTTATTTGCTTCGATTTTACTCTGTTTCCAGTGTTTTCCAGCTTGCAGGATTCGAAATTTGATAGACTCCAACGGACTAACCTGCTAACTTGCTGACTGATCTGATATACGCATTGCAACGATCGTTGCTGCTATGAGCAACGATCGACACTCAACGAAAAATCGCATAGCAACGATCGATGCACTTAGTGCAACGATCGGTGCTTGAGCGACAGAGGTAAAAAATGACAGAACTCAAACATCCATTTTTTTTTAGTTATTTTTACCGATCCTTCGCTTGACACTACTGGGGACAGTGTGTCTTAAGTGTGGGGGAGGTGCTACTGACTTATATCTTTCTGTTTTCTTAAGAGTCAGTCCATTTTTCAAAAAATTTTGTTTTATTGAATCAAAATTGTTTAAGTAAGAAACTATGATTTTCTGAGAAGATTTACAAGACTTGCAGGAATTTAAGTAACCATTGAGATGAAGTTGCAGGATCTATCTCTGACTATTAGAAAACCCCATCACAGATCAACCTACTGGGAACACCCACATCACTTCAGGTATCAGAGGACCCTTTTACTGACTTCAACTTAATACTGACTTAGATTTCTCACCTAAGGGCTTGGTATACTCTGTGTCGGATTCCCTGTTAGTTCTGACACAGCCTGTCAACCTATCCTATTTAGTTCCCTTCTCCCCTTATATAAAAAAAAAAAGATAATAAACTGAGGATGAGTTAGTAACTCCGAAGTGGTCATGGAAATAGTAGCAAACACTATTATCTCTTATGCGATCCATGGAATGTGTCCAAAGTACACCCCATAACAGGAAGAACACTGATAAAAAAAATAAAATGATACCCAATGTGGGAAAAATCAGTTGTTAAGGAAGGGAAAGAGAAGAAAGGGACTAGAGAAAGATAGTATGGTGGTTTAGAGCTGATAAGGTAAGAATCCATGTGCCCTTTGATCGATACTCCTTAGGTGAGACCACACTTAAATACTTGCAGAAGTCAGTAGGGAGAATTTGAATGCTTGAATGTGATTGTGGAGTTTACTTAGGACAGTTGCTAAGTGTGGGGGAAGTATATGTTGGTCTTGATATCCTGTGATTGATTCTTGCAGTGGTTTACTAAGGGGAATCTGAGTGTTGTTGCTTCTATGATGAAAAGAGTTTCTGAAAGTTTTCAAACCTCTTGACTACATTTAGTTCTTTGTTTTGCTTGAGGACAAGCAAGAGCTAAGTGTGGGGGAGTTGATATACCATGGATTTTAGGGTTTTTAACCATGGTATATGTGTCATTTATCGAGTATTTTACTATGTTTTAGAGTCTTTTCAGGTGTTTATTATGTACAAGCACATTTGGAGCATATTTGATGATTATGGCACTTTCTGGAGCTAATTAGAGTATTTGGCCGAGAGATAGACCTCACTGTCGATATTTCAGAGACGCAACGATCGACACACCACTAGCATCGATCGTTGCACCAGCGAGATGGGCCAAACGACGGTTTAATGAAGAATAATGAAATTGCAGTTTTGCCCAGAAGTTCCTGATATTTACAAAGAATAATGAAATTGCTAGTTTAATATGTTAGTTCTCGCAAACGAAAGTTTGGTTTGCTGCACTTAGACTTAGAGAATTATCGCAAAGGAATTTGGTTAATTCTATATCCGTGTTTGAGTTCTAGAACAGTTATTGATTTGATCTAAATAGATTGATTGCTTGCGTTCCTGATTTCCTGAGAACTCCTGAAACCTAACGCTTCGCTCTCTTGCTTACAAACTCACTTGATTTACTTTGCTGTTTCGTTTACTGTTTTCATACCTGCTTCGCTTAATTAAATCTGAACTACTAATAATCTATTGTGTGACTGAGAGTCCTTGTGGGATTCGATACCTTATATACTACGTTTGCATTAACTGTGCACTTGCAGTAGAATAGGGATAAAACTACACCTATCAGCTGCAGGAGTTGCGCCCACGGGATGTTATTCCCCTTTTCTACCAAGACCAAAGACGAGTTGAAGTTTTATCTCTATTTTCTGAAGACTGAATTTTATGTCCGGAGGAGTCTGTTGACCTATTTTGTCTGTCCTCGACAAGTGTCCACAACAAAGGTGTTCCGCTTTGTGATTGCGGATTTTGTGTTTTGCGTCCCACCTTTGTCGTGCGGGGGAGTATTAGAGATATATTAGGTAGCAAGATGTGTATCTTGCGTACCAAGTAATGTGGGCCACAAGAGCCTGCATATGAAGTGAAGCCCGTGAAGCCCAACCGAAGAATATTCTGATAAGGATTAAATATTATATTGTGATAAAGATTAGGAAGATTTACTGGTGTTATCAATATGTCAATGATAAACACTATATATATGAGTCTTATGAGTCTTGTATCATTCAACCTAAACTCAATAATATTATTCCATAATATATCTCTAATAAGGTGAAGATCTTTAATTGCTTTAGAGGCAACATAATGGAAAACAGTGTATTCCCCCCCCCCCCCAACTTATGTTGTAAACAGTTTTTGGCCACCATGCACTAGAAGTTCTCCATACCCAAAAATGGATGAAAAGAAACGTCGTCATTTGCAATAGACACATAAACACCATTACAATGCAAACGATACCACAGCCAAAAATTCTAAAACAATGGGTCTGAGATATAACACTATGACATACTCACAACATATATACTATTTTACTTTAACAAAACCGGCATTGGATCATTTAGTTTCTTCTTGAGTTGTTAAAGGTAACATATTCATTCACAAAATCCAACGGTTCCAACTATATATAGAGATCCTAATTACATTTACACGAACACATTCGCTTGTATATCCAGGACAAACAAAAATTAAGATGGAGCTCGTAGCTCCAAAGAAACGAGTCTGCAAATGAATTACTACACTCCATTTTGAAAATTGTCCAACAAACTTTTTTCACAATATTGTGGGAAATAAATAATCTAAAATGTATAAAATATAATTAGCTTCCAAGAAATATTTTGTTGATAATTTGCAACAACTTAAAAATTATTGCTAATTTCTGACGATATAATAATTGTTGGAAAATATCAACAACTTTCCTATGAATTATGCGACATAACTGCCACAACAAAAATTGTCGAAAATTTGCAATGAATTTTCCAACAAAAAAATGTTTTATGAAATTTTATGAGAAATTTATTGGAAATTTGCGATAAAATGCAATTGTTCGAAAAGTTTGTTGGAATCTATCATGTTTTCTTATAGTTTAATTATTGTTCAAATGTATATATATATATATATATATAACATATAATATTAAAAAAAACTAAACTCGGTTTATCGGCGGCCCAAAACATCTTCTGGTTAAACATCCCATCCAATTTTTGAAACAACATCTTGCTATAGTCAACTCAACGGTAGTTTTATTCTGTAAATAAAAAAACAAATGGGTCAAAAACGTAATTTCAAAAATTTATTTAAATAAATAGTTAATCTTCAATAACAATTTTCTCACGCTCGCTCACATTTTTTAAATCTCAGAGATTTAATATTTGTCATACTGTTTGGGAGTTTTAATAAACGGCAAAATCATACTGTTTCGATGACTTGAGGGTTTCCTGATTTTTTGCTTTAATATTTGTCATCATCTTCCTACACTTCATATCTTTTTCTGCTTCCACCAGCGAAGAAGACGCAATCGCTAATTCCATCATTTCTTTCTTCAACCCTAGGTGGTTTTCTTTAGACCTGGAAGTACTGGGTTTTTTCTTCTTTTTCGTTCATTCTTCTTCTTCTTCTCTTCTGAGACTTAGAGAGCTTCTTAGTTCTTTTTTCACCTTCGCCCTTCAGCACTTTACCAGAGAAAACAGAGAAGAAAAAATCAGTAATTTAGTAACTGAGAAAACAGAGAAAATTCAATAATTTAGAGAAGAAAAATCGAAACTTTACCACGTTTAAGCTGTTCTTCTTCTTCATTAGGGCTCTGGGACAGAAACCCTTCGCCAGTTTCTTCTTCATTATCAAACAGAAATGATTTCTTGAGTGGGATCGTCGGAACCATTTTGCTTAGAAAACAGAGAGAAATTTACGACGATTAAAAAATTGGGGAAGCGTGAGAGAAATGTCAACATTAGAATTGATTTATTTAATTTAACTTTTTCAAATTAAGTTTTTGACCCGTTTGTTTTTTTATTTACGGAGCAACCCTAATTTACCGTTGAGTCAATCCGGTTTCAAATATAATTACCGTTGTATTTGTTTAAAAATCAATTAACTTTATTTTCAGCATCACAACTCTTTAAAAAAAATCAGCATTACATATTCTCATTGGGCGATAATGAAGAACACATGGAAAGTCGTAAGTTTTATGAATGAACTAGTAAAATTTTCATTTTTCTTTCATTTAATCTCTCAATCTCTGTTTCATATTACTTTTATATAGGTAAAACCATGTTAGTCTAATGAAGTTTACACTTTAGATAAGTTAGTTTATCACTTAATGGGTTTGGAAAATATTCGGTGCACTGATTGTTCAAAAAATCGGCTGGATTTGTTCATCTCAAATACTTATTTGTGGTTTTCAAGTCGAGAATTCACCGTCAATCTTATTATAAGTTTTGAATACCAATACTATTTTGTATGATGCTTGTATTTAAGTGTTGGGTTTAGGTTTTAGTTCCTTTTGGTTATGCTTATGTTTTCGGTGATTTCTAATTTTTTTCACCAACTTTAGTATTTTTTCCGTTTGTTTTATCAGTTGTATGTTTTTCGAAAGGTTAATAGAGTATATGTTCAGATGAAAACATTATACATCAACATACTTATTATCAATTTAACATTTAAACAAAAAAAAAACATAATATCATATTATGATAAATCAACATGTTTTGATAAATAAGCTATCTAGTAATTTCTTGTATACCCTAATAAGAAAATTACTAAAAAAATAGAGAAAAAGACAGGTTTAGTTTAGATTTGTTTCTTCTTCGTTTGTCAAAACAACAAAGTTTACAATAACCTCAACTTGTTAATTTTGGTTGGTGTCGTCATACTAGTGATGAATTACTTTTATTCAAACTATCTTTTAAGCAAATCAACATTAAGTCTCGTAATGATTTAACCATTGGTTTTTAAAATGCATTGAAATATTAGAAAATATAATTTTTCTTAAAAACCATTATATTGTTATCCCAAGTTTAAAATATTTTCCGACTAATGTCAAAACATAATCAAATCGCATGTTACTAGAATATGAGCTAAATTGTTTGGTTAAAATCCAAATTTAACCTTTTCCTACAAGAGTAATTTTTGTTTCATGAAATAATAAAATAAAAATATGTCACATTCTCAAAAAAAATTCACCACTCGACCGCACTCGTATAGGCCCAAAATATATCTTACTAATGCAATAACTATTACTAAACTTTGTAATAATCGTTTTCTAATGTAGAATGTCTTGCGTTGGTAAATGTAAATCTTATCCAATTTCATATAAGTTCATTAATATTAAACTATATATAAAAGGTCAAGTGAATAATTTCGAAGAAGGTTCGTTGAATTGATTTTTTTTTTTCGGGTAGTTTCTTGTCCGGTCGGTTTCAGAAATCTTTTTAGCTTCAATGGACTCTGTTTAGTCTCTATCAAAAATCTTTGTTTCAGATTTGAATCACTCTTATCTATCAATTTGATATATTTAAACGATTAGAAGCTCTTTTCTCTATTGCTATTATCTGTTTGAGGTGGCGAACCCAAAAACTCTATATTTTGTTGTTGATATTGTACATCTTTTCATACTGATTTAACCTCTACATATTAAACTCAAATCAAGAATTTTCCTTTGGCAAAATTTATGTGAAAGAAAGAGTTGTTAACAAAGTTTTGTAATTTACTTATGGTCTTACAAATTCAAATACACAAAAGGACCATAGCAAATATAATGGGCCGAATTTTCCAATGGGCCTAAAGAAGAAAAAACTAGAACCCCAGAACTCTATCAGCAAAATGAATCAACCTATCCAACGAACCATAATCAAATTTTCTAGCGAACAAATAGCACTTGTTACTCTTCATCCCATTGTAAACACACCCTTCTTCTCTATTCCTCAGCTTCCTAAGTAGCTCCACCGTCACCGACCTCCGTGTATACTTCCTCGGATGGGGCCCTCTCCGTGACCAATCCGTCCATGTCAGAGACCGGTTAGCGTTCTTCCCCGAAAACATGATGTGAACAAACGTCGGCAAGTAATGCTCATCAGCGTAACAACCCCAACAGCAATGTTTCCTGAACAGAGGGAAGTAAGTGTTGTCGGAGACAATAGCTAAAGCTACTTCACGGTCGATTTCGAACCACTGAGAGCCTTTTCGCCAGTTGCGGCGAGTGATAAGTGGGGACATACTGCGGTTGTAGCGGCCGCGACCAGCCGGTCCGGGAAGATCGTAGAGGTCGACGTAAGATTGTTGAGAGTTTATGAGATAAGAGTAAATAGTGGAGAAGTTGAAGAGAGGAATGTCCGTTTCTGAAAGGAGGATGAAACGGTGGTTTCCGGCGTCGAGCAGAGCGTTGGCAAGTAACCGTCGTTCAGCCTCCACCATACTCACCATACCCCATTTCACTTCCTACAAAGCATTTAAATGAAGAAGATCAGACTAATGAGTCGTGCATCTAACTATCATTAACTAGCGCCTTAGTTCGTTAATTTAAAATCAGTATGTCGGTATGTAATACTCCCTCCGTTTTTGAAAGAGTGTCTTTTCTAAAAATGAATGTGGGTCATTTTTAAACAAAAAATTGTCCACATTCATACCTATAAAAGACACTCTTTCAAAAACAGAGCGAGTAATAGACTAAACGATTTTAATATTTGGATAGTATATGATGGCTTCTATTGAAAGGAGAATTAAAAGGCATGTATAGAGACATATTCGAAAGGAACTAAAGTACGACTTTTATCTTATTAATGAGTGGCTTAATTCTATATGATCCCTATATATAATTGGTTATTAGGAGAAATAATAAATAATAATGTCACTATTACTCGCATCACGTGATGTATAAGTATTTTTTAACGAAAGATTTTTCTTAGATACTTTTTTCCTTCTACATAAACATATTCAGTATGATTCTTGTCCATGAAACATCTCTTTGTTCTGTCTTCTCGACTTTTCTAACTTCTTCGACACGCAACATGTTGTCTTGTCTGATTAATTTATAAATTTAAGTCTTTTGTTGCATATAAGACTATAAGTTATGCTTTCTAAACAACACACTACTTTTCAAAGTAAACTAAATATTTACTTCTTAGAAATATATGTTTCCAAAAACAAATGCAGATATAAATATAGCCGACCTTATTTTGTCTGATTAAATTAGCTATCTAAGTTATGGAGGAAAAAACAATTATACTATAAAAATTATAAGGAGATGACGAAATTGACTGACCTTGCTTGGAATCGTCCGGTTAAAAAACGGCGACGTTTGTGGAATATCATCGCCAACGTAAAATGGGTCACTCGTATGAACGTAAATAGAGAAAAGACCTTGATGGCCGTCGAAAAATCTCTCCCACAGTTTAGCCAAAGGAAGTTTCCCTCTCGTCAAGAACATAAACGCCACTTTCTTTGTCGTCGTCAACGGCGTTTCTTGAATCTTCGAAGCACGCCACATGAGCTCTTGCTCCGTCATGTTATGCATCACGTTCTCCGGCTCCACAAGAAAATGACCCTTTTGCCCTTCATCATTGGCACTGGGAGCAACCGCTTCTGTTAATATAAACAATTTTTCTGGCCGTGGCTGAAGCGGTGGAGAGATGGAAGGAGAAGATAGACGAATGAGTTGGGGACTGAAATAAACGTTTCTTATGTGGAAGTTGAGTATGAAGCAGAGTCCGAAAACGAAACCGATAAGAAACGAATATAAGACGAGGTTTTGAAAGAATATTTGTGATTTGAATATCTTCGATATGATGATTTGGTGAAGGTGACGGCTTTCCTGTTGAAGAGAGTCTTCTTGCGTTTCGTGGCTCTTCATTTTATGGGTCTCTGTGTGTCTAAAATTAAACATTAAGAACCGTGGGGATCAACTCACGTTATATATACTGAAGAGTATGATCGTGATTGAATTCTAAAATGACTTTTCATCGTTGTTTTTTTTGTTGAAGTTTCTCAAATCTCACGGGCTTGGGATTTTGCTGGCAACATTGAATTGACCATACAGTATTGTAGGGGTTGAGTTAATTTGATTGGTACACGAATTGGGTTTTATGTAAACACGTTAACTTGGATTGTGACATTAAAGCTGAAGTAATGCTTGGGTTAAGGACTAGTGTCACTTATCTGCTATATATAGTTTTATACTACTTTTCTACGTTGACCCAAAAAAAAAAATTACTTTCTACAAAATTACAACAAACAGAAACGAAACAAATTTGTTTTGTAACATCAGGGCATCAAGAATATGTCAATTTTTAATCAAGGACAATCACAGGGGAATGTGTTTTGATGATACAATCAAGCATATCAAAGATGTTTAACATCTCAAGACTCCACATTCTACATAATCTAAGGGGGCAGAAGCTCTACCTTGATAGCTGCAACTGATGATGGTTATATCTTCAGTAGAATGAGATGCTATACACAAGTTTCCGCCTATGCTGTTTCTCAAAGCCCGCAACAATATCATCGACCGTATCTTCCCACGATTCGTTCCCTTCAATCTATAACCACCAACAATCACCGATGTTAGAATTGGTATCACCCCAATATAAAGTTGTATCAAAAACTCCTACTACATGAGAGTGATGACAGCAAAAAAAAAAAGCTGATTATTTAATAGGATTACTGACCTCTTGACAGAGTTCCAAGGCAAGTCGGCCACCAATAGCTGCTTCTTCGTGGTTATCTTTAACCTCCAAGTTCATCACAAGTATTGTTTTCATAAGTGGCTGAGCTCTGTTACTAAGATCTGCAGTTTTGTAAATAATATCCATGTCAATGAGATAAAGATATTAAAGACACACATGACTTTCAAAAGACAAGAAAACACCATCAAACCATGACTGCAATCGTTTCTCAGCTAATGAATACATCAAGATATAAGAAAATCAAAACTTGAATTCGACATGACACATGTGATGATGCTCTACGACTTGGACAAATTATATTGAGACATCTAACCTCACTAGTTCGAGATCATTTACCAAACGAAAAGATTGTTCAGAAACAGCGCCACATATAAAAGATAAAAGTCACAACAAATCGATCTTCTGAAGAACAAAATATATTGATGCCATTCTTTTAACTTTATTAGAGTTTGTGATGAACATCTACGTAATTAGCCGTCAGGACACCAAGCAATTTCTAGAGCAAAGTATTTAGAATTGAGATTACCTTCAAGAACCGAATCGAAAACCTTTTCTTCAAAAGTCATTACAACATCAAACACACCATCACCAGCATTATCTTGCCATCTCTGGGGAGCAAGTTTCACAGATAGGTTCCTCTTAAGCATCTGCAATATACCATTCCTCTTGTAACTGAAGAACCAGTCAAGGTATCATCAAACTTCAAAGTTTACAAGATTCAAACAACCCAATGAACAAAGTTCTAAGTAAGACAAACGCAATATTACATCAGACTAAAAGAAGATTGAAACTGAAGCAGCGACTAAACAGCAATTAGGGATTCGAAGCTATTAAAGAGCAAATCACGATCAGTATGCAAAGAACAATCAGAGAAACTTGAGAAAATAGGATACAGTTCAGGATCCTTGCGCCTAAGTTCATCGAACATCTGCTTGTAAGGAGTTCCGAAATCGTAGACGTTAGGCTCTCTGGCAGATGGTCCAGGTAGTTTAACATGAGACCCAGTCCCGTACGAAGCAACGTCAAGCCCTTCCCTCTTGAGGAGAGCGTGAGCCTCCATGCTCCGGTTCTGATTCGACGAGCAGACCATGGCATACCGGAATCTCATGGCGAAGCCGCCGCGACGAACAAATCTGTGATTTTTTTCCGGAGACTGGGGCGTTGGCAGTTTTACAAGTTCTCGACTTACACAGATGTTGTGACTGAATTAGATTGGGCTGGGCCGGGCTTTTAAAACAGATCCGAATTTTATTGCTTTTTTGTTGGGTTCTTATGCCGGTTAATTCAAGGATTTCTAATTTAGAGTGTGTGAAGTATATCTACATCTATTCTGATTTGATTTGGATTTTTCCAATTTTTAGATTTTTGAATTTAGAAATATAAAATTTATTTGCGTATTTTAAAATTTTGATTTAATTCGATTTAATTTGGGTATCTCTACCTTTTTATCATCAATTTTGATGATTATTGTGAGTAATTAAAATTGTTAACTAAATTAAAGTTTACGAAGAAAATATTGAATAGCTGAAATAGAAAAATAAGGTGAACATTATTTTAACACTCAATGTATTGATAAAATTCACGGTTACAATTACAACCAAAAAGTATATGTACCAACCAAGGATCTAGATCAATCGAACTAATCAAAGTCGACCATGAACCTAAATTACAATTATCTAGAGACAAAAACATGATGAAGCCAATGGAGATAACCTGTAGCAACATAAAGTTGATAAAAATCCTCTTTAGTAGCATGTTAAGAAGGATTTAAAATTAGGTTAAAGACTTATAAATTTGTCAAGTGTTTTTCTTTATTTATTTTCTTACGTTTTTGTGTTTAATATCTATCATTTTTATATTGGTAGAACCACATTAGTCTCATGAAGTTTACAGTTTAGATAAGTTAGCTTGTTATTTTTAATAATTTGGGCTTGAAAAATATTCGGCGCAATGATTGTTCAAATGTGTGTATATATATATACCAAGGTTCGAAAAAGCGCTAGGCGCTAGTCGAGCGGTCGGGCTAGGCCTAGCGCCTAACGGAAAAATTAGAGATTAAACAGGGATTAATCGGAGCCTATATTTAAGGTTTTTTCTAAATATAGTTTATATATATAAAGAAATCGAAGTTGGTTGGGTGGTTAATAACTTGAAGTAATTTGGGCCAAATTTGGGCTTTTTCAAGCTATAAGACTGTATGTATATTAAATTAGGTAAATCAGGACGGAAACTTAGTTGCCTAGCGGTGAGTGTCCCCTTTCCCACGTGACTAACCCGAGTTCAAATCCCCACAAATGTTTCCTTTTACTTTTTTTTATTTTAATTAATGAATAACAAAATTACCTTATTGCCCTCGTCTTCTTCGTCTGATATCACGAGTCTGAAAACCCTAATATGCCGTCAATGTTTTTTTCACGATTTACTTCGTTTTCTTTATATTTTTTCTTGTTTTTCTCACTAAAGATGATAGATCTAAAGGTTCATATCGATTTGGACTTATAATAAGCAAATAATTTTTTTTTCTCAGACTGTCGATTTTGTTTCGCCGCCTATGGCCAAATCGCTGTGGCTCCGGCCCGCCGCACGATTTTCCGGCGATTGGGAGGCCCGAGGCGCCGCGTTTTCGAACACTGATATATACCTATAATATTAAATAAAAAAATATAAACATGGTTAAACCGGATTGATTCGCGGCCCGAAACAATGTTCAGTTCACCATCTGATCCAAATTTTAAAACATTGCTTTAAACATTTTTCTACTAGAGACTTAACGTCAACTCAACAGTAATTTTATCTTGTGTCATTCTGTAAATAAATATTCAATTCAGGTAAACAAAGAAAAGAAGAAGAACCGTCTAATCAGAAAACCGTCAAAGCAGAGGTTACTTCACTATTGGATGTTAAAGATCACCCAAAAAGGCAGGAGATTCGTGATGGAACTGATAAGTGGTAAATTTTAATCTTTCAATTAATCTCTCTTTTCATATCTTTCACTGGGTTTCTTTTTTCAGACATTTACTCTCAGAGTGAGGCTGAAGAAAACCCATGAAAATCGGAGAATAAAAAAACTCAGGACATTATTTCTCAGAGCGAGGTTGAAGAAAACCTAGGAAGACATCAAGAAAAAGGTAATATATTTTTCTCTTTATTTGCTCATTTTCTACTTAGATTTTCTTTATTTTCAGTTGATACTTCACAAAATACGAGAGAGAAAGATTCCACCGAATCGTCTCAACCAGCCTCCTCGAAGAAAAACAAGAGCAAGAAGAAGTATTATGTTATTTTATTGTGTTTATGATGTTATGAGATTGACTTGTTGTAAAAAACAAATTTCTACAAGTCCACATAAAACAAAATAATGAGGTGTGGTACAATTAATCAACAGGTGAGAGCTTTTCTCCAACCTCAAGATCAAAAAGAAAGCTCTGTAAAAGGGTCAAGTAGTCAGGACAATGATGAGCGAAAAGGGTCCAGTAGTCAAGACAATGATAAGCGATATGTTGCAAAGAAAAGAATAGAATGGAAGACATTACTCTCAGAGTGAAGCTGAAGAAAACCCATGAAAACTGGAGAATCAAAAAACTCAGGACATTATTTCTCAGAGCGAGGTTGAAGAAAACCTAGGAAGACATGAAGAAAAAGGTAATATATTTTCTCTTTATTTGCTCATTTTCTACTTAGATTTTCTTTATTTTCAGTTGATACTTCACAAAATACGAGAGAGAAAGATTCCACTGAGTCGTCTCAGCCAGCCTCCTCGAAGAAAAAGAAGAGCAAGAAGAAGTAATATGTTATTTTATTGTGTTTATGATGTTATGAGATTGACTTATTGTAAAAAAAATTCTACATGTCCACATAAGACAAAATAATGAGGTGTGGTACAATTAATCAACATGTGAGAGCTTTTCTCCAACCTCAAGATCAAGAAAAAGCTTTGTAAAAGGGTCAAGTAGTCAGGACAATGATGAGCGAAAAGGGTCCAGTAGTCAAGAAAATGATAAGCGATATGTTGCAAAGAAAAGAATAGGATGGAAGATCATGGCTCAGATGGGTTACAAAGCCGGCTCTGGTCTTGGAGCCAAGTGCCAAGGAGTTCGATATCCTATTGTTACTTTCCCTATTTATAATAAGGAGGACCCGACGTGTGTTGAATTGGTTGTTCAATCAAAGAGGCACAAGCAAAAGAAAATAAGAAGAATGAAGACTCGGTTGGTAGTGATTACTGATTGGTTGAACTTGGAAATTCGGGCTTTTGACTTGTTAAAAACAAATCTGGAAACTAAGTTAGCTATCTTTTGGGCCATGGCAACCTATCGTTACTGATTGTTCACATTTTAACTATTGCGTAATAATACTTTGTCGGAAAAAAATTTGCAAAACAAAATACTAAATTACTTTATAGGTTTTTGGTGAAGTATCTATATCTATTCGGATTTGATTTGGGGTTTTTTCAAGTTTTGGATTTTTGAATTCAGAAATATAAAATTTATTTGGGTATCTCCACCTTTTTTTTATCATCAATTTTGATGATTATCGTGAGTGATTAAAATTGTTAAATAAATTAAAGTCTAGAAAGAAAATATTGAATAGCTAAAATAGAAAAACAAGTTAAAGGTTATTTTAACACTGAATATATTGATAAAACTAGGTATGGATCCGTGCTACGCAGCGGAACTCTTTTAAAAATTTATGTATTTTTTTAATAAAGATATACACATGTTGTAATATAATTGCTATTAATTTTTTTTTGTTTCATAGGAACAAAAAGAGCTAAAAAGAATTGCGAAAACCATGTTTTTGCTTATTTAAAAAATAAGAAGACAAGTTACATCCAAATGTATGTAAATGAATATATTGAGTTGTTTTACTTTCTTTATGTTTTGTGCTTCACTTATTTCCTTTAGGTCATTCGTCGGTTTCCATCTACCTTTTTTCTTACATCTTTTTATTTACGCTCTGGGTTTATTCAAAATATATTTGCTCGAGGTTTTCTCAAAATATTTTTTGGTAATCTTCATCGTCTAAGATCGATATCTTCAATGTAATCAAGAACTGATTTAACCCGACTTTTGTCTTCATCACCTAGCAAGTTGAGAGATTCTCCATATGCCATAGATAAAAACATATATCGTTCCGATTAGATATCAATCAAAGCAGAGATACTAATCATTATCAGCAATCAATGTCCTTACTAACTTCATACGATGTTTGATCTGTGAGTTTAATGGAGAAATATTTATACACAACCTTTGAACAACTCTTTTCAATATCGACGACATTAATCTTAAACTTTTTCTTATCCTTCGTTATTGAGCCAAGCTTTAAAAGTGTCGACTTTCGGTGATCAAAACATATGATCATGAGCCACCAAAATAGCGATAATTAAACCAAAAAAGCTTAAATATCTATTTTATAAAATCGTTTATAATTGTAAAAGAGGATAATATAAAAAAAATTATTCAGAATTTCATTTATATATTGAATCATCACGACACCATGTTGAGATTCATGGACGTCTTTGCAACAAGAATTGAATAAAAAATGATCTCATTCGATCTTTTTCAGTCCATCTACATGTAATGATTTTCCCCCTTTTGTGTCTAATTTAGCATCCATCTAAATTTACAAATGATATTTATATACTTTCATATTGCCACGGCCGTGAGCGGACAAACAAATTCATAATTTCTTGTTTCGAAAAGATATGAATTACCAAATGTATAGTGCTCTCCTGCTAATACAAAAGTTATTTTTCTTGTAAGCCATGTTCAAGCCTTATTTCTTGTACGGTATGTTCCCCCAATTAATAGGATAAGATTATTATTAAAAGTTAAGTCCTAAAAGACAATCTGACTAACCTAAAGTTTGTGTAAGTCGATGAAATAGATACACACAAGGAGATATTCAAAGATGAAAAACTAAAGTCACAGACCAAAAGAAATGGACTACCAGTGTGTACTTCAGTGCATGCAATACTTGATATAGGAAAAACTGGTACTGCTCTCTTGTTAAATCATCATTGGCTTTAATAAATTGATGAAGATCTGAGTCCATAAGCTCAAACACAACATAAATATCTTTGAATTCTCTTCGTGAAGGAGGAAGCATATTGTGCTTAATTTCAACTATATCTGGATGCCTTAGGAGTCCGAGTAGGGGCCTGTTCTTTTCCTCATCTGGAAATTGCGTCTAGAAACTGCGTTCAGATGCAGTTTCCAAACGTTGCATCCAGATGTAAATGCATTTATGTTTCTTTGTGCATTTAGAAATTGCGTCTAGAAATTGCGTCTAGATGCAATTATGTTTCTTTGTTTATTTGTATACATTAATTGGATGCATTATTTTTAAGGTTTGGATTTTGTGGTTTTGGCGGAAAAACACGATTTTGCGGTTTTAACGGGAAAACACGATTTTGCGATTTTGATGGAAAAACGGGATTTTGCGGTTTAGACGGAAAAACGCGATTTTGCCGTTTTGGCGGAAAATGCGATTTTGCGATTTTGGCGGGAAAACGTGATTTGCGGTTTTGGCGGAAAACGCGATTTTACGTATTGGCGGGAAAACGCGGTTTTGCGGTTTTGGTGGAAAAACACAATTTTGCGGTTTTAGCGGGAAAACGCGATTTTGCGGTTTTGGCGGAAAAACGTGATTTTGCGGTTTTAGCGGGAAAACACGATTTTGCGGTTTTAGCGGAAAAACGTGATTTTTGGTTTTGGTGGAAAAACACAATTTTGCGGTTTTAGCGGGAAAACACGATTTTGCGGTTTTGGCGGAAAAACACGATTTTGCGGTTTTGGCAGGAAAACGCGATTTTGCGGTTTTGGCGGGGAAAAAGCGATTTTGCGGTTTTGGCGGGAAAACGTGATTTTTCGGTTTTGGCAGGAAAACGTGATTTTTGGTTTTGGCGAAAAAAACGAGATTTTGCGGTTTTGGCGGGAAAAACGTGATTTTGCGGTTTTGGCGGAAAAACGCGATTTTGCGGTTTTGGCGGGAAAACGCGACTTTGCGGTTTTGGCGGAAAACGAGATTTTGCGGTTTTGGCGGGAAAACGAGATTTTGCGGTTTTGGCGGGAAAACGAGATTTTGCGGTTTTGGCGGAAAAACACGATTTTGCGGTTTTGACGGAAAAATGCGATTTTTGCGGTTTTTACGAAAAATGCTATTTTGTGATTTTTGGCTAAAAATACTTTTTGTGATTTTGAAGCCAAAACAGTATTTTACGATTTTGCCAAAAAAATGCTTATTTTAGATTTTTGGGAGTTGACGCACCAAAGTGCGTCTCAACTCAACTTTCAAATGCATCAAGAATTTCCAATTATTTTGGATGCAATATCTGACTTTTGCATCTGGATGCGTTTCTTAAGTACCACTCAACATCTTGTTTTTGCAGTGAGATGCAGTTTCTCAACGCACAAAAGAACAGCACCTAGTTTTATCTCGCGCAGAATCCTAGCAGCATCTGAAATATGCTCAAAGATATCATGTATTTTCTTTATGGCCACTTTCTCACCCGTAAGGGTGTCTATGGCTGAGCAAACAACTCCATAACTGCCTTTTCCGATTACTTCTTGGATTTTAAATCTGTTGTCATCTCCATAGTCAGAAAAGAACTCAATCTCCAGGTTATTCTGTTACAGATACCAATTTTAAGTCAGCAAACGACACAGTTTGTAGTTTAAGAACCAAGGACATATAACACATCTATTGCTACAATACTTGCAAAACCTTCTGAACTACAAGTCCATCTACCGACACAATGCCATATGAGCTACAAAGACAATCATGATGAACCGACTCATAAACTTGCAAACACAACTTAAAAGACTCAGATAACTGACAGAAGA
Organism: Orychophragmus violaceus; assembly: GCA_030180135.1. Classification (NCBI taxonomy): domain Eukaryota; kingdom Viridiplantae; phylum Streptophyta; class Magnoliopsida; order Brassicales; family Brassicaceae; genus Orychophragmus; species Orychophragmus violaceus. The sequence continues at coordinate 6,160,111 of CM058231.1, read as the reverse complement.
AAATAACCAGACGTAACAACGTAAATCACAAGTCATAACATCATGAAGTTTGAGACTATCATAAACGAAGAGCACTGACAGTTAATGATAAAGAGATGGAAGGTTACTGTCTTGGTGCCCATAAGAGCACTGCCGTAAGAATTTCTTCGTCCAGCATATAATCTGACCGGCGTAAACCCGTACGAATATCCTGTAAAAACAAACACAAGAAACCACAAATAATGTACAAGGAACTCAAACATCAGTCAAATCTAACCACCAAAGCTTTACATGTCAAGAGAAGAGAGCAAGACGAAAACAAAAGCATGATCATATCACATGAGCTCGATGTAAACTATGACCAACAATGTAACTAAACATGAAACATCTAATTAAAATTCAATCATGAAACCCAGAGACTCAAATCCATATCTGGATCAAGTTTCGCATTTGATCAAAAGGCCAATTCCAGGATTTGAAACAGCTAATTACGACCCAAAACGAGCAAAATTGATATCGATTGACTTAAGGAGACGATAATCGAATCAAAATCACGATGGATCTAATCGACTTTCAAGAGAATGAGGTGGTTTACCTGCTGGTCGTTGCGCGCGAGGCATTTTCGAGCGAGAGCTCGACGTTCCTCCAAAGTGAGCCACTCGTAGTACTGAGTAAGACGATTCTGGCCGTGCTTGTTCACCATCAACATAAACCTTACCACCGTCTCTCTCTCGATCTAAGAGATAAATAAGAAGATTAAGAGACGTTGATTATGAAGCTTCGATCGGGGTTTTGCGAGAAGCTAACAAGAAATCTTTGAGAGATCGAAGATTCTTCATGCCTGGATCTGGGATTTTTTTTTTCCTTTACAGGTGATTGAAGAGGTTATTGAGAAAGGGCACGATTAAGGTTGAAGTGTTTCTTGGTTTCATTTTACGCGAAAAACAATTACACAGGTGGATTCAGACGTGGAGGAATGTTATAATTTGATTGGGTCTTCAAATTTATTCATTAATTGATGTGTCAACACCAAAAACCTTAAGAGAGCTGAGGTATTCACATCTTGAGAAACCTTAGCTCTATTAGAGCATGATTATCAAGGGTTCTTAGAGCATGATTATCAAGGGTTCTTAAGGGTGGGGTTCTTAACTATTCACGTGGGACCCACGTGAATAGTTAAGAACTCGACCCTTAAAAATCCTTATTTAAGAACCGGTTCTTACACTGTTCATGACACGTGGCAGCCTGTCATTCGTCTATTTTTTTTTCGATTTTTTTTTTTTTTTTTTACACTTTTCCCAAAAAAAAAAAAAAAAAAATTTTTTTTTAAGAACCCCATGAGGGGTTCACCACTAAACATGCTCTTAAGAGTGGGGTTCTTAACTATTCACGTGGGTCCCACGTGAATAGTTAAGAACCCGACCCTTAAAAATCCTTATTTAAGAACCGGTTCTTACACTGTTCATGACACGTGGCAGCCTGTCATTCGTCTATTTTTTTTCTATTTTTTTTTTTTTACACTTTTCCCAAAAAAAAAAAAAAAAAAATTTTTAAAACCCCATGAGAAGTTCACCACTAATCATGCTCTTAGGGTGTTGATTGACGGTTACAATTAAAACCAAAAAATATATGCATCAGCCAAGGATCTAGATCAATCGAACTAATCAAAGTCGACTAGGAACCCAAATTACAATTATCTAGAGACAAAAACATGATGAAGCCAATGGGGATAACATGTATCAACATAAAATTGATAAAAAAATCCTCTTTATTAGCATGTTAAGAATGATTTAAAATTAGGTTAAAGACTTATAAATTTGTCAAGTGTTCTTTCTTTATTTATTTTCTTATGTTTTGTGTTTAATATTACATTATTTTTATATTGTAGAACCACATTAGCCTCATGAAGTTTACATTTTAGATAAGTTAGTTTGTTATTTTTAATAATTTGGGTTTGAAAAATATCCGGTGCAATGATTGTTGAAATGTGTGTATATATATACCTAGAATATTAAATAAAAAACATATAAACCTGGTTGAACCAGATTGATTCGCGGTCCGAAACATTGTCCGGTTCACCATCCAACCCAAATTTTTAAATATTGCTTTAAACATTTTTCTACTAGAGACTTAACGTCAACTCAACAATAAATTTATCTTGCATTCTATAAATAAATATTCAATTCATGTACAAAATGTAATTTAATAAGTTTGTTTAAATAAATATCCAATCTTCACAAAAAATAATTTTTACGCTCATTTTTTCATTTCTCAATAATTTTCGGTATCTCTATTTTTCTCTCCTTTGTTAACACTATGGAGAAAATTAAAGACCACAAAAATTTGGAAAAGCTGTGAAATCCTCTTTTCTCTTGCCACCAAATCTTCGGGTTCATATTGATTTTGGATGCCCAAAATTTAAAAATAAATAAATAGTTAAATTTAAATGCATTTTAGTTAAATCTTGATAATTATAATTATTTATTTTTATGATATTTACGTTATTTGGGATGTTTTAATTATTTTAAATCTAAATAACTAATATTTTTAGATATTTAACTATATTTCAAGTGTTTCGGATGTTCATTTGGTTTTCAATTGATTCAGATTCAAGTTCGTTTTTAATATATAATTTTAAAATTTATTCAAATATTTTTTGGTTTTGGATTCGTTCGATAACAATTTTTCGGATCGAGTCTAATTCAGATATTCAGATTTAGGTATTTTGTCTACTCCTGTGAAGTTTCCCTTAAGAAAATTCCCTTCTTCTTTTTCTATAAAGAGGAAAATTCCTTGTTTTTACAAAGCCAAGAGGAAAATTCTTTTCTATTAGATATATATAAAGCCAAGATGAAATTTCTTTCGATAAAGATGTTTTTTTCTTTTTTCTTTTTTTTGCGATTAATATCTTCCAATCAAAGAGGTCCCCCTTGCATTGACTTGACTTTGGGATTTGTATAACTACTTGTTAGCTTTCCATAGCTTTGACCCCTTGACTTTGTCTTCATCGATTCAGCTTTTAGATTTCAGTTACAATATTTTCTTATCAGTAGCCACTTACGCTGTCTTATCTTATTAGAGCACGTCCATCGTAGTTCTAGGTAGGGCTGGGATTATTATCCGGGATCTGGATTCGATTCGGTATCCGCTCCGGATCCGCTCCGAAAAAACGGATATCCGAAGTGTCGGATCCGGATCCGGATAGTAAAATCATGAATCCGTTGGAACCGGATCCGGATCCGGATAATAGAAAATTTCAGAACCGGATATCCGATATCCGTTTGTATTATATTATAATATTTTTTATTATTATATATGTTATAGTAAACATCCCAAATTTTTTTGTATTAACCATAAATTATGAAAACATGTAATTATATATGTCCATAAGGGTAATGGATATGTACAAATTAGTGCTTAGTGCGTGTAATCATTTTGGAAGTTAACACTAGTTGCGATCATGATTGTATATTGTTTGTTAAGCTTGAAATTTTTGATGGGTAGAAAATCCAACCGTAATTTTACCTGTTTTTCATTCATATAAACACATATGCAATTAATACAGAAGTTGACATGTATTAATTCAGTCATATACATTTTTTTCAGTCATATAAACAGTCGTAATGCAGAAGATAGACATGGACTTGAAAATACAATCTCTTTTGCTTTTTTTATCTTATGTTACTTGATCTTTTGTTAGTTAAGTTATTTTTTTAATCTCTTTCACAATGATCTTTTGCTATCATATCATCACATATGATCTTTTGCTATTATATTTTGTGTGAAAAATGTAAACTCTAAAAAATTTAGTTAAATCTCATAACGGATCCGGATATCCGGTATTATTACGGATACCCAAAAACCGGATATCCGGAACAAGCGAATCCGAATCCGGATAATCATATTGCATATTCGGTGGAACCGGATCCGAATCTGGATACCTCAAAAAAGCCGGATATCCGGATCCGTCCCTGGCCTAGTTCTAGGTGTGGTTTCTTAGGCAAAAAAAATATTAAAAAATTGTGGGTCCCACGTGGGACTGTTTCTTCACTGTAGTGTCTACGTGGCGCTACAGGATTGACCAAATTTTTTTTTTTTCGTTTGTAAAAAAAAAAATATATTACAAAAAATTTCTATGAAACCCACTAGGGGTTTCATGGATGTGTACGGCCTTACTATGTTTCACCTTTTTCGTACATTTTATCTTTTAAACTGTCTATAGTATAATCTAAACCTAAATAGCAGTCCTTTTAGTTAAAACCAAAATTGTTTTCAACCCAAAACAAAACTATATGGAAACGGAACTTAATGTAACGCGTATTAGTAGTTATGTGTCCATACTGAGTAAACGATGTTGACCGGCCCAACGACTTGTTTACGCTGCTATACAACAAACAAACAACTCATCAAAAACTGGGGTGTTGAAATAATGTCTAATCCAACAAGCAACCCACAACCTCCTCATCATCTTCACTACTGAAGATATTATAATAAAACGAACCATAGATGGGTCGCCGTCTTTGCGGTGGCTTCATGGCGTTGCTGAAGATGTGCGGAGGTCAAAACACTTCAGGGGGAGAGGTATCCGCTGAAGACGGTGGAGACCGTGGCATCTTCTTCGATCTCCAAGAGCTTGAAATCGCCACTGATTTATTCTCGGAGAAGAATCGGCTCGGACATGGCGGGTTTGGCCCTGTCTACAAGGTAAGTTCTGTTTTTATTTCTTCTTTGTAAGATATGTTTATTTTGATACGACGAAATTGTGATCTGTGAATAGGGGTTGATGCCAAGTGGTGAAGAAATAGCTGTGAAGAAGCTGTCGTTGGATTCGAGACAAGGGTCAAGAGAATTCATGAACGAGGTTAAGCTTTTGCTTCGGATTCAACACAAGAACTTGGTTTCGTTGCTTGGTTGTTGCTTCCATGGTCCTGAGAAGATGCTGGTTTACGAGTATCTCCCTAACAGGAGTCTAGATTATTTTCTCTTCGGTACATCTCTTAACTTTCAATCCTGACCACACCAAACCTTACCGAATCATCGGTTCTGTTCTGTCTGATTCATTCAATTCAAACCTTTTGAATTAACCATGACTTCTCTATTTCAGATAAGATCAATCCCGGTTTACTTGACTGGTACCATCGATGGAGAATAATTATAGGCGTGGCTAGAGGACTGATATATCTACACGAAGAAGCTCCGATTCGGATAATCCACAGAGACATTAAAGCCAGTAACATTCTTCTAGACAATGACTTGAACCCGAAAATCTCGGATTTCGGTTTAGCCCGGTTATTTCCAGGCGATGGCACTCATACAAATACCTTTAGAATCTCTGGTACCTAGTGAGTACACCACATTAATCTCTAATATCTGAAATAATTATATGTATGCATCATTAAGCGAGCTTATGTGAGTGTTCATGCAGTGGTTACATGGCTCCTGAATATGCATTGCACGGCCTTTTGTCGGTTAAATCAGATGTTTTCAGCTTTGGAGTCTTGGTTTTGGAGATTGTTAGCGGAAGAAAGAACCAAAATCCTCGACTTGGACCGGAAATGGCCGATCTCTTGAGCTATGTAAGTTCGAATCATACCATGAACCGTTTTGGTTTTGCACAACCTAGACAATTTAACGAAGCTTGTCATAAAAGTTAGGTTATGATTCTCATTATACAATACTAGAGGAATTAGTAATCAGAACCGTGAACTGCTTAACCGGTCTTTACTTCAAAACCGAACCAATCAGGTCATGGTTTTGTACCACACCATGAAAAAAACCACACCCTGCATGTTTTTCTCTGTTCTGCTTCTATGTTCCATCAAAAGATTGGCTTAATTAAGTCGGAACAAAAACCGGTCTGACTCAATAACCGGAATTTATATTCTGTACAGACGTGGAAGATGTACCAAGAAGGTAAAATTATGGAATTGGTGGATCAATCTCTAGCAGGAGTATATAACCGGGACGAAGCAGCCACATGTTTCATTATAGGGTTACTCTGTTGCCAGCAAATCACATCAAACAGACCGGAGATGAACACGGTTCATCAAATGTTGTCGAGTGATTCATTTGATATGCCTAAACCAGGTCGTCCTGGACTCCAAGGTCGTAGAGGAGGCGGCTATACAAGTACCGGAACCGGTTCAAAAAGTTTTGGATTAACCGGGAGCGAACCAAACAGTTTTAAAAGTAGAAGAAGTGGAGGAGGAGGAGCGTCTGGACCGAATAGCATCGTTGAGGAGTACTCGAGGTCTTCTATTTCCATGTCTTCCTTTGCCGAAGGAAGATAAATATTGAATTCAAACATGTAAATGCATCCTTATTTACGCATGTGTGTATATATATTTCAAGACGAAAATAGGGGCTTTTCATGTTACGTGCGTGGTTATGTGTTTATGCATCGTTATAAATATGCAAAATTTTATGTGTGCGAAGTTTATTTCAGTTAATGTTTTCTTCAAACAAATATTAGTATGCATAATTGAGTCGTACACTGATTAATAGTGGAGCTGTTTTTTTTTTTTTAAGAAATAAGTTATTGTAAGTAATGTTCAGAAAAGAAAAAGATTATTGTAAGTATCATGATTTCAATTTTCAAGTTTCCATAATGGGATCGAGAAATATCAAACATAACCTATATCCACTACATACGGAGTTCAAATCATTTATATGAACGATGAAACATATGAAGAGAAAAAAATTAATAAGAAGTTAGTTTCACAACAAATTGTTCTGCGTTGATAGTATCTTTGGTTACTATTGGTGAGGATTAGAGAAGATTGTGTCAATATATTGTTGTATCTGTAGATATGTAATCTTTCCTTATAAGTAGGAATCTCTCCATGTATATAAGGAATAACCCTATGATGAATAAAGGCTAAGCCATTAAGCGCAATTCGTATTATGGTATCAGAGCCTTACGGCTAAACCTAAAAAAAAGAAGAGAGATTCAAGAAGAAGCTATGACTGACGGCGGGATGACGACGGTGAATGATCAGCAGAAGGCGATGCAGGATCCGTATTTTCTGAGTACAAGTGATGGACCGGGATACGTGATTACCACAGTGAAGCTTAAGGGGGAGAACTATGAGGAATGGGCTAAGCATGTGCGGAACGCTATGCGAACGAAGCGGAAGCTCGGATTTATCGAAGGAACAATACCAAAACCTACTGATCCAACAAAACTGGAGACGTGGGGAGTGGTAAATTCGATGATGGTGGCATGGATTATGAATACAATAGATCCATCACTATTGTCTAGTGTCTCAATGGTGGAAGAGGTGAAAGTGTTGTGGGACGATCTGAAGATGCAGTTCTCGGTAGGGAATGGAGCGAGAATCCAAGAACTGAAGTCCGAGATCGCAAACTGCAAACAGAGAGGTGACTCTGTGATGATATACTATGGGAGATTGAAGAAACTTTGGGATGAATTGGCCATCTACAAACCAATTCGATCTTGTACTTGTGGAGAGTTGTCATCACAGTTGATGAAGGACCAGGACGAAGATCATACCCATGAATTTCTCATGGGATTGGACACACATTTTGGCACGGTTCGATCCAACATCACGTCGATAGATCCTCTGCCGAAGATGACACAAGTGTATCAGCGGGTGATACGAGAGGAACGACAACACGTAGTTGCAAAGAAAGAAGAAGTCAAGACGGACGCCGTGGGTTTTGCAGCTCAAGCAAGATCAAAAACTCTGACTTGCAAGAACTGTGGGAAAACCGGGCATGAGATCAGTGACTGTTATCAGATTAAAGGTTACCCAGAATGGTGGGGTGAAAGAGGCAGAGGAAGTACTCGAGGAAGAGGACGTGGAGGAGGTGCCGTGGGAAGCTATGGAAGAGGACGAGGTGGATATACTCCACGAGGAAGTCATGGTGAAGCTCCAGCAGCTAATGCGGCGATCGTGACCAATCCTAATGTTGCAATCGCTGCACACGCAGCAATAAGAACGGAGTATGATCGAGGTGTTCTTCCTCCACTCACGGAGGAACAATGGTCAGCAATTCTTAGCCTTGTTCAGCCTAATAAAACTGAACAGTTTGAGAAATTGAATGGTAAGAAAGATTTTGTTGATTTTATCATAGACTCGGGAGCTTCTCACCACATGACTTGGCATATAGAATATCTGACGAATGTAGTAGACATATTTTCTTGTACTAATGGTTTGCCGGATGGAGATAGTACGTTAGCAGTAAAAAAAGGGGATATGTGCCTTGGAGGAGACGTGTGGCTAAGAGGGGTTTTGTATGCTCCTAAGTTGAATTGTTCATTAATTTCGGTGGGAACTTTGTTGAAGGAAATTCGTGGATCATCAATCACATTTACATCTGAATTGTGTGTTTTGCAGGACCATACCAGGATGGTGATTGGTGCGGGTGAAGAGAGTGGTGGTGTGTACAAGTTTCGTGGCACAGTCGGAGGAAGAGTGGGACGGACTATGGTTGGATCATGCCAGTTGTGGCACAAGAGACTTGGACATCCATCAGGAAGAGTGTTATCTTATTTGTCGCATTCTATTGATTTGAATAAAACAGCCGAGATTGACGCGGTCTGTGATACATGTTTTAGAGCAAAACAAACTCGAGAATCGTTTCCAGAAAGTAATAATAAAGCAGCTGAAATTTTTGATATGATTCATTGTGATGTGTGGGGAGCTTATTGTATTGCTTCAAATTATGGTGCCACATATTTCTTGACCATTGTGGATGATTGCTCTAGGGCTGTATGGATTTTTTTGATGAAAAGCAAGGCGGAAGTCGCGATACATGTAAAGAATTTCTTTGCCATGACGGAGAGGCAGTTTGGTAGGCGTATTAAACAAGTAAGAAGTGATAACGGGACAGAATTTACATGCTTACGATCATTCTTTGATGCAGAAGGTGTGGTGCACCAAACATCGTGTGTAGGGACACCACAGCAGAATGGACGCGTGGAGCGTAAGCATCGACACATTTTGAATGTAGCTCGCGCCTTATTGTTTCAGGCTAAGTTTCCAAAGAATTTTTGGGGAGAATGTGTACTTGCAGCATGTCACCTTATCAATAGGACTCCTACACCGCTGTTACAAGGTAAAATGCCGTATGAAATTCTGTTTGGATCAGCACCTACTTATGACAGTATAAGAGTACTTGGGTGTCTATGTTATGCACACAAACAAGTGCGAGATAAGGATAAATTTGCAGAACGGAGCCGCAAATGTGTTTTTACTGGATATCCATATGGGAAAAAGGGTTGGCAGGTATATGATATCGAGAACGGTGAATTTTATGTCTCGCGAGACGTTGTGTTTCACGAAATAGTATTTCCGTTCGAGGTGCAAGAAGCAGAGTTGACACAAGAATTGAATACGGAACCTCCACTTCTTGAACATCTAGATGACAGTGTAATTCAGTATTCTCAGACTCAGCACATCAATGACATTGAGGAAGAAGTTGAGCAAGAGAATACTGAGCATCAACATGATGCAGAGGATGGGGTAGTTGAGTCTGGTACTCCGTCGAATTCAACAGAGGTTGATAATCAGATAGTATCTGGAGATGAGATCAATGCACATCCAGAGCAAGCAGAACATGGTAGGGGTAAAAGAGAAAGAATGCAATCCAAGAAGTTACAAGACTATGTGGTATACACGGCTCTAGCAAACACACCACCACCACCATCTCTCACCACGACTACAGCACCATCATCAGGTATGGTCTCCTCGTATCCCTTAGCAAATTTCCTTGCGTGCGACAGGTTTTCGCCCAGCCACACGGCGTTCTTGGCGGCCATAACTGCAAATATGGATCCGCAAACATACAAAGAAGCAATGCAGTATGAATGGTGGCGCAAAGCTGTCGGGAATGAGATTGATGCGTTAGAACTGAACAAGACATGGGAAGTGACTGTGTTACCTCCAGGAAAGAAAGCAATTGGATGTCGTTGGGTATTCACTACAAAGTTTAATTCTGACGGGACAATTGAAAGATATAAGGCACGTCTTGTGGTTATGGGTAATAGACAAAAAGAGGGTTCAGATTATGATGAAACCTTCGCTCCGGTGGTTAAAATTACGACGGTCCGGATGTTTCTTAGAGTTGCAGCTGCTAAGGACTGGGTAGTCCATCAAATGGACGTTCACAATGCGTTCTTACATGGTGATTTAAAGGAGGAGGTGTACATGAAATTACCACCGCGTTTTACAGCGTCCAGTGGCGACAAGGTTTGTCGGTTGAAGAAATCATTATATGGCTTAAAACAGGCTCCTCGTTGTTGGTTTGCTAAGCTTACAAAGTCCTTAACTGGCTATGGTTTCAAACAATCAAGCTACGACTACTCGCTCTTTCATAAGGTACGAAGGGATAGACATTTATATGTCTTAGTATATGTGGACGATATTCTCATTGGTGGTGATGATAAGGATTCAATAGAGAAGTTTAAAAAGTATTTGGGGCTGTGCTTCAGAATGAAGGACTTGGGAGATCTCAAATATTTTCTTGGTATAGAGGTGGCACGCTCTTCCAAAGGATTTTACATTTCTCAGAGGAAATATGTGTGTGATATTTTGACGGAGTGTGGTTTGTTGGGGAGTAGACCGGTGGCTACGCCGGTGGAGCAACATCATACACTTACAGCTGATGGAAATGATTACTATTCGGATCCGGAAGGTTATCGAAGACTAGTGGGAAGGCTAGTGTACTTGACTATCACGCGCCCTGAGTTGTCTTACATAGTGAATATACTTGCTCAGTTTATGCAGCAACCACAGAAGAAACATTGGTTGGGAGCGTTGAGAGTTGTACGTTACTTGAAGGGGAGCCCGGGCCAAGGGATTTTACTCTCATCAGATGGTGATCTTAGTATTTCCGCCTATTGCGACGCAGATTGGGCTGCTTGTAATACTACACGCAGGTCCTTGTCGGGTTTTGTGGTCATGGCAGGGGACTCTCCGATTAATTGGAAGACGAGGAAACAAATGGTAGTCTCACGATCATCCGCGGAAGCAGAATACAGGGCAATGGCAGACACACTCTCAGACCTTAAATGGGATCGTGCGTTACTGAATGAGTTGGGTGTCACCTTAACCAAACCGATGCTGATGTATTGTGACAACCAAGCAGCTTTGCACATTGCAGCGAATCCAGTGTTTCATGAGCGCACAAAACATGTTGAAGCTGATTGTCACTTCATTCGTGATGATATCAAAGTTGGTACGTTGAAGACAATGAAGATTCATACTACTGAACAGCTAGCGGATATCTTCACCAAGGGTCTCGCGTCACATCAGTTCACCTACCTAAGTCGCAAGTTGGGCATTTGTGATCTTCATGCTCCAACTTGAGGGGGAGTATTGGTGAGGATTAGAGAAGATTGTGTCAATATATTGTTGTATCTGTAGATATGTAATCTTTCCTTATAAGTAGGAGTCTCTCCATGTATATAAGGAACAACCCTATGATGAATAAAGGCTAAGCCATTAAGCGCAACTCGTATTAGTTACATAAGCTTGCCTTATATGCCACTATATATCTTTCATGTTTGGAATAAAAAAAAAATGTCATTCACAACAAGGTTCACCTAACTTCTTCAGTCATCTTCAAAACCTTAAACAAGGACATCATCAACACCACTTACGCACAGAGCCGGGCTCGAGCATAAGTCACATAAGCGATAGTTTAGGGCATCCGATTAAAAAGGACATTATTTTGTATTTTCTTTATTAATATATGTAAAAAAATAATATAGAAGGACATTTCTAAAATATTTTTCATAATATATATATATATATATATATATATATATATATCTAAAAAAAGTTTAAGGGCATATGATTTTAGACAAAAATATATTAAAAAAGCATATGATTTTTAGATTTGTATAGGGCATACAAAAATATTGGACCGACACTGCTTACGCGAGGGCGGATGGGAAATGATTTCGTAAGTTTCTGGGTCTTTGGATACGTTAAATCTGTATCCATTTACTTCTTTATAATGTAAAGGTTTCACTTCCTTTACATTAGAGCATGAACACGGGGTTTTTAACAATTTTTAATATTTTTTTATAGAAAAAAAAATTAAAAATAAAAACTAATCAGAAGCTACCACGTCAACATGAACAGTTAAAAATTAGTTCTTAACTAAAAATCGGTTCTTAAAAGAATTTTTAAAAATAATATTTTTTAATTGTTTAACCTAAAAATCTGTGCTAAAAACTCCTCTAAAATCATGAGTGTACATGATCTTATAAGGTTTGTAAACCTTTCTTCTCATTTTACCTTTTTGGTTGTATAACTTTGTAAACCTTCCTTCTCATTTTATATGATTATTAAAGCACCCACATCAAGATTTTTTAACTCAGTCTTTTAACAAAAATACAATATAATATTCGTGGATCCTACATGAATATGTTAGATATGGTATGCAAAGTTCCTAATTAAAAAACAGTATCTTGTTCTATAACGCTGACGTAGTGCTACAAAATTAGTCTTTTTCTGATTTTTTTTTCTCATGTTTTAAAAAAAAAAAAAATGGAATTAAGAAACTCACCTTCAGCATTTTGCATTTTTAGAATCTTTGGAATATGAGTTCCATTATCAAACATTGGCCTAATAAACTAAGAGGGTCCCGCTCCATTACAAAAATCCCCATAACTCTCACTTTCATTGGCCCTCCTTGTTATTTTCTACTATTGTCTTTTACTCTAATCCCTACACCCACTTTTATACTCCAATTATAAAAGAAGGGAAAACACTGTCTATATATAAACCGAATTACTCGATCCAAAACAAGCACTCTTCATTTTGAGAAAAAAAATAGTATATTTTAAAAAAGAAATTGGAAACTCAATTATGGCGAATCTCTCATCTGATCTTCAGACATTCACGATGGAAGATCCCATAACTCATCAACTATCAGAACTCGACAACACTCTTCATCAGTTCCACACGATGTTTGCTCCTCCTTTTTCCTTTTCTGTAGACTCTCTTTTCTTTCATCATCATCAACATCATCAACAAATACCAGATCATTTTCCCGGAAAATCTCCCGAGATTAATAATTTTCATCAAGGAATTTCCCTCCCTTCTAATATTCACAACAACGACGAGTCTTCTTCTTCGAGAGTCGATACCAAGAAGATAAAAACACTAATGGCGTCCGTGTCTACGTCCGAGAACAGTGTCTCTGATCAAACTCTCTCTACCTCGTCTGCTGATAAAGTTTCCATAAATGGAAATATTTTGACCAACAATGTATTGACCTCGAAACCCTAATGTCACATATCAAATATATGCTACCTATTTCCATTGTTGTAACTATTATTTTTTCTTATTATAACCGCAGAGTTCTTCAAGGAGATCAGGGAAAAGGTTGAAGAATAGAGAAGAAGAGAAAGAGAGAGAAATAGTTCATGTTAGAGCCAAAAGAGGTCAAGCCACTGATAGCCACAGCTTAGCAGAGCGGGTAAAAAACTAATTACCTTATCATCAAATGTATATTGATTAATTAACTCGATGCTGTTAATCGTAAATTGTAAAATTAGTAAAAGATAATTTCATATTTTATTGAGTTTCAGGCTAGACGAGGGAAAATAAACGAGAGATTGAGATGCTTACAAGATATAGTCCCCGGATGTTATAAGGTGATTAATTATGAGAAATTTAAATCAAACTATTTTAATTTTTTAGACTATAAAGAATTATTTTTTTTTAACTTTTTGTCCTGATTATATATATCATATGACACAGGCAATGGGAATGGCTACTATGCTGGACGAAATAATTTATTATGTCCAGTCATTACAAAATCAAGTTGAGGTACGTATAATAATTATGAGAATTGATTTATACTATAGTTTCCATTCGTTTCAACGAATACTAATTCGTTTATTTTTAATGTGGAATCAGTTTTTATCTATGAAGCTTACAGAAGCAAGTTCATATAATTAACCACATCAAAAAGAAATACTTCAAACATTCAGAATTTATTCATTAGACGAATTTCATTTCTTTTTAAAAAATCGAGATGATGTACCTGCATTTAATCCTCCGAGTTAAGTTTTCAGCATACGACGACATATCCCTTGTAACATTAATCACAAACCGGATTCCATTTGCTAAAGAGACTCGAATTCGCAGTATATTTTTTTATCCATATACAAACCAGAAGCACCTCATTTTATTGGATAAGACTTGGTTTAGATAACATGCCAAGATGACAAAGAAAACATATCTACTAGAGAATTGTGGTAACACTATTAACACCAAAGACATGCTTCAAGAAACATGTTTTATTTTTAGAAATTTTTGTGTTAAGTACAAGTACACAAATAACGAGTTCTTAGTCTGTCAACGTGAAACAAAGGGTATTAAAAACTTGATAATCTGAACAAAAAAAATCAACATAATTTTCTACAGGGGGCTATTGGCCAAAGTATCAAGTGATACCTTGAATTTTTTTAAAAATATAGTTAATTACTTCATTTCTTTTTCTACAAATTATCGAAAACTTGACTCGGACCTTACATTCAAACCCAAAACCTGTCTCTTCTAAGTTCTAACGTGGAGACCAAGCGATTGTATCAATGAGCTTCACTGTCGGAGAATCTGTTGGAGCTGAAGGACTTGATTTCTCTGTTCTGGTGGCAGCAAGTTGATCTGCTCTGGGGTCAGGCTCATCACCTGTTGAAGCAATGCCTTCTCCATCTCTGCAGATATCTGCACAAATAAGAAAATACAAACATCAACAACACAAGCCTCTTTGCTCTGTGATCAGTAAAATTCACTTAGAAGTCCCGCCAAGGACACAACTTCAGCGTCTACTAGAAAAGGAATGTTTAAACCGGTTGGTTTGGGGCTTAAAATGATACAACTACACAATCATCAATATGAATATATATCCACAAAGTACAAGCGGTCCACTGGCTGCGTCTTTCAGTTGCAATATGGGAAGGTAAATTACCGGTGCAGGATGAGCTGGTGGTCCCCCTCCAGGACCAACTTGGCTTTGTGGAGGCACCGGTCCTAATCCTGGGAGATGAGTAATGTTGGAACTCTCTGACTGGCTAGCCATCCAAGAAGGACCTCTGTCTGCAGCCATTGGACCTCCTAACTGGTTATTATTGTAATCCCCACGAAATTGAGCTCCACCCTGAAACAAAAGACAAAAATTCACCAAGTGAGATTCAAATGCATAACTAAAAGGGTGGCTATGGATAAGATAGTTGACTAAAACCTGCACAATTGACAATTCCATTACGGTTATTTATTGTTGTAAGCAAAAGCAACCAGAACTAGTAACTAGATCATCTAGTCTAGATGACAACGAACAAAGATGGAACGAATTATTACTGGAAGATAGAAATTCCCACATCTGATTCAGAACAATGAAAGATGTTGGAAATAATCATCATTTAAGGGTGAATCTACTCATTGAAGGATCACAAAGATATAGCATCATAACTGCATAGTCAATCTGCGACAACACTAAACATATAACCTAAAGGTATAAGTCAGTAAGAGTATAAAATACCTGATGTGGTGGCTGACTAGGCAGATGTGGCTGTCGCTGCGGGAACTGAGGTCCACCGGAAGCTGGGGGTCTGTTGCCTGACTATAAATTGGTTCAAATAATAAGCTCTAGTCAGTCAAAAACATAAAGCACAATGATGGAAACAAAAGAAAATCGATAAAATAGCCACTTAATAACCCTGACTCACATGAAGCACGGGCTGGGAATGATTCTGAGGAAGTGTGCCATGGTGCTGAAACCCAGCGTTGGGACCAGTCTGGGATGGTCCAAACTGATGATGATATGGTCTAAGCTGTTGTTGAGCCAAATGAGAACCCCCAACCGAGTGCATCGGTTGTTGTTGTTGCAACTGCGTTGAGGAGGCTGGTATATCAAGATGATGAAAAGGAGGTGGTTGGGATGTTGAATGATGGGGAATTGGGGGAGGCGCGTTCTGAACTTGAGAAGACTGTGGATGAGATAAAGAAGTGCTAGCAGAATTCAGATATCCCTGACGCTGGGGATGCGAAAAACGAGGTTGTGATGGAGCATTACTGGTTGCAGAAACAGAAGGTGGAGGCATAGGCATTGGTTGTTGCATAGGTTGTTTTCTGATCGGGGCTTGTGGTTGAATTGTAGCTGCAGGCTCTTGTGATCCGACACAGCCTTGAACCGAAGACATATGAGCTTGAACATTTGGCTTTGGCGGGATAGATTGATGAGATTGTTGAGGTTGTGGCGCAACTTGAGGCTCAACTTTCGGAACCTAAATGATCAGAGTTGTAAATGTAATATGATGAAATGAAACTACAAAAGAAATGACTCAAGTAATTTGTTCGTTAAAGATCCACGCAAATACCACTTGAGGAGGCTGAACCATTCCGAGCATGATTTGTGCCTGACATTCAGAGAAATATAACATCATCAAAACCCTAATTTTAAATCAGCTGGTGCTACAACAATGCTAAGCCTAACGTAGTCCAAACAAAACACTTAGTATGAAGCTACGAATCAGAATCTCTCTCGCTTATCAGATCGGAATCAATGCAAAATTTAGGTAAGGATTGGGGAAGTTGAGGAAAAACCTGGAAAAGAGCTTTCGTCAAAAGAGGGTTCCGAATCAGAATCTCTCTCGCTTGTTGGTGGTTTTGATCAATCAGCGCCTGCGTCATAAGATTCAATCGATCAAAAACACGAGAAAGAAAGAAAACGAAAAAGTTGTCCTCTTTTCAAATCCGTAAAGGATTCAAACTCTCGAGAAAGAGTTGTAGCTGATAATCGGGGAGTAAAGAAACAAGAGAAGCGAACCTTCATTTGAGACATGATATCGTATAGCTGACTTTTCGTCATCCCGGCAAGATTCGCCGGTAAGCCACCGTCTCCGCCGATTTGCTTACTCGTCATTGTCGTTGTTGGTAGTCGCAACCGTAAACTTTGAGTGTGTCCGGTGCGCTTTAACACGCGACACGACCCGCGAATTATTCTTGGCCCGATAAGAAAAATGGACCGTAATTTGTATTGGGTTATGATTGGGGTAGCTACAGGAAAAACGTTAGAGACATACCGTTTTTTTGTTACCAATCAAGAAACTGTTATAAAATGCTACAGTAAAAATAGTTACTTTCAGCTTTTTCTTACCGTTTTTGCTAACAGCTTTCACTTACAGTTTTGCACTATTCAACCGCTTACTACTTCCGCTAACCGCTAGTATAACCGTTCCGCTTTTGTTCACCAATCGGACCCAATGTTTATAATAAATAAGATACCAAAATATCTAAAATGCTCATTTATTCATTTAATTCATCATATATTTGTAATTAGTATTTTAATTCTTAATTATTACTTGGAAAAAACAAAATCATTCCATTTCAAAAAAATGTGATAAAAATAGTTAATTGTTAACCATTAAATGTCGAGACATAAATCAATTTAGCTATCGTCAAGCAAATACTCATTTAGAGCAGGTTCGTTGGGGTCTTTAGAGGGTTTTTGGGCTCTGTTTCTTAGGGGAAAACAATTAAAATTAAATGAATAAATGGACCTGCTCTAAGGATCGTTTCTTAGATAAGGGCTGTAAGAGCCCGTTTCTTAGCTACGTGGCTCTCTCCCATTGGGCTAATTTTTTTTTTTCGGGTGAAAGCTTTGGTTGGGGTCTGAAGGTTTTGCTATCTCGTTCCTCATTTCCTATTGTTTCACGACACAGAGAAATAGAGAGCGTGTTGAAGGCGATTTTCAGGCGAAGGAGGCGATTCAGAGGCGATCCTCTTCTTCTTCAAATTCTTTGCTCGATTTCTGTTTTTCAATACAGTATTCACCCTTACGGGTTATATTTGCGTGTTGTTAATCGATCGAAGAATCGATTTAGGTTTAGTTAGGGTTTCAGGGTTTGAACGATTTAGGGTTCTTTTGCGATTTAGGGTTTTTTTATTTGCGGTTCGATTCTGATTCCGTTTGTGATTCTCAGTTGTGATTCTCTTAGGTTTTCTTCGTAATCTCAGTCTCGTTTCTTTGTAGTTGTGATTAGGGTTCAGTAGCGATTTAGGGTTTGTTTGGTTTAAGGGTTCGATTATGTTAACTTCAGTTGTGATTCTCTTAGTTTTGCTTTGTAATCTCGTTAAATCTGCTTTTAGTGATCTTGTATTAGTTGACGAATCTGAGTTAACTTGAAGAATTGAAATTGAAGTTTGACTTTCCTCTGTCAAATAACTAAGGTTCTTTATAGCCTTTGATAGTTAACTTGAAGAAGCTTGTGATGTTTAATAACTGTTGTAATTGTGTGATAGATTCTTGATAGCTTGTGAAGTTTAATAACCGTTGTACATGTGTAATAGATTCTATTATACTGTTATTTGGTCTGAACATTACTTTGTTGCTCATATTGATGCAGGTAATATGACAGACCCTTACGATGAGAGGAGAGACATGAAGAGGTTAAAGGAGTACATTGACATGAGAGGTTACGTGGCCGATGCAGAGTACGGGATTCCCACAAGATGCCCATGTGGAGCAGGAATCGTGAACGAGCTTGCTCCAGCAGAAACACGTGATAATCTTCCTGGCAAGCGTTTTTTTACCTGCAAAGAGTACAAGGTATGAATGTTGTAATGTTTTTTTTTACTAGTTGTATAACTGATTACATTTTATTTGTCTAGGACGATGGGTTGCATTTCAGGCAACCCTGGGTGTGTGGCGTCGAGGAGGAGTTTAGGAAGCTCAGCAGAGAAATTGAGAAACTAAGGGTACGTTTCTCACCTAAAGATGTATTCATGTTAAGATGCTTCTGCTGTTTCGATGATATAGTAGTTGACCATGTGTAAATTCTGGTTGTACAGGAACAGGTGGAAATGCTTACCAGGAGGGTTACCGAGCTTGAGAAGATAAGTTAAGGTCAGTCTCCCAGCTAGAGTAATTCTCTTTCTTTACTTTGCTAAAAATTACAACTACAAACAGAAATATAAAGGGAAACTAACTAAAACCTTTGAAATACGAGGGACTAAAAACTGTGTTTAACTTAGACCGAAACTATGATAACAAATATGAGGGAAACTAACTAAAACCTATGAACTGGTTCAGAACTAAAATCTTTGTATAACTAAAACAGAACTATAGAGCAAAGATTCTTAACCGAAAAACTAAACTAGAAAATTGTAATTAATAGATAACTTGAACCATATTAGCTCTCAACTGTTATGACATGTTGTGTCTTTAATGGTTGTTAAAGATTGTGATTTGTTGTGTGTTAATAACTTGGTGGTTAGGAGTAGTAACAACACTTAATAAATGTAGGATCTTCTTTCTATAATATCTAGAACATAATTCCCTAACAAAATCCTAAAAAAAAACGAATGGAGTTTTCAAACACAAACTCCTTCGAATCCTCTGGATTTGTCGGGCTCCTAAACAGTCCGACAATAGACCTTGATTCTGAAGGAATGTTTAGTCAATCCTGATTCAATTCTCAGATTCAGATTATCCTAAACATACTGATCTAGGTTCTTCTTGAATAGAAACTATGATAGATCTCACCTTATACCTGTTTTGCAGCGGAAAGGAAGAACAGGTCAGAGATCAGAGAGCCACCGAGTGATAACTCCTCCAGAGGTTCACACACGCACACCAAGCAGGAAGAGAGGCTGCTAGACCAGGCTGTAGGAGGCGCAGAGAGAGAGAGAAAAATCGCAGGGGGCTAGGGTTACTGGAGAAAACAGACACGAGTTTTATTTATAAAACTTGTCCGGTTCCGTTTGGGCCATTTGGCCCAAATACCAAATAACTCGAAAACGTTCGCGCACTGTGTCGATCGACACACCATGTGTATCGATCGACACACAGTAGCTAAACCGTTTTATTCTCTCTAAGTACAGTAAATGCCTAGCACTTTTACCGTACTTCTGCTAAACCGTTCCTACACATTTTCCTGTTAGCTTAGGCGTGTGACCCATATGGGATCATATAATAAAGGCAATAAGTCCAAGACTTATAGATCATGAGCAGACTCTAGCAAGCCATCATGACCCCCAGTATTATATGACTTATGTCTGATCATTGACATACTCTTACTTTCTAGAGACAGTACCGAGATTACTGGACACAATTCCAACAATCTCCCACTTGTACTGGAATCTCTGTATTCATAATCCCTTTCGTCTCAATATCTCGATTAGTCATAAGGCAAGATTAGTGTCATCCTTATAAAGCCTAATCTTGTTCATCGGACTCTGATTTGATACTGACAATCCAAACGACTCGGGACAGTCCGTTTGAGCATGGCCATGCATTTTCCAGTATTCAAATCTCCGATTGGCCTAGAGATATTCACTCCATTTATATTGGAGGGACAAATCCCGTCTTGTTCCATCACTGTAAACTACTTACTTCATAATGTACCCAAACAAGGTCCTTATAACTGTCGCAGAACGACAGCGTTAGACAATGATCAAAGTGCATCAGTCCATGTGCAGTCACATGCATGCGAACTCAGGTCTAAGGACTATACTCTATAGTCGTAGTAAGAATCTCTTATGACACAGATATAAATATCCTGAAGAGTTCTTATAATCGGGTCTTGTCCGATCGTATGTTCCCCAACATACACCTATGTACTGACTTTGATGCCGCGCATCTATGACACACTGAGACTTTGTCATAAGTCACATACCAATCTAGTCTCACACGGTTGTTGGTGTTCCAATTTCAACAACCTTCGACTAGGGACTGAATGATTTAAGCCATCTATCAAATATAGGGTCTCATGATCAAGCTAAATGATTTTGATGACTCACGATCAAATCACTTACTTCAATGACCTATAAAATGGTTTAAATCACTTTGGAACGATTATTTCATCACAGTTAAAATAATCTTGAAATAATAATTTCATTAAACATCTTAAAATGTTTTACTAGAACATATCAATAACTAAATAAAGCCCTTTACTAACTCCCACTGAAATTAAGACTGTATCTCAATTTCACTTATCCTACAGCAACAGTCCGCGACTCGTGCTTAGGCCTAAGGAGTGGCTTCGTTAATAGATTAGTAACGTTCTCATTCGTTGAAACTTGCTGATCTACTTAACATCTCTGTCATTTATCTTATGGAATAGGTTATACCTATCCTCAAGGTGTTTGGACCTCCGATGTGCAGCTAGTCTCATCTATGCTGGAATCACATCAAGTTCAGTGATGAACTCTCCTTTCCAAACAACCTCTTTCGCCGCTTCACAAGTTGCGAAATGTTCAGCTTAAGTCATGAAGTCAGCAACAGTGCCTTGCACCGCCAGACAGACACAAGATATAACCGGACTGTGACCGGAAATCATCTTTGTCCGTTGGAAACTTGCTTTTCGGACTTTATCGACTTTTAGCACCTCACTTTCTCATTTACCTAAAGAGCTTATCCTTAGTATTCCTCAAATACTTTAGGATATTCTTTACGGCAATCCAGTGATTCTTTGCTGGATTTGACTGGTCTTTACTTGTCTTGCTCAACATTTAAAGCAATGTCAAAACAAGTACGTGTCATGGCATACATGATAGATCCATTTGCCGTCGCATATGGAATCCTATCCATGTAGTCAAGCTCAGCAGTTATCGTAGGACACTGCTTCTTGCTTAGTGTAATGCCATGTGACATTGGCATAAAACCCTTCTTGGATTGCTGAAAACGTGTAGGACTTTGTCAATTTAAGAATCCTGACTTTGTCCTACCAGCTCTTCTGGATCTCTATCTTTAGATCCAGAATCCAAGACTTACGTGGCTTTACCCATGTCAATCACAAAACCAACTCCCAAGCCAGTCCTTTACCGACTGCAGCATTGGGACGTTATTTCCGAGAATCAGTATGTCATCGACATACACTTTGAGAAATGCAATATTGCTCCCACTAATCTATTAGTTAACGCACAGTTCCTCTTCGTTCCTGTTCAAGTCAGAACTTTGACTACTTCAACAGAACGAAGATTCCGACTCCTATATGTTTGCTTCCATCCATAAATGGATCAATGAAGCTAACTTACACATAGTGTAATTTTCGGAGTCCGGGCTCACTTTCGCTTCTTTGAATTTTGCAGATTCGTCGCTATCAATGATCATCAGATCATGCGAACTTTCAATGATCATCATGTCCAACTAATGACGAGAAATCACTCTCGGATTAGTGACTGATTCTTTCATATCTGCGAACTTCAGGCTCTACAGGTGTAGATTCTACAGAAATCTGTAAATCCATCCGTTGCTCTCCCTTTACAGGTTAAGCAGCCACCTATATTTGTCGAGTTACACTTTTACTCCCATTGTTCTTCTTGGAAAGTAACTTCCCTTCTTAGAAAACAGAATGGACGTGAAAGTAACAAGCCTTGGTTTCCCTAGGACAACCAGCGAAGCAGCACAACTACAAATACTCAGTAAAGACGAATTTGGATCGATTCCAATCCACATTTACGTGGTGTCTTTCAACTGATATTGTTGGAACTATTTTAGCGTAAACTTAGATATTTTAGAGCGTTATTCTTAAAAATATCATGGAAGATTCGTGTGACTCATCTTTAATCATCTCTAATAAGATCTGATTCTTTCTCACAGAAACACCTCAAGGTTTTCAGGAGAAATGAGCTGTGAAACGACTTCACACTCAATCAGATGATCACACCATCAATGACTTAAGTATTCTCACTTTGATTTAACTCAGAGTCTTAATACTTCTGTCATTCTGATTCTATACCTCATTCTGGAACTCTTTCGACCATGTCAAAGAATTCCGACTTGTGTCTCATCAAATGAACACAGTCTTACTCACTGAATTAATCAGTCGAGACTATGAAGTACAGGAAATTTTCTCTGGCATTCCTGATCATCGGACCACATACATGAGTATGTTCAATCTCCAATAAGCCTTTGGGCTTTTCTCTAGCTCGGCTAAGAACAGGCCCCTTTGTCTTTCGGTCCAGTAAACAGAATTCAAGTCTCATAAGATATCCTATCAAATGAGCCCAATAGTGCATAACTATGGGATTTCTGAATCTAACTTACTCTATGTGACCAAGACTTTTATGCCAAGAAAATCAGGTTTAATTCATCAGATTTAAACCAATTTGGTATTTATGTTACATTTAGGCACTCTTTGGTTTAAGTTATAAAACCCATTCCTTGAATAGGGTGCTACAATTAATATTTCATTAAGATCAAAAGAACAAAACCTTGTATTTTATCAAACTACTCTGCTTAAAGCAGGTACATTGTAGCAATTACTTAATACAAAACCAAGCCTCGAAGGCACCTACAAGTGAAAACCCTATGACTGAGGCAGCATCCATAGCTCCTTCCAGACATGCAGTTCCACTTGCCCTTCCTTCAACGTTCTACTGTTGCTTAGGCTCTGCATATTACTGCAAATATCAGTGCCACAACCAGTATCCAATACCTGCAAGGTAGAACTTGAAGTAATAACATGAATACCTGAGGAAGTAGTCTCATACATTAACTTCAACTCCTCATCGTCTTCCATGAATTTTATGCAATCTCTCTTCCAATGCCCTATCTCTTTACAGTAGCAGCACTTACCAACGTAAGAGGTATCTGACTTGGGCTCGGAAGACACACGCTTGCCATGATTCAAAATCTGGACAACTTTGTCTTCACCCTTGTCAGCATTAGGTTTAGTAAACCTACCCTTCTCATTCATGAGATTATTCAGGGTACTCTTCACGTTTGGCTCAACTGTTTTGAGCATATCATGCAGTTCAGTCAACGTCTTCGTTAAGCCTTTCTTGATATAGTTCCTTACGAACTTATCATAGCTTGACGGCAGTGACTGCAGAATGATCTCAGTTGCCAATTCATGGCTAACTGGACAATCCAGTTTCCTCAGGTTATCAATATAACCTATCATTTTACTGACATGAGGACTCACTGGATCATCATTCGGTAGCTTGCAGCTAGTGAGAGACTTAACCAACTGGTATCTCTCCACTCTTACCTGCTCCTGAAATTTCAATTTCAGGCTGCTGATCATCTCTATTGGCGACTCCATGTTCTCATATTGCTTCCGCAAGTCTGAGTCCATGGTAGCCAATATCAGACCACGCACATCTACCGCATCATTATAATGCTTATTCCAAGCATCATATACTGCATGGGAGGCATTGGACCCGATCCTTACAGGGAGAGCTCTCTCAAGAACATAGTTCTTTCTCTCCTGTCTGAGGACTAGCCTCAGGTTCCGCGACCAAGTCAAGAAATTTGATCCGTTCAGCTTATCCATCTCAAGGATAGACCGGATCGAGAAAGTGTTTTGATTGTTTGTGCTAGTCATAACTGAAATATAAGATAAAAGGATTTTAGTTAATATGTTCGATATGATTAATCTCGTATTATATTTATTATGATCAATCATGCATTATATTCAATAACATCAGTTACCCTCAATAGAATATAATGATTCCAAGATCCACATATAACTAAGATTAAAGTGGGCCACTGGCCGTCACCCAACCTTAGCTTATATCGGTAAGCCCTATGTCGGCTAATTATATCCGTGATATAACTCTTGGTTGTGAATTTGGGCCCGAGGCCCAATCCACTCTGATGTCTCAAGGCCCGGGACTCCCGATGGCCTAGTCAAGAAAACCAGGCTATGAAGTCATGTAATCATTAATGTCTGGGACTCCCAATGACATTTATGAATCACAAACCGTCTTACCCACGCAAAAGCAGACACCCTCACACTGTAAGGCCGTGAATACAATTGAATGGGCTTCGACAGCTGACATAGCCTGGACAAGACATCCAACGCTTGATATTATTTGAGGTTCGTAGGTTTATTTCAAAATCTCATTCCCAAAATAGAAGATTACTATTTCGGGAAACTTTCCATTTTAGGAAACCTACTATTTTGGAAACTTTCTAAAATTGGAAACTTTCTAAAACCGGAAACTTTCTAACTTTAGAAATTTCTTAAAATCCGAATCATGCAAATCTAGAAACTTCTAATTTAAGAAACTTTCTAATTTCAAAATTTCGGAAACTTTTAATTTAAAATCGATTTTAATAACTTTATAAAATAAATTTTAAATTGATCTGAAGAAAGACTCAAATAATTGGCCCAATCGTTTTAACTTCTTGGCCCGAGGCCTAAGAATTGGTCTATGTCCGAGACATAACCCGATCGTCCAATTAGATGACATAACCGGTCTGGTTCATTAAAATTGGTCTAACCAAAATTAATTACTACGACGACCACAATTGTCAACCGGTTATTTACTAAACCGGATTTTCTCAATTTATTTGGTCCAACCAAATCAAATTAGAAAATCCTGGTTTAGGCACAAAATCCAATAATTATTTCGACATTGGATTTCTTATCCCGGTTTAACCAGAAATTAATAAAATTATTAATTCTGTTTATTAAACCGCGACGATTATAATTTTAATAAAATTATTAAACCGAGCCTTAAACCAACCATGTCGGTCGATGAACCAACCGCATCGATCGATCCATCAATCGTATCGATCGATCCATCAACCGCATCGGTCGATGCTCTTAGCATCGAATCCTGCATCGATCGTGCATCGACCCTGTATCGGTCGATGCTCTCACGCATGCACGGATGGTTATTAGGTTTAGCCGAGAAAATTTCCGATTGTATCGACCGATCCATGCGATCGTATCGATCGATCCATGCGATCTCCGATTGTATCGACCGATCCATGCGATCGTATCGATCGATCCATGCGATTCTGGCCGATTCTCATTCTCTCGGATTAGATCGCATATCAAATCATATAGCTTGATCATGCGATTTTTCATGTGTTTAGGTTTCAATTCTTGTTACTTAAGTGATTTCTCTTATCAGTAGTTGATTCAAAACACTTTTAAACAAGAAAAACAATCCTAAACTTGAATCTAAACAAGAAAAACCAGAACCAATAGCTCTGATACCACTGAAGGAATGTTTAGTCAATCCTGATTCAATTCTCAGATTCAGATTATCCTAAACATACTGATCTAGGTTCTTCTTGAATAGAAACTATGATAGATCTCACCTTATACCTGTTTTGCAGCGGAAAGGAAGAACAGGTCAGAGATCAGAGAGCCACCGAGTGATAACTCCTCCAGAGGTTCACACACGCACACCAAGCAGGAAGAGAGGCTGCTAGACCAGGCTGTAGGAGGCGCAGAGAGAGAGAGAAAAATCGCAGGGGGCTAGGGTTACTGGAGAAAACAGACACGAGTTTTATTTATAAAACTTGTCCGGTTCCGTTTGGGCCATTTGGCCCAAATACCAAATAACTCGAAAACGTTCGCGCACTGTGTCGATCGACACACCATTGATGATAGACTTTTTGTATATTCTAGATCAATTCCTCAAGTCTACTCCTATCATTGTAGTACTTAAGGTATCAATCCAGGGAGGCAAGAAGAACAACACATTAGGAATGCAAAATACTACTTAAGCTAAGCCAAATAGATAAAAGAAGGTTTAACTAACAATCCTAATCAAACAAGAAAGAAATAAAGCAAATAAAGCACTAAACAAGATAAAAGAAGGGTCCTAGGATGAGGCTATGGAGACTAGATGGTTTAGAGCCAATCAATGATGCTTCAATCAATCAAACATTGCTAAACAAGATTAATGATCATAATTAAGCTAATCACATTCTCATGTTCATAACTCCTATGCTAATCAAGCAATCATTCAATTCTCATTTGCAAATTACAAGTCAAGCATGCAATAATATCCATCAAACACCTTTTAGCAAAGCTAATCCTTAGGCTAAGAACATTAATCATTAGACTAATCCAATCTCTTGGCACTAATCCCTTTGACTAATCCCTAATCAAGATCAAATTATCATTTGTGATTAAGAATCAAGCAAGCATTAATTTCAAGTTCTCATTACCAATAATCACCTTAGACAACTAATCTCTTAGGCTAAGATATGAAAATCCTCTAAAAAGTTCATTCAAGCATTTCATCGAACACCTTTCGGGCATGAAAAAGCCTAGCATCTAGATTCAACAATTCCTTGCAACCTAGCATAGAGATCAACTAATTAGAGAAGGATCATTCATAAACAAGTCCTAAACATCACTAATCATCACATAAACCATCTAAATCAACCTCATCCACAAAACCCAAAAGTTCTACTCTCTAATCTTCATTGTTCCCACAAAATCCATAAAGATAGTATGAGATAACAAGATTAAAGAGAGATTAAGAGAAAAGATTAAGAAGATATAAAGAAATACTTAAATTAAACTCCAAATCAAAGATTACAAGATTCAAATCCTAAAACAAAACTAAGGCTTAGGTAGCTTAGGGTTTTAGAAACCCATAAAAGAGTATTTATACAAGGGAGTCTCGCAATGGCATTTTGGTAATTTTTGTCAACTGGGATTGGTCCAAACCGCAAGGCAAACCGCGAGCTAAACCGCAAGCAAAACCGGCTTTGTTTCTCCTATGTCTCGCGGTCTTCGCCTTGCCCGCAACACAAACCGCGAGCTGGTAAAACGGCCATAACTTCTCGACTACGGCTCCAAATGACTCGAAACCAACTGCATTGGAAAGCTAACTCAATTGCCTACAACTTCTATTAGATGCTCCATAAGCTAAATATGCACGGAAAGGCTTCATTTTGCTCCATCTTTCAAGCTCACCAGTTTGGTCCTTCATCACCATTTCACTTGCAATCACTCATTTGGACTCCAAACTCTTCCAAACCTCCTTAGCAACTCCAAGAACCTACAAAGCATAAGAAAACACTCCCAAGAACAACAAATTATGCAAATCCTAACTCTAAATGCACTTAGACTCTAAATGCAACAAAGAACAAGAAAAGAATGAAGAATGAAAGGAAAATGAGACTAAAACAAGAATTTAACATATGAATAAATGCATGAAAATGCATGAATATCAATTCCCCCAAACTTAAACCTTGCTTGTCCACAAGCAAGCATAAGATCATTAAGGTAAGTTGGGAGAAAGGTTTGAAGGTGGGAACTCAAAACCACAAGACTCACAACAAGATACAAGATCTTTCAAAGAAGTTACAAGTTGCTCTAATCAGTAACTATCCATGTACTTCCACATTACCGTTCCCTCAATCCCTACTCCAACTCCCGAGATCCTATAGAACACAAGCAATCATCAACTCAATTCCTTACATTCATTTAGAAGTTAAGTGCGATCTCACAAAGGGGCAATCAATCAATCCCAATTGGCAAGGTTCAAGGAAGGCTATTTGAGGTGGCTAAGTAGAGTTTCTTTTGGGGTGGTTAACTCTCGAGAATAGGAGCAATTGGCATTACACAAAATCTATCTAAGAAAGGGAACAATTCATGCATACAAAGTTCTTTTCTCATTGTTCTACCCAATCCTAGAAGATTTCTCTCTAAACATCCCCATAATGAAAGATAACACTCACCAAACCCCCAAACCATTTACCATAACACTCACCCATTTAGCCCTTTTTCTTTCTTTTCTTTGTCACTAGGAAACACTTAATTGATCTTTCTCTTTTTCAAATTTGAGCAAACTCTTTCATAACTAACCCCTCTTAACACTTGATTTTTCTTTCTTTTCTTTTTTTGCTTCAATCTAGGGGCCTTACTTCTTTTTCTTTCTTTTTTGCACAAAGCTCTCTTCTTACTTGATTTCCTAGTGACTTCCTTTTTCTTTAGAACCTTATTCAACTCTTTTCATTGATCCTTTCCATTCCCAAAACAACTCTCATCTCTCCCCCAAACTTGTTTCCCATCCTAGTGCTAGACTCTTATGGCAAATAGAGCTAGCTAAAATGAGAAAAGACCATTTGTCGTTCCCGATACTCTCAAGTTTTTGCACATGCCAAAAGCTATCAAGAATAGGCCTCACTCACAAATCAATTTAGGCTTCAAGGAAAGGTTTAGGATCTTTGGGTAAGGGAAGCCATGATCATAAGATCAATGGATGCCCGAGTTAATCAAGAGAGTGGTAAAAGGGAAAGCATAACTCGGGCAAGGATCATGGGATTGCATTTCAAGCCCCTAAGCAAGATATTTCAAAGTCAAATTAAGTCTAATATCACATAATTGAGCTAAGTTCATGCGAGCTTCACAAGGATAGGGAATTTCGGAATCTCAAAGTCAAGCAATGGGTTTTCCTTTGTTTTGAAAATCAATTAAAGCAACGAGAAACTTAATTGGTGAGCCTCTACAAGGAAAAATCATCATTGTCCCCAATGCATGAATCCTAAACTACTAACTAGACTCGATCCTACATGCTTCTTTTTGTGAAAATTTTTGAAATTTTTTCAAATTTTTAGGGATTTTCTATGCCTTAGATGAATGCATGAGACTCAAGGGATGCAAAAGATAAAATAAGATCACAAAACACATTATTAGCAACTAGTCTCCTCCCCCAAACTTAAATCACACAGTCCCTTGTGTGAAAGAAGCAAGGGAAAGAGACGAAAGAGAAAATCAAAAATGCAAATCAAAAATACAAAAGTTGGAGTGTTACTTGGAGAGTGGAATGGAGAGGAGGAATGGGAGGTGGAGGCATCTTCGAATGTGGCACAAGGCTCCCCCAAACTTAGACCATTGCATAGGCTTCTCATCCTTTGATTTAGCATTGAAGTCTCTTTGCACCCAAAACTCATTCCCTTCTTCTTTGCATGTACCCCAAAGCTCCCCAAAAAGGATAGACATGGGAATTCCTCCCAAGTGAGCTTGTTTTGAGTCACTAAGCTTGATTATCCCTTCACTCTTTTTGGTTAGGGATGTAGCATGAGTTTGTATCACCGGGATCATACTCATCGTAGAACCACCCCCTAAACTCTTTCATCCTTATCTCCTCAAAAGGGATCTTCCTTGGATCATGAAAGCTCAATGGTGTGGTAGAGACTATACCAAGAATCTTGTGAAAGGTTTGAGCCATTGGAGATCCATATTCTTCATCCTCCTTGAAGGGTTCTTTATTGGGACCATCTTGTTTCTCCATAAGATTTCCTCCAATTAGCTCTTGCTTGGGATTAGGTTGCTTTGGTTCATCTTCCATGATTGAGAGCTCATCTTGTGTGCTCTCTTCCATCTCCTTGCACTCAACAACCAATCCATCTTCATAAGGCTCTTCCTCATCTCTCACAACATCTCTTACTCCTTCATTGTTGCTATTGGTTGAATGACCCATGAATGTCTCTTCATCATCCTCATCTTCATACCTTATCACAAGATCATCACCAAGAGTGCAACCAAGAAGCATTTCAAATTCCTTGATAGTCTCTTCAGCTTCTTTCAAGAACTCATCTTGGACTTGAGCATTCTCCTCATGTGTTGGCTCAACAATGCTTGCATCTTGAGGCAAATGAGCAAAATCATTGTTTATCATCCTTAAGCTCTCATTGTACCTTTCTTGTCCTTCCAATGCCAATTTTGTCATGTTGATAAGTTCTTCATCATAAGAGATTTGAGATGAGTGAGTTGATTCATGCTCATGCTCCATGTTCCAAGATTGGTATCCATCACCATATCCATATTGGTACTCATGAGAAGAGTACTCATTTGGAAGATCACCTTGATAGGTGGATGTGCTTTCAAAACCATGATGACTTGTAGGGTCCCAAGCCATCTCTCTTTCTTGAGCTTCTAGCATAGCCCTCAACATTGAAGCTATCTCCGAAGCCATGCTCTCTTTCTTGTGATTTGCACCTTGCAAAAAGAACAAACACTTGAAAGAGAGTTAGTAACCACACAAACAAAAACAAAATAAAAGCTTAGTCTAAAGTAGAATCTAAATCCTAATGGCTATTGCTACACCTCCCCGGCAACGGCGCCAAATTGATGATAGACTTTTTGTATATTCTAGATCAATTCCTCAAGTCTACTCCTATCATTGTAGTACTTAAGGTATCAATCCAGGGAGGCAAGAAGAACAACACATTAGGAATGCAAAATACTACTTAAGCTAAGCCAAATAGATAAAAGAAGGTTTAACTAACAATCCTAATCAAACAAGAAAGAAATAAAGCAAATAAAGCACTAAACAAGATAAAAGAAGGGTCCTAGGATGAGGCTATGGAGACTAGATGGTTTAGAGCCAATCAATGATGCTTCAATCAATCAAACATTGCTAAACAAGGTTAATGATCATAATTAAGCTAATCACATTCTCATGTTCATAACTCCTATGCTAATCAAGCAATCATTCAATTCTCATTTGCAAATTACAAGTCAAGCATGCAATAATATCCATCAAACACCTTTTAGCAAAGCTAATCCTTAGGCTAAGAACATTAATCATTAGACTAATCCAATCTCTTGGCACTAATCCCTTTGACTAATCCCTAATCAAGATCAAATTATCATTTGTGATTAAGAATCAAGCAAGCATTAATTTCAAGTTCTCATTACCAATAATCACCTTAGACAACTAATCTCTTAGGCTAAGATATGAAAATCCTCTAAAAAGTTCATTCAAGCATTTCATCGAACACCTTTCGGGCATGAAAAAGCCTAGCATCTAGATTCAACAATTCCTTGCAACCTAGCATAGAGATCAACTAATTAGAGAAGGATCATTCATAAACAAGTCCTAAACATCACTAATCATCACATAAACCATCTAAATCAACCTCATCCACAAAACCCAAAAGTTCTACTCTCTAATCTTCATTGTTCCCACAAAATCCATAAAGATAGTATGAGATAACAAGATTAAAGAGAGATTAAGAGAAAAGATTAAGAAGATATAAAGAAATACTTAAATTAAACTCCAAATCAAAGATTACAAGATTCAAATCCTAAAACAAAACTAAGGCTTAGGTAGCTTAGGGTTTTAGAAACCCATAAAAGAGTATTTATACAAGGGAGTCTCGCAATGGCATTTTGGTAATTTTTGTCAACTGGGATTGGTCCAAACCGCAAGGCAAACCGCGAGCTAAACCGCAAGCAAAACCGGCTTTGTTTCTCCTATGTCTCGCGGTCTTCGCCTTGCCCGCAACACAAACCGCGAGCTGGTAAAACGGCCATAACTTCTCGACTACGGCTCCAAATGACTCGAAACCAACTGCATTGGAAAGCTAACTCAATTGCCTACAACTTCTATTAGATGCTCCATAAGCTAAATATGCACGGAAAGGCTTCATTTTGCTCCATCTTTCAAGCTCACCAGTTTGGTCCTTCATCACCATTTCACTTGCAATCACTCATTTGGACTCCAAACTCTTCCAAACCTCCTTAGCAACTCCAAGAACCTACAAAGCATAAGAAAACACTCCCAAGAACAACAAATTATGCAAATCCTAACTCTAAATGCACTTAGACTCTAAATGCAACAAAGAACAAGAAAAGAATGAAGAATGAAAGGAAAATGAGACTAAAACAAGAATTTAACATATGAATAAATGCATGAAAATGCATGAATATCAACCATGTGTATCGATCGACACACAGTAGCTAAACCGTTTTATTCTCTCTAAGTACAGTAAATGCCTAGCACTTTTACCGTACTTCTGCTAAACCGTTCCTACACATTTTCCTGTTAGCTTAGGCGTGTGACCCATATGGGATCATATAATAAAGGCAATAAGTCCAAGACTTATAGATCATGAGCGGACTCTAGCAAGCCATCATGACCCCCAGTATTATATGACTTATGTCTGATCATTGACATACTCTTACTTTCTAGAGACAGTACCGAGATTACTGGACACAATTCCAACAGATTCATCAGAAATTCCTAGGTTTAGCAGCCAAACTTCTGATGAATCAAGTGTAAAGGAGAGAAGTGGTCACCCAAAGAGGATGTAATCCTCATTGGGGCTTGGCTCAACACCAGCAAAGACCCCATAGTCAGCAATGAGCGAAGGCTGGTGCTTTTTGGAGGAGGGTTATGGAGTACTACAACTCCAGTCCTTTGTTGGTAGGGACACCAGCAAGAGAACTTGGTCAGTGTAAGCAAAGGTGACATAGGCTTAATGACCAGGTCTGTAAGTTTGTGGGATGCTACAATGCTGCTGTGAAAGAGCAGTCAAGTGGCCAAAACGAGAACGACGTGATGAAAGCAGCCTTGGATATCTTCTACAATGACTACGGTATCAAGTTTTCCTTAGAGCATGCGTGGAGGGAGCTTAGACATGACCAGAAGTGGTGCTCGACGGTTGTAACCAAAGATGGTGCTAAGGAGAAGCGCAAAATGGTACCAGAGGTGGATGTGGAGGAGAATGAAAGACCTATGGGTGTTAAGGCTGCTAAAGCTGCCAAGAGGAAAAATGGTGGAAAGGAAGAGGCCGTGGAGCAATTAAAGACCATGTTGGAAATGAAAGAGAAACTAAACAAGCAACAATTGCTTGATAGATTACTAGCTAAGCATGAACCTCTTTCTGATATTGAAACAACCCTAAAAAACAAGTTAATTAATGACATGCTATGAGAAAACCATTTAGTAAGTGTAGTTTAGCTTAAAGTTTCTTTTTGAGCTTTTCAATTTATTTGTTTTGAGCTAAACAGTTTGTTACTTTGTTTTTCAGGTTCCTGCCAAGGACATGTGATGATCAAGTGGAGCTTATCTTTTGTTGTGTTGTTGTAGTTTGACTTTATGTTGTTTGTTTAAGTCACGGGACATGTACTTCTTTTGTTGCCTTGTATTTGGATCTATTTAGGTCACGAGACCTTAAGTGTTTGGCCGTATTGTGCTAGTTATCTATAAAGACTCTCTTTCTGTTATGAAACAATGAACACAAATATGATCATCAAGTTATTATCTCCTTCTTTCTAGCATTTTCATTCTCTTCATTTGTACTTCTTTTCTTACTATCTACTAAAACAATCTGGAAAAAAAATGTATGGTTCTCCAAAAAATATTATTGACGACCAACTAAATGAAGCTTTCCAAGAGAGGTTTGAGGAATATTTCGAGGAAACGTTCAACGACATACTAGAGAGTCAATCAACAAAGTCGAAGAAACGTGCGTATTTAGAACGCAATCGCGAAGAAGGCCACAACCGCTTATGGAAAGACTATTTCAGTGAAGATCCAACATATCCGCCTCGCATATTCAGACGTCGTTTTCGAATGAACAAATCATTGTTCCTACGTATCGTAGACCGCCTTTCAAATGAAATTCCATACTTTCAACATAGAAGAAATGCAACAGGAAGGTTGGGGCTATCTGGTTTACAAAAATGTACAACAACAATTCGAATGTTGGCTTATGGTACTGCGGGTGACGCGACTGACGAATATCTATGGCTAGGTGAATCTACAGCGCTTTTATGTTTGGAAAATTTTACTAAAGGGATAATACAGTTGTTTGGTGAAAATATCTAAGGAGACCCACACCAGAAGATCTTCAACGACTACTCGATATTGGAAAGATACGCGGGTTTCCTGGCATGATAGGAAGCATCGACTGTATGCATTGGGAGTGGAAAAACTGCCCGACCGCTTGGAAAGGACAATATACACGGGGTTCAGGAAAGCCGACAATCGTCTTAGAAGTTGTTGCATCACATGATTTGTGGATATGACACGCATTTTTTGGACCTCCAGGTACATTAAACGATATCAATGTTCTTGACCGGTCACCTGCTTTTGATGACATTTTACAAGGCCGAGCTCCAAAAGTGAATTACATGGTCAACGGACACAAGTATGATATAGCGTACTACCTCACAGACGGTATTTATCCAAAATGGGCAACCTTTATCCAGTCTATACCACTTCCTCAAGGCGATAAAGCAGAGTTATTTGCTAAACGACAAGAAGCCACCCGCAAAGATGTCGAGCGTGCTTTTGGAGTCTTGCAAGCTAGATTTGCAATTGTTAAAAAACCGGCTCTTCTTTGGGACAAGGAAAAAATAGGAAATATAATGAGATCATGCATCGTACTGCACAATATGATAGTAGAAGACGAAAGAGAAGGACACACTCAATACGATATATCTGACTTTTTGGATGGCGAGGGGGAATCAAGCAGAAGTTCACAGGTTGATTTCTCGTATTCTACAGACATGCCTTCGAATATCGGTAATATGTTTGGCATTCAGAATCAAGTTCGTGATCAACGGATACATCATCGTTTAAAAGCTGATTTGGCCAAGAATATATGGTAAAAATTTGGTCATCTTGTTGAATAATTATTGTATGTTTAAGATTAAAATTAAAATAAATAAAAACTCTAAAATAAAATGTTTGAAAATAAAATATTTTTTTAAGAACCTCAGTTACAGGTTCACCAATGGAGCTTTAAAAAACACAGTTTCTTAATTATTCATAAATAACAAAAATATTATTAAAATATGGTTAAGAAACCCATTAAAAGTTTCACTAATGAGTTGCTCTTAGACCACGTACAATGGTAAGACGGGGGCAGTTTCCTAGGCGAAAAAATTAATTAAATAATGTGGGTCCCATGTGGGACCCACATTTTTTTTAACAAACCGTATCCAAAGTCTCTAGTTTAAGAGACCGTTCCTTAAGTGATCTCGCCACGTGTCGTGACGTGATTCGTCAACTTTTTTTTTTTTTAATTTTTTTTTTTTTTATAAATCTGTAAAAAAAAAAAAAAAAAATTAATAAAAAAAGGAAATTAAGAGACTCCTCCCCGTCTCGCCGTTGTATGTGCTCTTAGTTTTCCAACTATTTGAAACCAACACATAAATTTTTTAAGTACAAACATGTCTACGTAGAATAATTTCTTAAATCATAATTAGCTTTATAGAATCGTGAATTTTAACCTAATTTCTTTTGATATTTGTCAACAAACTTTTTTATAATTAAACTTGTCAAATATATGATTAATAATTTTATTAGTTTTTCAATCTGCTTGATTTTAAAAGGTTCTAGTTCATGAATTTAATTAAGATACATAAAATTGAATGTCAAGCCATTAAGAAAGAACTGCAATTTGTTTATTAAAGTTTGGAGTTAGCAAAATAGTTGATTATAAATTGTAAGTTTGGAGAATCATGTGATTGGTAAAAGTATCAAAATAGCTTCATTATTCTGCAATATGCTATATCACCCCATGCATGAGTTATACCAATAGTACCCTGAACAATGTGATCAATCTTCATTGCTTATGAAAAAAATCTGTGAAATAACAAGGTTCGTGTATTTACAAGATTTTTACATAAATCACATAAAAAATTGGAAAATTTTGTAGTCTCAGTCGAATCCATATATTAGACGAAAATGAAAAGAAAAAAAAATGTAGAGAACGTACGTAAAGTTTTGTGAACAAAACATAAAATGATATATGCAGTGTTACGTGTAAGTTTACGACCACCGTTTAGAAGACTTTGCCAAACTAGAAGCACTGCCTGTCTTCTTAGTGCCTGAAAAAACATATATCAATTAAACATAAATTCATTGTAATTAATCTGATAATTAACTAAAAACCTAAAACACAAGAGTTAATATAATCTAATCGTTCAAATCGTAACCTAAACCGTATGTATAGGACTATAGGTTCTCAGTTTTGCTTACTTGATGACGACAAGCCCGATGTAACCTTAGCAACGGTCGATGTTGTTTTTGTAGCTACTTTCCGAAGTTTATCAAGTGGTCGTGTAACACTCATTGTTGACCTTGAAGTCATTGACTTAGCTCTGCAATTGTATCCACATTATAACAAAGATCTTTTAAGAACCATAACAACAACAACAAAAACTTTGATTCTTAACCTGTCAGAGATTTTGGGTGGTCTTTTAGCAACATCAGGGGATCCACGAGCTCCCAAGGAAGCTGCATCAGACGCAGCCTCACTCAATCTCTCCTCGTACTCTGCTTCTACTGAAGAACCTAAACTCTCGCCGTCAGTAACGGAGTGTCTTGATTGTGATGAATACCCTCCTCCGGTTTCTGAGTTTATGTCATCGGTTTGTCCAAAGCTCTTTCTTCTCGTCATTGTTTTCTGAAGTCTATGAGGATGATGAGTGTCTTTTACCAACTGAAGCCTCTCTATCTCATCGTCTTTCCTCGCTATTGTGTCCTTAAGGGACGCTAACTGTAAACAAACAAATGATTCATGTCGGTTAGAAAGAGATCATAAGGTAGAGAGGACAGAACAGGAGAGATCGAGTTACATATTAAGGTCTATGGGCTTCCAACCTAAAACCAATTGGTGATAAGTTTAGTGGCCCATATCTCTTATATATGTGGGATTTATGTCGCTAATATTACATACCTGTTCCAT
The DNA here is from genome assembly GCA_030180135.1 of Orychophragmus violaceus. Classification (NCBI taxonomy): domain Eukaryota; kingdom Viridiplantae; phylum Streptophyta; class Magnoliopsida; order Brassicales; family Brassicaceae; genus Orychophragmus; species Orychophragmus violaceus. The sequence goes on along the minus strand of CM058231.1, from coordinate 6,122,956 downwards.
TAAGTCTCTGACATCTCTACCTTCTTTACTGCTTTTTGCAGCACCAAGTTCGACTCCAGAGACACGTTCTGCGAATTTTAAGGTACTCATCGACTCTGAATATGAAGTAGCATCAGGATTGAGTTGCACAAACATTAGGGTTTTTGCTCGTCCTCCTATATGGTTATGTTTATGATTAGATCAGTTAACTTCAGAAGCTAGAACATTAACTTAACTAACTGACTAACCAAGAGAGCTTTGAAGTAGTTGTGTTAGCTTGCTGTTTCTATAAGGTATATGTGAACTCTTTGAAGCGAGAGAGAATATAACATCTCCAAGAGATGAGAGCGATTTGTTTATATGTTGTGCTTCTCTAAGTCTGTCTCCTTTAACTTCAGACCGATCTACTCTCTCACTTCCTGCCAGATCCACCAAATGAAGATTTCCGTACAAGATAGAACCGGTCTTCAAATCTTTACCACGAACGTGAACAGTGACAATGCTGCATAAGAAATCATATAATTTAATGTTAACAATATTTAAAATCTGACTTAAACAAACATGTTATCAAATATGAATAAGAACCTGTGAGAGCGACTACTTCTTTCATTCAAGGCAGTAGAACCAACAGCACGATTCTGTAATCCAATGTCCATCAATGTAATCACATCTGAGGTTGATGTCACAGGATACATGCTTGCATCAGGAACAGCTAGACCATTTTGTGAAGTTGTAGACAGGATCCCTAGCGTGTTGTGCAAGTCAAGGTAAACAAAAACAGCGGTGATACACTAGTAATTAATGTAATAAACAAGAATTTGAAATGAAAGGATATTTCTTTTGAGAGTTGTCATCAGACAACAAATCCAGCACTTGTTCATTGTATATCTCCACCATTTGCACTCCAACTTCATAATTTATGTTTCCCTTTCGGGATTGAGATATTTTAAAGAGATCATTGAGAGCTCGGTAATTAACTCCCCAGTCCTCTTCACTTGATCCATCTGGACCGCTCTGAAAGAACAAAAATGAAGGTAAAAAAAGTCAGCTATTTCTATGAAACTCAAAAGATGATCTTGCTTGGGCCACAAGAAAGTAACAATGAAGATGTACCATTGTATAAGTTTTCCCTGATCCTGTCTGGCCATATGCAAATATACAAACATTGAACCCATCAAGAACTGACCGAACCAGGGGTTTTATGTCTGAAAAGACCTCAGCTGCAAGACTCCAAAAGTATCAAATGAGCTTGGATTAATATACTTTGATGTTTCAAAATGTACCATACAAAAGATAAATGAATGAAAGAAACGTTTAGCATAATAGAAACAGAGAAGGTAACCTTGCGTGGCAGCTGGACTATAAACTTTATTGAACCTAAACTGACGAAGACCGTCTTTCCCCGGTCTAGTGGGATTGGTTACAACGAGTTCTCCATCCTCACCAACGTGCTCGACCACTGTTTTTGGTGCTCCCTGTCCAGGTAGGAAAGGCCTCACACGGCAAAACACTCTGATGTTTCCTGCAAGTCACAAATATAGATGCATAAAGTTGTATTTTTTTTACATATCCGAACATATATTAAACATAATGATTTTAGCTTGATCTTCTCAGTACCTTTAAGCTCCTGAAGCTCGTTGAACAGCTTCCGGTTTTCGGTTAGTACAGCGTGATAGTTTTCAGCAGCATTGCTAAGTTCAATCAGTTTCTTTCCTGAAGAGACAAAATTTTGATTAAAAACTATCATGACTACATAAGCAAGCATCTGTTAGGACATTCTCTAACCTAATTGGCTGAACTGTTCTGTATAGTTCTCTTGAACCTTCAGAATTTCCTGCTTGATGGATCTTGAATAAAACCTCAACTCCTGGAAGTCAGCATAATTAGCCAAACATAGATTATAAAATGGTTGTTCTAGCAAACACTTTGTATATAAACATATATATACCTCTAGTGCCTGAGACTGGTGATCAATAAAGCTTCTATATGAAACTTCTTTCTGACTCCAACTCTGGAGTTTGGACTCAGATTTCTCCTCCATTTCTTTGAATTTATTCTTCCAGTTAACAAGATTTTGTTCAAGCTCTTGAATCTTTCCTTCAAGACTTGTATTAGCACTCTTTGTTTCTTTCTCCATTTGTTGAAGCTCTTTAATCTTCTCCTCAAGAGCTTCTTTAGCAGTATGTGCTTCTTCCCCCATCTTCTCGAGCTCGTTGACCTTTTCCTCAAGGGAAGTTTTCGCGGTGTTTGCCTCTTTCCGCTCTTGTTCAAGTTCTTTCAACCTGCTCTCAAGTCCTGTTGTAGCTAGCATCGTTTGGCTTTCCATTTGAGAGCATTGCTGTTCATATGCTTTCTTAGTTTTCTCCAGTTCTTGCCTTAACGCAGAGATTTCGTGGTTGAATTGATTGTTTTCTTTGGATAGCTTGGCCATATTATCCTCCTCATCGTTTTTCCATTGTTCCTCCCACTTTGCCTTTTCTGTCTATCATTTAGAAAAAAAATCTCATACTATTAAGTTTTATGGGCTTCCAACTCAAAAACAATTGGTGATAAGTGGACTGACTCATATCTCTTATATATTACTTATGATTCCTTCTCAACTACCGATGTGAGACATTATGTCCTAGTAGGTACTCATGGACTGAATACTGACCATCGTTTGGCTTTCAATTTGCGAGCATTGTTGTTCATATTCTCTTTTAGTTGTCACCAGTTCTTGTCTCAAGGCGGTAATTTCGATGTTGTATTTATCATTTTCTTTCAATAGTTTAAGCATGTCTTCTTCTCCGTTTATCTTCTTTTCTTCCCAGTTTGACTTCTCTGTCTATCATACAGAACAAGATTCCAAGTCAAAGACAATTAGACTCAGTTCACAAAGCAATTCAGCAGTGTAATGTTTACCTTTATTTGTCGAAGCTGTCGTGTAGCAACCTAGCAAGTAATTAGTTCATCAGTTAAAGAAGAGGATGTAACACATTAGGTGACAAGATCTTACGCAATTAGTCTCTCAGATACATACCTCTTTTTCTTGACCACTTCCTGATGCTAAGCACTCTAGGACTTTGATCCTTGACTGATACTTTTCCTCACGAGTTTTGAATATATTGTTTTGCTGCACATAAAACAAAACGAAATTACTCAGAAACTCAAACATTTTCTTTCAAGAAAGCAAGAAACATACCGTTCTTAGATGTTCAGCTTGAGTTGATATGCGTCGCTCAATCTCTTGCACGACTTTTCTCAACAAGCATGCCACTCGCTGTTCATCATTAGCTTTTTGGTCAAAATGAAGGTATCACAGCGGTATGATCCAAATTTGTGAGCATTCAAAATTACCTGAGGGATTTCACCGTTCTTTCTTTCAATACTTTCATCTAGAATTCCATTCACAACGCTTAACAGTGACTGTGTTGGAGCATTCTGCATCAAACATTAGCCAATAACATTGTAAATTATGAGACTCCAAACGAATAAACCAAAGCCAAGGAAAATGCTAATGAGGTAGAGCAATTACATCTAAGCTACTTGATTTCATCATTTCAGAAATCTTAGAGGCTTGAAGATCATAACGCCCCTGTTTCATTTGGAAAACCTCATGAAACTTGTGTCCTCCATGGTGCATTGATCCAGGGGATGATGGATCTGCCGTGAAACAAAAGACAATTAAATAATAACTAAACAAGACACTACTAATACATAACACATGTATGTTATGCATTGAGACAAGCAGTTTTAATTACCCAATGCGCCAGAACTGGCAAGGGCTTGCTGAAATTTGGACTCTGCGAGACTTTTGTCTCCAGATTTTGGAGAAAATGGAGAGAATGGACTACGAGGAGTTGTTGTATCTCTTTTGGAATCTGCAATATTTCTATGCCTTTCGTCTCCAGATAATGGAGAGAAGGGAGAAAACGGACTACGAGGAGTTGAATCTCCATAAGGGCTGCCTGATTGATCACGCAAATTCATTTATGCGTCGAGATCTAAAAGCAAGCTTATGGATATACTTGATAAACCCTACAACTGCTTCATTCTTTAGCAACAACTCCTGAGACATGATTTATTGAACAAGAAAAGACTTGAGCATTAGACCATATCCATAAAAGATTATAAGAAAAAAAAGCACATAGAAGAGGAAGCTAGTAGAAACCCTAATAGTCTAGTTTCTTTTCTTTTTCCACAAGCAAAGAAGGGTAATAAGAACATTGGCACTATAGATGTTCAATATTTGAGACACAACTCTCTCAGAATCATCACTGTAATAAGCTTTACTGCGTGATAAAAAAATCTGTTTCTGTAATTAGAATACGAACACTTGATTCTTCTGCTGTATCATCCTTTCTGATAATGCACTGCGACAAAGAGATCATTGATTCGTTTTGATGCATTTGAGAATTACTATTAGAGAACTTCTCACCATAAACAAAGTTTCCAAATTTAAGCACTTAGACCCGACAATCACAGCTCCATTCATTTCAATAATCTAAGGGCTAAAAGATGGGTTTTTGTGTGTCTAATTCCCAGTAAACTTCGCATAAATTTCACCATTATACAGCATTAATCAAGCATCACGTAAGCAAAAAAAAAAAATAATAAACAATAATCACCAGGCATAGGAATTGAGGATGATTTTGTCCAAAAAAAAGAAGGAATTGAGGATGATTAAGACAAAACAGCAATAGGAGACGATCAAACAACACATGCAACTTCCGAGAATTCTACCAAGAATAAAACATACCCTTTTAGAGAAAAACCTACCGGGAGATATGATATGAACGTATAGGTACTTTGGTGCAACAAGATAAAAATCGACTTTGAAAGAACGAAGTCAAAACATAGTTGCAAAATAGGATTATGGCAATATGAGGAAGAAGATGAAAGCGATCATTTGTCTCCTTACCTAGAAAAATCCAGACAGAAATTTTCTCGGGAAAATTTCAGAAGCGCGCGTGGAGGAAGTCCAACCTGAGAGAGAAAGAAAGACGTGATGGGAATGTGGGGAGATTTAATTACTGATAAAACTCGATTATTTTTAATAGTTAAAAGTTAATTAATACTCCTAAAAAACAAATTAGAAACAAAATTTGTTGTTTTGGGTTTCTGTCAGGTGGGAGGGAGCGCGAATATAGGAAGAGAAAGTAACAAAAGTCTTCTTCTTTTTTTTGGGTCAAAGAAGTAACAAAAGTCTTTCCCATCGTTTATAGGGGGTTTATGACACGTGGCAAATATCAGCTAAACATGGCCGTCTAAGCCCATTTTAATCACTAATCTAAAAATAATGAAAATTTTCAAATTAAACCGGGGACATAACCAGCGTAACTATTTAACCGAGTGAATTTTGGTTAATTGTCACCAAAGAAAACCTCAACGACTCGCCATGAGTAGTGCTGGATCCAAGCTGGTGAACACCGTGCGGCACTCAATCACCACCGTCTCCAAGCGAAGAAAGCGATCTTCAATTTCGGAACCATCGGTGAACCAATCGAATAATCACGAGCCAGTTACACGGGAGCCCAACCGCAACCGTTGTGGTTGTAAATCTGAATGGCCTAGTAAGTCTTCTCGCCGGCGTAGACGGATAAGAAAGGTGAGGATTTCGAGTTCCGTTGAGCGCCAATGGGTGTTCTCCGCAAGAAATTCAAAAAATCTTAAAGGTCTGTGCATTGCAATCATACACTAGTCAAATTGTTTATTTTAGGATTCCCGTAATCTCTATTTTTGTTCATGTCTCAGATAAACTAGTTTTAGTTTCGTACAATCTACTTGGTGTTGACAATGCATCGAATCACATGGATTTGTATCACAACATTCCGCCGCAATACTTAGAGTGGAGTAGACGGAAACATCTCATATGCAAGGAGATTAGACGCTATAATGCAAGCATCCTATGTCTTCAGGCAAGTTCCGAGGTTTTTTTCGATCCGGTTGCATACTGTATTGGATAATTAACATGTATCCTCTCCATATGAGTTGATGAAATGTTAAACTGTCGGATCCCCTTATGTTATGGTTCATTAGAGGATAATCGTGTTGAGAAATTTGACTAGTGTATGATTGCAATGCACAGACTAGAGCTATGCTGATGGAACTTCTTTTAACCCCCTATACATCCAACTACTTCTGTAGGAAGAGACGCTTGTCTGGTTGCATTATCATGTTTTTAATTTAACTGCAGGAGGTTGACCGCTTTGATGATCTAGATGGCCTTCTTAAACATAGGGGCTTTCAAGGTGTTCACAAGGTATGTATGAGTCAATAGCTACATAATCTTGTCTGCATTTCGGATGCTCTTTTTTAAATATCTAATATTTTCTAGAGTCGGACTGGAGAAGCGAGTGATGGTTGTTCCATATTCTGGAAAGAGAAACTGTAAGTTCATATTTCCTTTTAGGGTCAATTTGTGTGTGGTTGGAAGTCAGGAATCTACCCATTTGAACTGTTCAGAGGTAATACCTCTCTAGCTGAGTGTCTGGAAGTTAAACTTTCCAGTTATAATTAGCCTCTGTTTCAAAATTATTCGTGATAGTTTGACGTTGTTATTAGTTTCGACCATGGTTTCACAATATCGTTAAAGCTTTGCGTTCTAATGGTTCTTGATGTAGTTTATCTGTATTGAACTTTTACTCTCCTAGCTTCACCATTCATTTCATAGTTTTGCTGTGAATGCAGATTTAAACTTCTACACCATCAAGAAATACAGTTTGATAAATTTGGCCTGCGAAACAATGTTGCTCAACTTTGTGTTTTAGAGGTATGCACCGTTTTTTGTACTACTAGGAGACTAGGACCACAGAGATAGCGCAAGATGCATCTTGAATGTGGGAATTATTTTAAATCTGTCCCTTCTGTTATTTTTGTCGACATGCTAATTGCTTTAGTATTAGTACTTGTCAACTAATTTATCTGTTTGTTTCTGCATTATGGAACAGATGAACTGTGAAGACCCAGAATCTAAACTAAGCACGCAATCTTCAGAGTAAGTTTGGTTTCTTTTTCTAATTCCTTTACTGGAGAGAATATTCAAGATACTGTTCAGATCTTTGTTAAATATCACGCTCACTTGTGGTGATTTTGGTTGATTGTTAGGCAAACATCTACAAGCCCTCGAAGGCTAGTGGTTGGAAATATACATGTCCTGTTCAATCCTAAGCGTGGAGATATCAAGCTAGGCCAGGTATGTAATGGTATACGCTTACGAAATTCTGATGAAGTTGGCTTGTCCTTAGAATCTGTTGATCATTGTTCTCACTACATATCCTAAGTTTAGAAATGTCGGTGCTTTATTGAGTAGCAACTCTTTGAAGGTTTTTCATGGTTCATCAGTAGTACATCTATGTCTGGCACTGGCAGCTTAGATGAAACTTGTTGAAATTTTCAGTACTAGCACTTTTTGTTAATATGTAGAATGTCACAAACTTTTAGGTAAGACTCTTTCTGGAGAGGGCTTACAAGCTATCGCAGGAATGGGGAAATATTCCAGTGGCAATTGCAGGTGATCTGAATAGCACTCCAAAGGTGATCTCTACCAATTTTTGTTTTGTTGTTTTAGGTATTGTTTTGGCTGAATTTTTTCTGACACCTATTCTCAATTTTCTTGACAGAGCGCAATCTATGATTTCGTAGCTTCAGCTGATGTGAGTTTCATTTCATTTCCTCCTTTCTTGGCTTGGAAAGTTGGAGTGAATTCTGTTTATTTCTTTTTCATTCTGGACAGTTGGATACACAACTCCACGACCGCAGGCAAATTTCGGGTCAGGCTGAACTTGATACAAAGGGGAGGTCATTTAGAAACCATTATGCAGTTAGGTAATTGGAAATTCGTTAAAATGCTTGGTTGCTCTGAGTAGTGTATGTGTGCTTTTTCTGTTTATCTAATGAACTGATAGATCACGTATATCTCTCCTTTGGCTCGTGTTTTATCAATTTAGCCTAAGCAAACAACTTGCCCATTTTTCAGTGCATCACAAACAAATGAATGGAGCCAGGAAGAACTACAGCTTGCAACTGGTGGTCAAGCAACTACTCATGTCCGACATCAACTGAAGCTTAATAGCGCATATACTGGAGTTCCTGTAAGTGTTTTCGTTTCTTGTTTTCTACTGCTTGAGGCATTTGATCTATGAATAAGTATTCTCAGCCCGAAAGTTTGGCCAAATGCATCAAAAAGAGGTGAAATCTGCGTGACAGGAACACTAACTATACTAGAGAAAAAGAAAGTATGTTTACTCAGAGCAGCTTTAGGAACTGTGGCGTTCTTTGATAAACTACTCAGAGCAGCTTTAGGAACTGTGGCGTTCTTTGATAAACTGATACTAGATTTTAACGAATATATATGAAGCAGCATGTTGTATGATGTTGTAGCTTTCCTTCTAGTATGATAAGACCTGAGATCTTTCAGGGAACTCATAGAACGAGAGATCAAAGCGGTGAACCATTGGCAACAACATGTCATTCGAGGTTCCTAGGAACTGTTGATTACATATGGTAAGTCTGTTGTGATATGCATACATGTTATAAGTTATAAAATCATAATCATTAATCAGAGCTTTTAATGGATAGTCTGTTGTGATCTATCTACATGTTATATTATGAAATCGTAATAGAGGTGTTGAAGCAGGCACACCAAGGAACTTGTTCCTGTGAGGGTTCTTGAAACCTTGCCAACTGATGTTTTGAGAAGAACAGGTGGACTTCCAAGTGAGGTATTCATTCTTTTTATTATTATTATTTTCTCCTCTGAACCATTTGCCTTCTTGAGTTGTTCTTTCATTTTCAAGACCATTGGAAATTTGCAGAAATGGGGAAGTGACCATCTGGCCATCGCATGTGAATTTGGCTTTGTCGGTGAGTGACGTTGAGGCAACAGGTGTGACGTCAAAAACCATTGAATTTTCTGAGGCTGGTGAACTGAGAGTTCTGAAATAGCTTCGGTAGAAATTGTAACAAACTTTGGGCTAAGCACCCAAAACATATACTTGCTTACTCGGAACTGCTTTTTTTATATTGTTTTATTACTAATGATACATATTTTTTTTATTGGTAAGCACCCACCCAACGCGTTCACCAATTCTCTGCTTAAATTAGTACCAAAATCTCATATTTCCGAAGAATTTCCGAACGTGTACCTATGAGAAGCGAAGACCCATTTTGCAATAATAAGCTAACAAATGTAAGAGTAAGACACATTACCTACAAAGTTAAGAAAAGAAAGTGTGACTGCAAGGTGAAGATAGATCAGATGAAACTCGGAGGAGTCTAAATATAAATTGATAGATAATGAATTGATGCAAAAATAACAAATGACGAGATGAGGAGAGAATTGCAGCCGATTTGGCTGCTGGCTGGGGTTGAGAAAATCCAACCGACACTGCCTTGGGTTAAAAGTAAGGCAAAAACAGTATCAAAGTAAGGTAAGAGATATTCTCCAGTAGCTTAGATATTTGTCAGTGATTTTGACGATGAGACCAAAGGCTCGAGCACTAATAAACCCTCAGCCACCTGACGTCGCCATACCTTGAGGTTTTCAAATGCTTACATGCTCATGGAGGCTTAGTTTTGAAATTGCTTTGCTATAAACGGTAACAAGTTTTGATTTGCTTACTTGAATTGAAAACTGTTATTTAATTATTTTATTACTACACACGATTTGATTGGTAAGCACCTCTCAACACTGAAACACGTTACATAATCTGCTTTTTTTTTTTAAGTTAATACCAGAAGGCAATGTTTCGGGACGTGTACCTATGAGGAGCTCAGCACTCACTTTGCTACCATAAGTAACCAATGCAGGAGACATTGCGTACAAATTTCTCAATCTGCTCATTCTCAACTGAGTTGTGGTTTACAACATTCAATGTAAACACCACACGGTATTGTCTAAAGGAGACGTAAGCATTTTCTCCATGTGTAGGAACGACATTGGGTAACGCAAATGAAATGATCCATGGACAGTAACACATCGGTCTTCTTTTCAGAATCTATTTAAACCACAACCTTCTGTCTTCTACACTAACGTTCCGGCCAAAAAAAAAAAAGATCACAAGATCATCATGACAGGCAAGGAGGAAACCAACATTCCGACAAAAACCCATGTCTTAATCTTCCCATTTCCGGCCCAAGGCCACATGATCCCACTCCTCGACTTCACCCACCGACTAGCTCTCCGTGGAGGTTCAGCCTTGACCATCACAGTCTTAGTCACTCCCAAAAACCTTCCATTTCTTTCTCCTCTTCTCTCTTCCGGTGTTAACATCCAAACCCTCATCCTCCCTTTTCCTTCTCACCCTTCAATCCCCTCCGGCGTCGAAAACGTTCAAGACTTACCTCCGTCAGGCTTCAATTCCATGATACACGCGCTTGGTGATCTCCACGCGCCGCTTCTCTCTTGGATCAATTCTCACCCTTCTCCTCCCGTAGCCATCGTCTCTGATTTCTTCCTTGGATGGACTCAACATCTCGGAATCCCTCGTGTCAAATTCTCCCCTTCAGCTGCTTTTGGTTGCTGCATCTTCAATGCTCTTTGGACCGAGATGCCCACCATGAAAAACGACGATGACGAGGACGAGATACTCGAGTTTCCTAAGATCCCGAATTGTCCTAAATATCCTTGGTCTCAAATATCCTCGATCTACCGGAGTTATGTTCACGGAGATCCTGTTTGGGAGTTCATAAGAGACTCGTTCAGAGACAACGTAGCGAGTTGGGGAGTTGTGGTGAACTCGTACTCCGCCATAGAAAGTGTTTATCTCGAGCGTCTTAAGCGAGAGATGGGCCATGATCGTGTATGGGCTGTAGGCCCAGTTCTTCCAGTATCCGAAGGAAATCGTGGTGGCCCGACATCGATTCCTGTTGATCACGTGATGTCGTGGCTAGAAGCACGTGCGGATAATAACGTGGTGTACGTGTGCTTCGGAAGTCAAGCTGTGTTGACGAAGGAGCAGACTCTTGCGCTTGCCGCTGGGCTTGAGAGAAGCGGCGTCCATTTTGTTTGGGCCGTTAAGGAAGACTCGTCACGTGGCAACATCTTGGAGGGGTTTGACGATCGTGTGGCTGGGAGAGGTCTGGTGATCAGAGGATGGGCCCCACAAGTGGCTGTGCTCCGGCACAGAGCCGTGGGAGCGTTTCTAACGCACTGTGGTTGGAACTCCGTGATCGAAGCGCTTGTTGCTGGCGTGCCGATGCTTACGTGGCCGATGCGGGCTGACCAGTTCATAGACGCGACTCTGGTGGTTGATGAGTTGAAAGTGGGCGTTCGTGTTTGTGAAGGACCAGACACGGTTCCGGACCCGGACGAGTTAACCCGGATTTTTTATGATTCCTTCACCGGAAAGCAAGCGGAGAGGATCCGAGCGGTGAAGCTGAAGAAAGCAGCATCGGATGCGATACAAGAATGTGGAAGCTCGGTTAAGGATTTTGATGGATTCATCGAGCATCTCGTTACATTAACAAAATGATTCAGTCACATGAGATTATGTCCTCCAATATGTTCTCCAAGAATTTTTTTTTTTTGAACTGCCATGCATTTATATTAAGATAAACAGAGAAGCTAGAGTAGCTCACAAAAGAGAAACAGAGTGGGTGACCAAAAGCTAAACAAAAGATCAGTTACATAAACCATGAAATGACAAAAGGGGAAGAGCAAAGCCGAGCAGTACGGGCCAGATGATCGGAATGTAAATTCGCGGGGCGTTTAATGTGATGGTAGGCAAACGAGGGATCCGCAAGGTGCAAGATATCAGTGAGGTAAAGCTCAATGGACTGATGAGCAGTAAGACGAGATTGAGGCAAGCGAGATTGCATCAAGGGACCGTAAACTTGGGAGGCATCACCACAAAATGTAACCGAACGATAACCAAGGCGTTTGATATGAAAGACTGCCTCTCGAAGTGCATACGCTTCAGCTTCCAAGGAGGACGCCAACGGAGAAATGGATGTCGAGGCGCGGAGAATGAAGTCCCCGGTGGAAGAGTGGAGGGTCCAAGCGATACCGCTAAGATGATGCCCGTCAATCCAGGAGGCATCCACAGTGCAACAAAAGGCCTGCGAGACCTGAAGTGTTTCCTGAAACGTGGTAGGTATAAACGTAGTAGAGGGCGTGTGCTGCGAGGTGTTGTGGGGAGAAGCTGAAGTAGCTTCATGCCACAGTTTATAGTCAGTGATGGCAGAAGAGATGATGTCAGCAATGTGCCATCGAGTATTACGAAACAACAGATCGTTCCGAGATTTCCATATCCGCCATCCAAGAAATGGGAAGAGATGGCGATGATGGAGTGAAAGCGGATCTGCGCGCATAAGAGCTTGGAAGACATGAAGAACGGAAGGATTCGGATTGAGCTGAAGGCTTGCAAGAGAAAGCCCTGATAGCTCCCAAATCTCACGAGCAACACTACATTGACCAAATAAATGTACCAGAGATTCAGGGGAGGTTCCGCAAAGAAGACAGTCCGGTTGGACAGGGAGGCGACGTTGAAGAAGGACTGCCGCAACAGGTAAGGCCTGATGTAAAAACTTCCACCAAAAGTGATGGAGTTTAGGTGGGATACACATGTTCCAGAGGGACTTACAAAGGGAGGCCCGGAGGCGTGAAGGTGCATCCATTTGAACTAACGGCTTGATGAGCTGGTGGTAGCCAGACTTAACTGTATACTCACCTGAAGCCATAAATAGCCATTGAGGTGTATCCGGGACGGCTGTGAGAGAGGGATGTATGCGAAGGTTTAAATCCCTGTCTTCAGGAAGAAGGTATGTGTGGAGCGCCTGAGGATCCCAAGAGGGCACACCTGGGAGAAAGAGAGCAGAGACGGGCGTGGAGGATGAGAAGGTATGGGGCCAAAGCGTGGCTGGGCGAGGTGGAGTAGCAAGCCAGGGGTCATGCCACAGACGAATGGATTCGCCATTCCCAACACGCCAGCGAAGACCTTGTTTCAAAAGAGAAGTACCTTCACAAATGCTACGCCAAGCATGACTAGGGCGCGAGCCCACAGAAGATTCCATAAGCGAGGAGGATCGATAGTATTTCGCACGATAGAGCTGTGCCAGAAGGGAGGAAGGGGAAGTGAGAAGACGCCAACTTTGATTGGCCAGGAGCGCGATATTGAATTTGTCAAGATCCTTAAAACCTAAGCCGCCATAATGTTTAAGCAGAGTCAAGTGATCCCATGAAACCCAATGGATCTTATTCCGGGCGGAGGCATGAGACCACCAAAAGCGTCGCATCATACCAGAGAGTTGAGTGAGCAATTTACGAGGAAGGCGGAAGCATGACATACAATAGGTGGGTAACGCCGTGACAACCGACTTAAGTAAGACGGCGCGCCCAGCTGGAGAGAGATAACGGGTGGACCAGTTGTCTAGCTTGCGCTGAACCCGTTGAACGAGGTACGAGAAAACATCCATCTTATTCCGGCCAACTGATTCAGGTAGACCGAGATATTTACCAAAACCACCAAGCTTTGAAATACCAGTAACAGCCGCTAGTGAGGTCTGGAGAGCAGGGGCTATGCCCTTGCCAAAAAGAAGAGCCGACTTTTGAAAATTTACAAATTGTCCTGATGCTTGGGAGTAGAGATGAAGTAGGTGGAGCAGGTGTTGGCATTCAACGAGGGAGGCTTGACAAAACAGCACCGAATCATCAGCAAAAAGTAGGTGCGAAAAGGAAGGGCCTCCACGACTGGCTTTAAAGCCATGTATAAAATTCGAATCCGTGGCTTGCGTAAGCAACATAGAAAGACCGTGAGTACAAAGCAAGTATAAATAGGGCGATAATGGATCGCCCTGGCGAAGACCCCGATGAGGTTGGAGAGGATTGCCCGGAGAGCCATTTAAAAGAACTGAATATGAGACAGAGGTAACACAAGCCATGATCCAAGAGCACCATTGCTGAGAAAAACCAAGCTGATGAAGAACACCATCAAGATAGGCCCAGTCGAGTTTATCAAAAGCTTTAGTAATGTCCAATTTTAAGGCCATAAAGGGAGTCTTGATACGGCGTGATTTAAGGGAGTGGATAAGTTCATGAGCGATGAGAACATTATCAGTAATAAGACGACCGGGAATGAACGCCGATTGATACTCAGAACAATGTCATGAAGAAAAGGTTTAAGGCGCTGTGCCAATACCTTGGAGAGAAGCTTATAAGCCACGTTACAAAGGCTGATGGGTCGGAAATCCCGAACCTTGGTAGGCGCAGGGAGCTTAGGGATAAGACAAATTTGTGTGCGATTGAGCTCAGGATCCAGAGAACCCGTGGAGAAGAAGTGTTGGATAAACCCGACGATACTGGATTTAATAGCTGACCAGTGGAAACGATAGAAACCCGCGTTGAAACCATCAGGTCCAGCAGATTTGTCAACATTCATGAGAGTTAAAGCGTGATATATTTCCTCCTCAGTAACCGGTTGCGTAAGTGCCGCGTTCATAGAGGGCGTGACCTTTGGCTGAATATGCTGCAAGACGGAGTCCAAGACTGGTGGGGCAGGAGGAGAATACAAAGCAGTAAAGTAGCTGTGAAGCTCTTTGTGTAAGTCAGGCTCAGAGGTGGAGATAGAACCATCTTCAGATTCAAGGGCCGTGATATTATTAATACACCGACGCTGCTGAGTAATGGAGTGAAAGAACTTAGTATTACGATCACCCGCCTGAAGCCAGACGACCCTGCTTTTGAGCCGCCAATATTCTTCTTCCATCATATACTCCGAATGAAGCTGATGTTGAAGGTCCTGAATACGTTGAGGATCGAGAGGAGAGGAAACGTGAGCCGCCTGTAGGGCATCTTGTAGAGACTGAATGTTACGACGAGAATTTGTAGCATGATTGCGTTTCCAGAAGGAGAGGCGGGAACGGCAGCGTTTAAGCGCTTCAGCAAGTCGAGCAGGGGGGAGATGAGCACATTGTGACGTCCAAGTGTCTTCAACTAGACGATGAATATCCGCTAAATGACGCCAACGATTGTCATATCGGAAGCTTCGCGGGATACTGCGAGGAATTGTGTCAGTATGGAGAAGTAGGGGCCGGTGATCCGATCCAATCCAGTGTAAGAGTTGAATCCAAGCAGTAGGGAAGAGAGAGTGCCAAGCAGGTGAGGCTACCGCACGATCCAGCTTGGAGCGAATAGTGCCCGTAGAACGAGAGCCAATCCAAGTAAAAGGCCCACCAAGAGTGCGGAGCTCATGTAGATTACCAACCGTTAAGAGCCGACGGAAACGCGTGAAACTCCATTCAGGTCGCAGAGAACCGCCAGATTGCTCACTATTGTCTTGAAGATCATTCAAATCCCCAAGTAAGAGAAGAGGTTGTAGGCGTGAAGGAGTAGAAGAGAAGACCGAGATCAGATGTTCCCATTGATACTGCCGTAGGAAACGGACGGGATTCCCGTAAACATAATAAAGCGAAAACGAAGAAGAACCTGAAACTACTGTAATATTAGCGAAGTAAAGAGTGGGGTGTGATACAAAAGTGCACTGCACTGAACTGTTCCAAAAGATAGCCATCCCACCACTACGCCCCTCTACTGGTACAACAAAAATGTGAGGGTATCCAAGATCTTGGCCTAGTTTGTACACAAAACTATCGACATTCCTAGTTTCTACGAGGAGTAGGATATCCGGGAGATATGTACGACGAATATCCTTCAAAAAAGGAATTGTCAAAGCACCCCTCAGACCCTGGCAATTCCAATGGATGAGCCTCATGGAGGAGTTGGTGGCTGCAGGGGCGCCACCACACCCACCTCGTCAACGGAAGGAGAGTCTGAAGGTTTCAGACGAGAAGAAGAGGACTCATCATCAGCCGCCTGCTCTGCTTTACGCTTCACACCGTGATGAGGGGTAGAGGAAGAGCCCACTTCAAACAACGCACGAGGGTCACATTGCTGTGTAGGACGAACGTCCTCGGGGAAAAGCGGAAGCATTTCCGAATCAGCAAGGAACATGTTATCAACCAGGGCTGGAAGATTGGTACTAGAACCGACAGTGTTCTCTGGAGTAAGAACCGGAGCAGCCTCGGGAGGAGCTTCAGGATCTGGATTCGGATTGACATGAGCGTGCTCCGGGGATGGCACGAGAAGAGGCGGAGAGGGAGGAATGACGTGAAGTGGCAGAACAGCTGGAATCGGAGGAGTAGGGAGATCACAGTCATCCAGGTCATGTAAAAGACTGCCACAAGCCGCACAGAAGCGCCGGAGACGGTCATAAGTGAAGCGGACCATGACCGGTTCACGATTGGGATCGAAGGTGATGAATCGAACAAAGATGAGACGATGATAAGCGTTCATGATTACCCGAATCCAAATAGAGCCAGGACGATCCCTCGATGGCTGATTGATGCGAACGTCATCCACAAACCCGAGAACACTTCCAACTTCGCGAATAGCACGGTCCTCACGGGAATCGTCGGGAATATTGTCCACACGAACCCAAAAGGAGATGAGTTGAAGGAAGTCAGGGGCGAAGCGACGAGACCAACGGTCGACGACTACCATCCAACCTCGGTAGCTCCAAGGCTGATTTTCTAGAACGGTAAGAAGATGATGTTCATGGGTGAAGAAAAACTGCACAGTACCATCATCGTTGATTCTGCTGTTTATGCGCCCCTCCAATCGCCATGCCCGAGGGAGAACCACACGAATACCAGCAGGATTTTGGTGTAACGGGTTGAGCCCTTCGACGACAAGACTAAGGCGGTGCTGAGCTTCGCGGATTTTGGAAGCTTCGGAGGAAAGCTTGAGAGGGGATCGATCGAAACCAAGGTTAAGGTCTTGCATCTTCATCCAAACCTCACGAGCCATGGCGATAGACGGAAGAGGATGAGAAGTAGAGACGGAGAGGAGGGGTAACATCATCGGAGACGGTGATGAAAGAAGATATTTCACCGCCCAAGGAGGGGGTGAGTCATACATCGGGAAACTTCGAATCGCCTCCTTGAGGACACGAAGAGAGAGAAACTCCAATAGAGGGAATTATATTGGAGAGAATTTTCTCTCCTTCTCCAAGAATTTAAACCTGCATGATTGTATTCGTTTTAAAAAAGTGTTGGAACATGATAAGTTTATGTTCTGAATCAGACGTTTTCAAATATTTATATGTATCTGGAAATTCTGAATATAATTTCGTTATTTTATAAAGTTTTTTTTAACGCTATTTTTTTTTTTAACGTCTAAAGATTTCATTAAATATTTACGAGAGTACAAGATCGGCAAAAGACTTGCTTTTCCGACAATGTAAGCCAGAAACGACAAGATATCTCCGGAGCCAAAGCCCAAAAAAGGGAACACAAAATACAAACACAAGGAACAAGCCTAAAAGAACTCAAAGAGTCGAAACTAAGCTAAACAGGCTAACAGAGGATAAGAGAATCCGGATGATCACAGAGAATGAGAGATACAGGACATGGCAACACACCGACACAAAGAAACCGATAATCTAACCAATAACCACGAACGAGAATCTATAACCTATCCACCTAAAGTTCACCGAGAAAGTCTAGATCACGAACTATGAAACCCTACCGGGCTAGAAGTGACTGACAAATCAAAAGAGAACCCTATTAAATCAACTATTCTAAAAACCGTGGAAGGAATAAACTTGAGAACAAGATTCACGAGAAAAAGAAAATCGGAAACTAGCTTGGGCCCAACCAAGCGAGAACTTCTGCAAAACCCAAAATCCAAGATAATACCGTTGAGACTCTAACCTAGCAACCCGGCAACTAGCCAACAAAAGAGATCCTATGCAATACCAAACTAAACCAACCCTCCTAAACCAAACTCCTCTAACCGAAAACCAGAAAAACAAAACGACCCTAACCGGAGACGCAAGAGCCACGCCGCAGTGCGCCGCAACCCCATGCCAGAGCAGCTGCAAATGGAGGAGCGTACGCCGGAGCAGCTCGAAAGCCTAGAGGACCACACACCCATATCGCCGCGACAAGCCGTCCATGAGGAACGGAACTCGACCGCGGAAGCTTCAGACGAGCAACACACCACCGACGGAGCCCACACCAAGCTGGATCTGAAAGTCAGGGCTAGACGACCAAGGAGAGAGGAGGAAAGGAGAGGGCCGCCGCAAAGAAAAACAAACGACACGACCACTCCCCGACACCGGCGATGAGCACCGGCCTCCGGGGAAGTAACGGCGCGGAGAAACTGAGCCTCGCTTTGCTTGTTGCTGGTTTGGAGCTCCGACCGCTTTTTGACCTGCTATCACCGAGTCCCCAATTTTTTAACGCTATTTTATAAAGTTTTAATAAGCAAAGAAGCGGGTCCAACTGAATCAGTTCGAGTCGGGTTGGCTCGCGTCGGGTCAAGTTAAGACCCGAAAAGAATGATCGTTTTATTTTTGTTTCCTTATCTTCTTTGATTCTCATATTCGCTTCCCTCTCTCTCACACACATATCCACACAAGAGAAATGGCTCTCACCGTGAGCAGCGGTGGGGGAGGAGCTAGGATCCGCTGCATAGACCTCACCGAATCTTCTCGTAAACCATTCTCCACCTCCAGACTCGTAAACTTCCACTACCCGTCAAGAGCCCGTCTTCACGTAATCTCTGCCGCGAAAAAACCCTCCTCCCAGACCGGCCGGTTTGACAGCAGGAAGCGTCGGAGTCTAGTACCGACGACGACCAAGGAACAGCCGGAAGAAAGCAACGGTTTGTATAACGACGAGAAACCGCCGTCTCAGATCGAAATCACCGACGAAGACGAAGATAGATTTGCGGTGAATACTCGCTTCAGAGGTGATCCCAAAGACGCGCCAAAGTTTTCGATTAAGGATCTTCCCGGGCTTGAACCTGATCCATTTGAAGGTCCTCAGTGGGATGGTCTAGGGTTCTTCGTTCAATACTTGTGGGCTTTCGGAATCCTTTTCGCGGTAAGCCTCAATCGACGAAAGTCTCCAATTACTTTATAGCAATCCTTAATTGAAATTTCGTTCAAAGCGGTTAGATTGTTTTAATTTTTGTAACAGCTAATCTCCGGCGGAATTGCGGCGGGGACGTACAACGAAGGCGCGACGGATTTCAAGGAGACGCCAGTGTATAAAGAGGCGATTCAATCTCGTGACCTTCTTGATGAAGCAGAGAGTTCGAACTCGGAAGATGTTTTCGAGTCCAATCCAACAGAAGTGGCTCCTAGTTTGGAATAGTTTCAGTTCAGTGTTTAGACAAGAAGAAGAAAAAAAGACTGAATATTTTGCTTTTGGGGGAGTTCTAATCAAAGCCATATTCGAAGTTGATCATGAGCTTCTTGTGTTCATAATGTTACAGAATCAAAGTGAAAATCGATTATTAAAACATGAGTTTTGTTTTCTGTTTGTTCTGTTTTCTGATTTCATATTAAGAACTGCACATTTGTAGAAACATACCAAAAAATATCCTTTCATAAATCTAAGGTAAAAGATGATCTTGATTCATAGAGATGGTAGTTAAAAATGCAGACAGATTCAGATGAGGAGAGTTCCAGGTATGATCGATGCGAGTGCAAGGATGACTAGCTGAATCTCGGACTTGGAGCCAGAGGATCCCAGACCATAACCTAGCCCCATAAAGCTGGTGGGTCTTGGTGCCACTTGAGCCACTGGGGTCGCTGAGATCAGTAACAATATTCTTGTTGAGATGTTAATTCTTTTTATGTTTTGGTTTAAATGCAGATGCTGAAGAGCTTTGGAAAGTGGCTTACCCGCGGCGCCAGAGTTGTTCTTTGCACCTAGAGAGACTTGAGACCCGGTTGTACTAGAAGGTGGTGGAGCATCAGAGGAGGAATCACTAGGCGCCTCTCCTAAAAAAATGTTTCTCATAAATTTCAAGAAAACAATCGAATCTTGCAAACCAGGTTTCTTTTTCTTAATTGTGTGAAAACATTTACGTACCCGGGGAGGAGAAAGATGACGGATTGGCTGGAATATTGCAAAGCGGAGGCAATTGTAGAGCAAGAGATTGGAAAAGCAGGAGAGAAGGCCGAAGTATTGTTGAGGAAGAAACAGAGACATGTTGGTTCTTGGCTATATATCTGGTTTAAACCGTCACAACAAGGCTGAGCTGGAAGCTGGACAAAGCCTTGCACGAATGGACCACATGGAGCCAAGGAAAGAAGCATTGAGGAACATGTGGCCGTGGTTCCTGCGACTTGAGCGAGAGCCAGTTGTAGAAAGATTGGAGACAAGGAGATTAAGAGAGTGTTAAAGAGAATAGAAGAAGCCATTTTTTTCTTGGAGAGTAAGTTTCTTTCTTCTTTGTTTGAGAGTTTGTTTTGAGTAATTAGGGTCGGAATCAATTGGTTTGGTGTGTGCGACTGTGGACAGGTATTGTTATTGCACACTTGATGTGTGTTAATTTGGTTGCAACACTAAATTTCTTCATGTTTGTGTCTTGTTTGTTGTTTACGATTTCATATGCTTCTTGTTTCGAGTTGACCAAAAGAATGTTACCTGATCGCCATTAACACACAAATTTATAGATATGTCCTTATAATTTCAGCATATGAACATCAAAGTCGTTGTAGTATAGTGGTAAGTATTCCCGCCTGTCACGCGGGTGACCCGGGTTCGATCCCCGGCAACGGCGTATGACTTTTTTATTTATACTTTGTTTTAGTTTTCGGTTTCTTGTCCCGCAATCTTCAGGTTTTTAGTCCGTCTCTTCCTTATATTGACTTAAGAAGCCGATATCCGGTCCGTTCTTAAAACCTCCGGCGAATCTCCGTTAGAAAACCTCTCCGCCTCTCGCATTCTACGCAGCCATGTACGGCGGAGGTAAGTTTCCTTTTTCGCTTCCAATGACGTCTTACGAGCTTCCTGGTGGCCAGTAAACCCCAGTTTATGTTTGTTGTAGATATTTTTGCTTATGTAAATGCTATGGTGCATAGATTTAAGGAAATTTTCTTTTTCATAGGAAACAGGTGACTTTTGTTACTATCTTTATTCGTCCCAGCAATTATTAACTTCTGGCTTGTAATGCAGGACGCTCGAAATTGGCGCTGATAGATTCAAAGTTCCTGATATTATGTTCAAGCCTTCCATAGTTCAGGTACATGTACAATTTTTGCTAAATTCTATAAATCATATGCACCAACGTGTTAAATCATGTTTCTTCAGCATTTTTTTTGCTGCAAATTGTCAGACGATTCATGGAATGGAGAATTATACAGAGATGATTCCTTCGGTTCAAGGGTTACCACGCATGGTACGAGTATTTTCTTTACCTGTGCAAACCCGCTCTCTTTTTAACTAACAAAAAGAAATAAATTCCCTTTATAAAGGTCATGGAGAGCATTAGCAAATGTGATGTGGATATTCGCAGAGAGTTGTATGGTAGCGTATTGGTAAAAAGAAAACCAATTCAATTTTCCTTTTTAAAGTTGAATTTGTAAAATTTATCAATGCAGTTCCTTACTTCTCACGTAATTGCAGCTGGCGGGGGAACATCATCAATGCAACAGTTGAAAGAATGCCTCGAGGACTTGGTACAAGTATAGCTCTATCCCTCTCTCTTTTTTTCCGGCTTTTAGGCAATTGAATACATGAGTTGGTTAAAATTATCTGTTGTCTACTCTATCTTCTTACAGGAACTGAGAGAAGACTCAGGTTTGAACACAAAGTTACTTCTTCATCTATTTAGAGGCTCATTTATGTTTCAGAAAAAAGAGTTGAGATTTTGGTAACCCAAATGACGATTTATGCACTGTCTGGATAGGAGGGAGTATATATTGGCATCGCTAGGTTCGTTCCAGCAAATGTGGTTCTGGAAATCTGAGTAAGTAACTCATTGGATTGTTCAGTAGTTCTTGACTCACACATAAGCAGTTTCTTCTCCTCGATTGGGTTTGATTCTTTTTTGTGTACCTGGCAGGTATGAAGAGCATGGAGCTTCTTACATCCACAGGAAATGCCCTTGAAGCTGTCCTGCTTCTATACTAGGCTGCTGATTCCATATTCTATTATTTGTAGTCTTCTGTTCTGTTGCTAAGATTGATGAGGACCTTTACAGGCACTCAGAGGGTTAAGGGCTTATGCAGTTTCTTTTATCTAGGCAAGTCTTTGCATATATGCAAGTTGACCGCTATAAAAAAATGCTAACATAAATATTATTACATAAATTTTCTAAAATTAAAAAATTTATCAAATTAATTTAATAACAATAATAATACTATAAAAATGTGTATAAGATTAATTAAATATATATAACTAACTATATTTAATACAATATTTAAAAAAAAATTATAAATAAAATTAATTTTATAAATAAAATTAATAGTAATAAAATAATCGTAATTATATATTTTATGTATAAAAATTAATACATAAATATCTTATTTAAAATAGTTTATCATATATATATATAAATTTATCATTTATATAAATAATATAAATTTACTATAACAAAATCCAAAAATAATATTTATTAATATTTTAAAATATTAATAAACATTTTATATTTATCATCTCATTTTAATTATTTTTATTCAAGATTATGTATATTTCCAAAACAAAAATTGAAAAAAATATTTATAATTATTTAATAATTATCATCTTAATTTTTATCCAAGATTATGTTTTATCTCCATGATAAAATTAATATAAATCAACAATAATACAGTAATTAGTCTAATTTTATTAATATTAATTAATAATCAATCATTTTGAAAGTGAATATAAGACTAAAAACACTTTCCAGTTAATATAAATTAGTATGATTCGCTAGCACCATGTGTAATAACAAATATTATTAAACATAAACTTCTTAAAAATAAAACTTATCAAATTAATTTAATATTAATAATAATATTATATATAAAAATCTATATGAAACTATTTATAATTAACATACATATATTATTATATTTAATAAGATATTTTATAATTAATTATAAATAAAACTAATAGTAATAAAATAAATTCTAATAATATATTGTTATGTATAAAAATCAATACATAAATATGTTATTTAAATTTTTAGTATATATATAAATTCAAATTCTATATAAATAACACGAATTTACTATATAAAATCCAAAACAATATTTATTAATATTTAAAAATATTCATTAATGTTTTCATATTTATCATCTTATATATTTTGTAAAGTTTATGTATATTTCTAAAATAAAATTAAAAATCTTCATAAATATTTCCATATTTATCATCTCATCTTACTTTTTTTTATTCAAGTTGTGTATATCTCCAAAAAAAATTAAAAATTTCTTCATAATATTTTATATTTATTATTTTATTTTTTATCCAAGGTTACGCATTAAAAACATAATAAAATTATCAATATAAATTATGGTTAATACAGTAATTAGCCTAACTTGATTAGCGATAAATTAGTATTCAGCCATTTTATGAGTAAATATAAGGCCAAAAACACTTTCCAATTAGTTATAGGATATATCAGCAAATGAAAAACTTATCAAACAATTGTTGTCAGCAGTATTAAAGACCATGCATATAACTTAAACCATTAATTAATTTTGGAAACTCTATTAATTTAATAGTTTTGACTAAAATTTTATTAATGTTTTTATATCTCTAGATGAATCCCATAAATTATAATTTATTATCATTAGTGTAAATTAATAAAGAAATTTATATGAAGTACTCAATGTGGTGCAAACAAAGTTGTTATGCGTATACTTTTACAAAACGATTGAGTATAAAACAAGTAGAGGAAGTGTTTCTTATAAGTGAATCTTTATAAAGTATAAAACTTTTCATTGATTTAACTATTGATGAAGTAATTCTCATAAATAAACGTAATAAAATAATAAATAAATGTTAAAACATAGATTAATAAACATAGTGATAAAAAAAATTAATCAAGAATCATAATTTGATTGTTACATCCGTGTCTGTCATAAAAAAGAAAAAAATTATCGAAAGAAATTTTTTTTTATTATTAGCGACTATTCTAACCGGAAAAACAAGCCATTAAATAAGAATATTCTGAAATGGCAGAGACTTGGCTTACTCAAGTCGCCGAGTATTGAAAACATACTATAAGATTACTTACAATGGTGACATTGAATTTATAAAATAATTCAACTGTTGAAAAAGATATTTTGGAGTGTTGAAAAAAAATAAAAAGATGATTTGGTAAATTTGGTGTTGCAAATTTTCAACATCGTTAAAGTTGAAGAAATGGGTTCCTCTATGACATGTGGCGAAATTTAACTGGACAAAGAAAATGACACAAAATTTGTATTTTTCATCCAATTTGTTTAATCAGTTATTTCATAATATACCAAAATTTTAAATATAATGTTTATACCAAAATTCACTATTTTTCGTACTCTATAAATAGATACATGTTTTATTTAATTTGGATAAAAACATATAATTATAATTCATTTATTAACCTTCAATAAAAAAAATTTTGTCGGCAATACTATTTCATTAGATGGCCCAATGGGCTTTACATGAACAAGTCAACGATGACAAAGAATAAATTTGTTAACAAAGCAAATGGGCTACACATAGGCCCAAAGGGAAACCGACTACTACATTGTTCAGATGAACACGAAACTGCCACACATATATGCAATAGCCACGTGTCAAGCATCCAGAACGATCGGCATGCAGAGTCGCCGATTGAGAAGTCCGGTCACCGTCATTGCTTCAGTCGCTTCATCATCGTCTTCCTGCCGATCTAACTACCGCCAAATTGAAACAAGGGACTCCGCATCTAAATGAAATTGCTTCCATCTGCACCACTAGAACCGCTTCACGTGCTTCATCTCCAGATTCCGGTGAACGGAATTTTAACTGGTTCATATAAGAGCCGTCGGACCCAGTCAACTCGAGTGGGCATCGAACCAACCGGCCAAAGCACCTGGTAAGAGGAGTGAAGAAAAGGAAGATAACAATCGGATCCTTGCGAACGCGAAGAAACCGTGAAGTTGGATCAAACGATTCCAAAACGGAATCGGAAGGAACCAAACTAAGCTTCAATTAAAAGGTAGTAGGAAACAAATCGAAGCTTAGGATGGTCAGAAAACCCAGCAAAGAGCCGGAAACAAAAGCCGGCACAAAATTGGTAGATCCGAGTCCGGCAAAACACTGGAAGCCTTTATTGGCGGTTGAACCGCAGCGAGAAAAGAAAGATATGATACAGCCGGACCACCGGCACGGCGGAGACAGTCCGCACCGGTGGCCGGAAGAAAGTCGGGGTTCGCTTTTGGAGTCTCTAGAGAGAGGTGAGAGAAATCTAGAGAGAGAGAGAGAAATGCTAACTATGGTCATACCTTCAATAAACTTTTATTATAACATTAAAGATCGTTTTATCCCAATAATAATTTTTTTTAACATAATTTTCTAATTACCACTTTAACAATCTAAATCCCAACAGCTATCATATTTAAAAATATTATATAAAAAAAAAAACTTTTAATAAAATTATTTAACTCTTCATTATTTTAATATATTTTTAACTGATAATTATTATTAATAATAGATTGAAAAACTAAATAAAACATGAAATAAAATAGTACTCCTTGTTCTAAATTATAGGATGTTTTAGGCTTTTTTTCTTGTTCCAATTTATCTGATTTTCACATATACCTTTGCAGTTTTAATTAATTTAAATCAGTAAATTAAAAAGTTTAAGTCAAAGAAGTTTTAAAAGTCTGCTAGTACAATCGACAAATTTTTGTTTTAAGTCAAACATTATTTATCATCACTCTTTAATCACCACTAACTCAAAATCATTATATTGCTACAAATATTTTTTTTTGGACAATCGATGATAAATATCTAAATCTAAAATAGAACACAAAGAAAGCATACCAAAAGATGCTCAACCAATCAACAAGACAAAAGATGTTTACAAATTTGATCTCAATAAACCATATTATGAAGAAGAGGAATATATTCATTCCGACAAAGCAGTTGAAGAAAAAGAAAGCAAATCACAAGATCTGCAACTGATCAACAAGGTAAACTCTACTGTTACTCACAAATTTGATCTTAACGAATCGTACTATGAAAAAGAAGAAGAGATTCATCCTAAGGAAGCAATGAAACCAAAAGAAAGTAAACAAGAAAAAATGCATGATGACCAAGGAGAACTTCCTCCGAGCAAGGAGATAGATGAAGTTGTCTTGGATATGTTGAAGATTTGGTTACCTAGATATTTTAAGGGGTGATTCATTTTAAAATTTCCATGGCAATACTGTGTTTTTAGTTGTCCACTATCCTCTTTTTTATGGAATTTTTGTATTTAATTGGATGAGTTATTTGGAAATTCATGGAGATTCATTGTTATCTTTATTCTAAAATATTGATTTAATCATGACCAAATGCTGCATATATGTAGAAAATATTGTTATGATTATTTTGTAGTTTTGTTATTGGGATGAAAGAGAAGTTATGTTTATGTGTGTGATGACGATGGTATAAAAATAAAGAAATGCAAAGACAAATTAAAAAATAGTCTAACATAGATTCATAACTAAATCAAAACAAATCTTTAAAATCTAATTCAAATCAAATCTTACAACGACGAAAAAGACAAAAACTTAATTATTTAACAGAAAACCAGCATGAAAAAATAACAAAACTAAACCATCTAAACTGATTGATTTATCTAAGTGTGTTCATCATTTCTTCCACCAACCTAGCATCGCAACTTAACTGCTTAGGAAGAAGACTATTATTTCCAGCGTAGATTTCTTCATGTGTGGTATCTTGTATTTATTTGATCCCTCAATCTTCATGATTTCCACCATACATGATTGAAGAGTCAGAAAAATACGGTTTACCTTTTTTGCCGAGTAATGATTCTTCAACCGCACGAACAAGATCTTCTATTGTTTTAGGACATGTCTTATGCTGCAGTGACTGAATGGCGCTAAAAAATCTAAGATCTAAAATATTTAGATCTGGTGAGTTTGGGGGTTGGCACATCAATTGTATATCAAAGCCGTCCTTTGTAGTTGTTTCTTGAAAAAATTTATCTTTACATTCGACATGTGTCCTAGCATTGTCTTGCTGAATAAAGATAGTCTTTCCATGATATTCTCTTGGCCACTTTTCACGAATTACCGGGAGGACTTTTTCAATCAAGCATGTTTTTATATCCTCTCTCTGAATAGAAGTTAATGCTTTTAGCTCAAAAGTTCCAGCATCCCTATTCTTACTTTGTCTCTTAGTTGGTTGCAACGTAACAAACGGAAATATTCCAATCTTTCCAGAAAATACTTCATTTCCTTCACCGTTAAATCTTGGACGAGCCATCGCAGCTAGAAACATGACTTTTCCAATATAATTCTTGCTTTGACATGTACGGTGTGGATCGTCTTCAACCGGAAGTAGATAATACTTTCGGTATTCTTCGTCATATAAAACCACTTAATATGTACAATATTGTACATATCAATAAATTTTTGTTCTTAAGGAAGAGTGCTTTTCACCAGCATAGAAATACAAATCTGTAATCTTACTTTCAGATTGTCTTCTTTCAAATGTGGTTTGATGTGATTAGTATGACGTCGAAAAACTCCTTCCATCTTGCGCCTATGTAGGGTTCCGAGATTCATGTCCATAGCCATGGAAAACGTCCTCAAAGTTATTCACTTGTGTAACGGAACACTAGCAACTTGATCTGAATCAAGTAAAAATTTTTACGACCACAATTTCCAGTTCTCCTTTGGGATACATCGACTTTTCCACTATTAGCCATTCCTATTGCTCGTCGCCATATCGGTTGTACCGTTAGTATAAGTACTAAAAATAGAACTGAAACCTCTCTTGTAGTATTTTTCTTCAAATTTCCATTAACGCTTCTTTCTAGTAAAGCACTGAAAATTTCCCATCTCTCTTCATTAGATAGATTGTTTCTAATTTTTTTTGGATTTACATCATCTTGAGATGGATCTTCATTTTCTGCAATAATTATAAAAAAAACATATAGACGTGTTTATGAGCAAAGTAAACATATCATTACTAGGAAACATCCAATATTTAATTAACAATACAAAACACATGAGCAGCTGAAACTCAATTTAAAATCTTTAGATATCAACTAATGTAAATCTCAAATAAAATAAAATAACGTAAATCTTTTAAATAATTAAAAGAAATATTTGGAAGATGAATTGAACAACATTTGTTTATCCTAAATCAAAATACTTATCTAATGTAACCGTAAAACACAAATATAGTAACTACTCGACATGTTTCGTGGTGAGACAATTCATGTGTGAGTGAAAATCATTGCAAGCGACTCTGAATATTTAACATATATGTATGAGCATTAGAAAAAAAGAACTAAAACACAATATTTAAAAGATGAACAACATTTTTTCATAACAAAAAAAAAAAGAATACACAACAAATAGAAGTAGACACAAAGAATACACGTAAATCTAAAGAAGAAAACAAAACACTAAAATGTCTACAAAATCAATATTTTGTCTACAAACATAGGAAAAAGCTCTAACCTTGATCATAATCAACAGGAAGACCTCCATCGCCAATGATATTAATTTCTTCTGCCATTTAAAATTCATTCAAATCAAGCAAACTTCCATCACCAATGCTGTTAATTTCTTCCGCCATTGGAAGTTAATTCAAATCAAACAAAAATCCACCCTCATAATTTGAAGTTGGAAAATTCAAATTAATATTATAATCCATGAATAGTTTGTAAATCATTGTTACATTGAAGAGTTTATATAAAGATAAACAAGTAGATTTTCGTTTTTATTTTGGCTCCATCATAAAATTTTGAATTTTTTAGCTTAAAAACTGTTTATGAGAAATTTGCCCTTTTTTTTTTAATTTTTAACAATCTGCACATAATAGTTAATTAATGGGATGAAGAAAACAAGAATTAAGAAAACAAGATGTACTCTTGTTGTTCTTAATTCTTGTTGACCGTATATTATTATTTTGCCTTCTTTTTTCTTTTAGATTTAAATGATTTTAGTTTTTTATTAACACAAAAACTAATTGTCTTAATAAACACGTTTTTAGCTAAAACATCCTATAATTTGGAACAGAAGGAGTAATATAAAGTGTTGATTTATTTTTAAACAAAACCATTGTAAAGTAAAAAAGTGAAAAATGTGTTGATTTATTTTTAAACAAAACCATTTCTAAAAAAACCATTGTGTTTGTTTCTCATTTGTTTTCTATTTTTCTAAGTTTCTTTATGTTGGTATATTGTAATAAGCAAAATTTGTTGAGCGAATATAACGGCGTGTATAAGTGAGTTTTTGTTTAACTCGATATCAACCAACTAGAGTTTAAAATATACCAACGTAGCATATCAATATTTAGTTTGGTGATGGTTTTTTTAATTGAATCAAATCTTAATTCGTATCGTAACAAAAGCAAAATTTGAGAACCTACAAAATCAATATTTGAGAATCTTATTTTGTTAAAAATGGATTGACTCAAATTCAAACAATATTATTCATTGCACAATTTTATTGCTGATAAAATCTGGTTTCATATATAGTTTACTAATTTAATCTTTTTATCACCAAATAATAGTAAAAATTTGATGATCAAATCAAATTCATAAGAAAAAGAAAAAAAGCCAAAAACAATTAAACTATAAAAACTGGTTAAATCATGATAACTTTTTGGAGTTGTTAGAACTCATCATTGTTTTGAACTCATCATTGTTTTGAACTCTTCAAAGCTCACAAAACTATCTTTATTTACATCAGACTCGAACCATAGCTACACATTCCTCCACTAAATGTTTCTCTTCAAGACGTTTCACCACGACATGAATCTCATTAACTGAAATTTTTCCATCGCCATCAATATCATATAGATCAAATGT
Organism: Orychophragmus violaceus; assembly: GCA_030180135.1. Classification (NCBI taxonomy): domain Eukaryota; kingdom Viridiplantae; phylum Streptophyta; class Magnoliopsida; order Brassicales; family Brassicaceae; genus Orychophragmus; species Orychophragmus violaceus. The sequence goes on along the minus strand of CM058231.1, from coordinate 6,093,198 downwards.
CTCTTTCAAAACAGCTTCTTCATCGTCTTTTTCTTTGTTTTTGCAAACCTCAAAACACTTAGAAAATTCTATGATATCTATTTGACCATCACCATCATTGTCGAACTCTTCGAACATCTTATCGATTTCTTCAGATGTTATTGAATGAGTGAAAATACAGTTGATTTTGGCAATTCGTCCCATGAAACTTTTTCCACTTTGTTTTTGTCAATTCTTTCGAAAACCTCGGCGTAAGACATAGTTGCTTAGAATGAAAATTTATATGAATGATAGAAGTAAAAAGTCTACGAAAAGTGTGTGAGGAGATCTATATTTATAGAGAATATTGTATAAAAATTTCATATTTTTGAATCGTAAACCTTTACGATTTTGGAATAACAAATATTCCTTTTTCTTTAATGCGATAACTACAAATTTTCCTTATAAATGATGAGTTTGTGTTTTTGTGTTTGTTTCTCATTTGTTTTCTGTTTTTCTATTTCTTAATTTACAATAGAGCTTTTTCAACTGTTAAAAGAATTTATCAATTGTTGAAACCATTGTAGGGATGTGTTGAAAAAAAAAAAATGATGTGGTAAAATCAGTGCTGAAATTGTTCAACATCATTGAAAGCTTTGTATGTGAGGTTTGTCTAACATGTGACAGATTCTGATTGGTATCCAAATTATAGATTTTTTTTCATCTCAGCTATTAAATATCAATTTTTTATAATAATTTAATTTAATATTTATAAATTTTATATCAAATTCATCATTTTCACACTATATTAATAGAAATTTGTTTCGTTTGATTTTGACACACACAAAAACTCTCTTTTTATTATATTATTCAAATACAATCTAATAAACTTTTGTTTTCGTTTTAGAAGAAATAAAAAAATATTTTATGAAATTATTTACATTTAATATCATTCGATAATTAATTAAAATAAATTAATCACAAAAACATAAACATAAACATAAAAATAGGGAAGTATATTCTTGTAATTTTATTGAAAAAAACCATTGTAGAGAAGGAAAATTAATGGATGTTGAATTATGATGTGAAAGAAAGAGAAGATTATGTCGAGCGTTAAGAGGTAAAAAGTGGATGTTGAAAGAAATGAATTATTGTTCATAGACTAAGACTACTTAATGGTAACTTTTTCAATTGTTAGAGTATTTTTTTTAAATGTTGAATACATTCTATTGGTTTGATGAAAAAAATAGAAGAAGTATGTGGCAAATTTGGTGTTGAAAAAATTAAACATCTTGAAAGTAAAAAGAGTGGGGTCCCATATGACATGTGGCAAAATTTGATTAGATAGAAAATTAATGGAAAACTCTTGATAATTTTTATTTCATCCAAATTATTTAAACTCAAACATTTCATAATTCATTAAATTTATATATATAATATTTATATCAAATTTTTTAGTTTTAATTCTATATAAATAGAGATTTATTTCATTTTATTTGCATAAAATATTTTTATTAAATCCCAACAATTATCATTTTTTCAAAAAAATATATAAAATAAAAATACAAATATAAAAAGTATTTCATATAACTATTTGCCACTTAAATATTCTAATATGATCTTAATCTATAATTTTTATTATTAATATGTTATCACAAAAAAATATGAAACAAAAAATAGTAGGATGTGTTGATTTTTTTAAAAACAAAACTATTGTAGAGCATTAAAATAAATATGTGATGAATTATAATATAGAAGAGAAAAATAATGATATAGAGTGTTAAATTATAAAAAGTAGGGTATTGAAATTTATAACCAATGTACATAATCTAAGGGCTTCTCCAATCGAACGCTATATCACCAATTTTCCTGCTGGGAGTGCTCCAATGGGACGCTAAAAGAGACAACATAAATTTGTTTTAGAGTTTTATGAACAGTACCACAGCTAATTTTGTATGGTATTGTTCATAAAACTTTTTTTTTTTTGACAACGTTCATAAAACTCTTAGAACAATATTTTAATTCTTACTTTCTGATGTAGCCCCGGAGCAGAAGCTTGAGTGATGGGTTGATGGAGATCGAACCACGGGCTTAAGAGCTCTCTTGGTTTGATCGACTTGGATGGAAGGTGAGTAGAGATGGGATTGTTCCTGCTGGCTTAAAAGCTCTCTCAGAAATAATCAGTGGATGGAATGGATTGAGGTCGCCACAAGATCCTATGAGTCTGAATCTTGATGAGACAAAAGCCTTCTCTTTGTTTGAATCACACAAAACAATAGAGAAAACAAGTTTGCGGTTTCTTTGCTTGAAGAAAACACTCGGTGTACTTTATTGATCTAGGGTAAATGATACACGGCTGTGAGAGGGGACTTTATAAACAGTCCAAACAGCTATGCCCTTCGAGGGGACTTGAAGCAAATAAAACATAAAAGGAAAGTACTGACTCAATTGGGACCTAATGAAATAAAGACTACAACGGCTACTTTTTGATTGAAACTACTAAGGGAAACAAAGATTTGATCCTGCAAAACAAAGAGACAACGGTCATATAATGTGTATAAATGAAACTCATACCTTAGCTTATGTTTGGTATGTCCTTGGCCGTTGATCAGAAGCATTCTTCAATCGTAGCATTCTGGCCTCGGAAGCTTGAGCTAGTGTCGATGCTACTTCCTGAGCTAGTGCCGATGCTACTTCCTGAGCTAGTCGTGATGCTATAGATTGTCAGTCCTTTTTGAGCTGAGCTGAATAGTGTTGAGCTATCCATCCTGATGAAGACTTGTTCCTGCTCTTGGTCAGTAGCTTGACTCAGTAGACTTTGCACAGCTTCATTGACTTGGTTCCTCAAAGCCTTTGTTGCTGACCTTGTCAATGGACCTTTCCTGATGATGGGCATTGGATCTTTGGCTTCTGGTTCTATGGCCTCATCATACCCTCCCCCTTGAAGAGGTTCTGTCCTCAGAACTGATTGACCTGCATCATAAGGAGCTAAATCAGAAACATTGAACGTTGGAGAAATGTTTAACTCACCTGGCAGCTCAAGCTTGTATGCGTTGTCATTGATCTTCTCCAAGACTCGGAATGGCCCATCTCCTCTTGGTGTTAGCTTCGACTTCCTCTGATTGGGAAACCTTTCTTGCCTCATGTGTAGCCAGACCCAATCTCCTGGTTCAAATATCACCTCCTTTCTTCCTTGGTTAGCTTTCAGCCTATGCTTCTCGGTTTTCTTCTCTACATTCTCCTTAACTCTTTGGTGTAGCTTCTTGACAAAGCTTGCTTTTGCTTCTCCTTCTGTACTTGTATAGATAGCTTGAGGCAAAGGGGCAAGGTCTAAAGGAGCTAAAGGATTAAACCCATACACAACTTCAAAAGGAGAGTGGTTAGTAACCGAATGCTTAGCATGATTATAGGCAAACTCAATGAATGGCAAGCAAGATAACCAGTTGTTTATATTCTTACCAACCGTCGCTCTTAGGAGTGTTGATAGAGTCCGGTTTACTACCTCAGTTTGTCCATCTGTTTGGGGATGACAAGTGGTGGAATAGAGCAGATTGGTGCCCAACTTCCTCCAAAGTACCCTCCAAAAGTGGCTCAAGAACTTTGTGTCCCTGTCCGAAACAATAGTTCTTGGAATTCCATGCAACTTGACCACTTCCTTAAAGAATAGATCAGCTATCTGCACAGCATCGTTAGTCTTGTTGCAAGCAATAAAATGAGCCATTTTAGAAAACCTATCAACAACTACAAAGATGGAGTCCTTGTTGTTGATCTTGGGCAATCCTAAAACAAAATCCATTGAAATGTCCACCCATGGTGTGTTAGGAATTGGTAAAGGCATATATAAACCATGTGGATGTAACCTGGACTTGGCCTTTAGGCATGTGATGCATTTGGCACAGAACCTTTCCGCATCTCTCTTCAAGTGTGGCCAAAAGAAATGCTCCTTCAAGACACTATAAGTCTTGTCTCTGCCAAAATGTCCCATCAAACCTCCTCCATGAGCCTCTCTAGTGATCAACTCCCTCATGGAACCTTGTGGAATGCACAGCCTTTTCTCCTTGAACAGAAAACCATCTTGTTGATAGAACACCCCAAATGCTGCCTTAGATGTCTCCTGGTACACGTCCTTAAAGTCTGGATCATCAGCATACATGTCCTTGATGTGCTCAAATCCCATGATCTTAGACTCCATGGTGGTTATGAGAGCATGGCGCCTTGATAGTGCATCTGCTACAATGTTTTCTTTCCCCTTCTTGTACTTGATCACATAGGGAAAAGTTTCTATGAACTCCAACCACTTTGCATGCCTTTTCTTAAGAGTAGTCTGCCCTCTTAAGTGCTTTAGAGTCTCATGATCTGTATGTATCACAAACTCTTTAGAAAGCAAGTAATGTTGCCAAGTTTCCAGTGACCTCACCAGAGCATACAACTCTTTGTCATATGTTGGGTAGTTGAGTGTTGCACCACTCAGCTTCTCACTAAAGTAAGCTACGGGTCTGCCTCCTTGTATCAGTACTGCACCTATTCCTGTACCAGAAGCATCACACTCAATCTCAAACATTTTATCAAAGTTAGGAAGTACCAATACTGGTGCATTGGTGAGACTGGTTTTGAGCCGTGTGAATGCTTGCTCCTGTGCCTCTCCCCATTCAAATGCTTTGTCCTTCTTGATCACCGAGGTAAGAGGTGCTGCTATGGTGCTGAAGTCCTTGACAAACCTCCTGTAGAAGCTTGCTAGGCCATGGAAGCTTCGGATATGTCCTATTGTTGTAGGTGTTGGCCAATCTTGTATTGCCTTGATCTTCTCATCATCCACCTTAAGTCCCTGTGAACTTACAACAAATCCTAGGAAAACCAATTGATCAGTGCAAAAGATGCATTTCTTTAAGTTTGCATAAAGACCTTCTGATCTAAGTGTTTGCATAACCTGTTCTAGATGCTTAACATGATCATCCAAGCAGTGGCTATAAATCAGTATGTCATCAAAATATACTACCACAAACTTGCAAATAAAAGCTCTTAGAACCTGGTTCATTAGTCTCATGAATGTGCTGGGAGCATTGGTGAGACCAAATGGCATGACAAGCCATTCATACAGCCCTTGCTTGGTTTTGAAGGCTGTTTTCCACTCATCTCCTTCCTTCATTCTGACTTGGTGATATCCACTCTTCAAGTCTATCTTTGAGAAGATGGTTGCTCCACTTAGCTCATCAAGCATGTCATCAAGTCTTGGGATAGGATGTCTGTACTTGATTGTGATGTTGTTTATGGCCCTGCAATCAACACACATTCTCCATGTACCATCCTTCTTTGGGACGAGTAGAACTGGTACAGCACATGGACTCAAGCTTTCCCGGATATATCCCTTTGATATCAGCTCTTGAACTTGCTTTTCCAGCTCCTTAGCCTCTTCTGGATTCACTCTATAAGCTGGCCTATTGGGCAATGGAGCTCCTGGTACCAAATCAATTTGGTGTTCAATGCCTCTCAGTGGTGGAAGTCCAGCTGGTATGTCCTCTGGAAAGACATCCTTGAATCTGTCCAATAGCTCAGTCACGGCTAAGGGATGCTCCTGCTCTTCCGAACCTGAAAGATACCCTTCTCTAAAGATCATGAGTAGTACATGCTCTTTATGCTCCAAAGATTTCAGAACATTAGAAGGTGAAACAAAAAGATTGGTCTTACTTACCTTGGAACCTTTGTCCATTGCTTTCTGCATTTCATACACCTCTTGTGGTGTTAATGGAGCTAGGTTGTGCTTCTTGTTCTGATGTGTGAAACTGTAGATGTTGGTCCTTCCATGGTGCACAGTTTCTTTATCAAATTGCCATGGTCTCCCTAAGAGTAGATGACCTGCTTGCATTGGCACAACATCACATTTCACTTGATCCTTGTACTTACCTATGCTGAATGGTACCATGACTTGCTCAGCTATCTTCATCTCAGTCTCATCATTGAGCCACCTTAATCTGTATGGTCTTGGATGCTTGGTCTTTTGCAGCTTCAGTTTGTCTACTAGGTAAGCACTAGCAACATTAGTACAAGATCCTCCATCTATGATCAGGCTACATACCTTGGCGTCAATGGTGCATCTGGAATGAAAGATATTCTCTCTCTGGATTGTTTCTGGCTCAAACAATGCACTAAGGGCTCTCCTGGTCACAAGTATCTCTCCCACGTCTGGATAATCCGTCACCTCTTCTTCGGATTCCGCTAGCTCAAGATCTGCCTCATCTTGTGACTCAATGTCTCCATTGTCCCTTAACACCATCACCCGCTGGTTTGGACAATCTCTAGCATAATGACCTTTCCCTTGGCACTTGAAACATGTAATGTCTCTGGACCTTTGAGGTGGAGCCTTGCTGGTGTCGGGTTTGTTACCCTTGGGCTGCTCATAGTTAGATTTCTTGATCTTTGAGTCAGCTTCTGTCGCTTTGCCTTTGTCTTGGTTCCGTTGAGGCTGATTCCAAGTTGTCCTGCTTCGACTGGTTGCAGCAACCTTCCTCTTGATGTGTTGCTCAGCTTGGACAGCTAAATGCAACAATCCTTCAAGATCTTCATAAGGCTGTCGCTCTACCTTGCGTGCAATCCTATCCTGAAGACCATCTAGAAACTGAGCCATCAAAGTTTCTTCTGAGTCATCTACCTCCAGCCGGTTCTTCATGGTTTCAAACTCCTCAAAATAATCTTCAACTGACTTGTTTCCTTGAGAGAGTTTCCTGAACTTCTTCTGAAGATCTCTATGGTAGTAAGCTGGGACGTATCTCTTCCTTAGAGCATACTTCATGTCATCCCAATTGCTTAACTGACCATGTCTTAACCTCCTTCTCTCTGATACTTCTCTGTCCCACCACGCCAATGCATTATCAGTGAGTTGAGCTGCAGCTAAGGAGACTTTTCTTGCTTCAGAGTATTGGTAGTACTCATAGATGTACTCCATTCTTCTTTCCCAATCCAGATAAGCTTCCGGATTCACCTTTCCAGCAAAAGTAGGAGCCGTGAGCTTCAAGTCTTTGCCTCCACGTCTCTGATCATCATCCTCATTGCCTCTGCCTCTATCTCCACGCCTAGGCTGGTGATAGTTTCTCCTTCCTCTGCCCCTGCCATGGATGTTAAATCCCCTTCCTCCCTGATTTGGATCAGGAGGTAACTCATCTTCCTCTAACTCAGGCATCTCTTCATCGGTTGTTTCTTCTTCTCGCTGCCTATGATTTCTATTCAAGTTGCGGATTGGTTCTCGGTGAATAGGCCTCTGTTCTAGCTGAGTGAGCCTACCACTGATGTCTCTCATGGTTTCAAGCAACTGATTCATGGTGAGTTGATCTTGTCCAACTTCTTCTCCCATTAGTACCTGAAACTGACACAAGCGAGTATCAAGGTCTAACAAATAAGTTTTGAAGAAAGGTAAAGGTTAAACTGAATGGTAACAATGAAATATATATTTTTTTTTTGTTTTTATGTAAATAAAAAGAGAAAGTCGAAATTGAAAGCTATGGATGCAAGAGTAATGATGCAATATGGAGTTTCCTTTTCTTGAGAAATCGATGAAACAAAAATGGAAATAGGTATATTTTTTTTTTGCATTTTGATTATGATTTCGAAAACTATTGAAACAAAAGAGGTAACTAATAAAAACAAACAGATTTTTTTGGTTTTTATGCAAGGAATCCGAATCAAACAAGACTCAAAATGAAAAGATGAAGATGAACACACTTTTTTTTTTTTTTGATTTAAAGATGCAAATGAAAACTAATGAAAGTAAAAAGGTTTATGGATAGAAAACACCTGTTTAGGAGCCTTTCGGCTCTGATACCAGATGATGTAGCCCCGGAGCAGAAGCTTGAGTGATGGGTTGATGGAGATCGAACCACGGGCTTAAGAGCTCTCTTGGTTTGATCGACTTGGATGGAAGGTGAGTAGAGATGGGATTGTTCCTGCTGGCTTAAAAGCTCTCTCAGAAATAATCAGTGGATGGAATGGATTGAGGTCGCCACAAGATCCTATGAGTCTGAATCTTGATGAGACAAAAGCCTTCTCTTTGTTTGAATCACACAAAACAATAGAGAAAACAAGTTTGCGGTTTCTTTACTTGAAGAAAACACTCGGTGTACTTTATTGATCTAGGGTAAATGATACACGGCTGTGAGAGGGGACTTTATAAACAGTCCAAACAGCTATGCCCTTCGAGGGGACTTGAAGCAAATAAAACATAAAAGGAAAGTACTGACTCAATTGGGACCTAATGAAATAAAGACTACAACGGCTACTTTTTGATTGAAACTACTAAGGGAAACAAAGATTTGATCCTGCAAAACAAAGAGACAACGGTCATATAATGTGTATAAATGAAACTCATACCTTAGCTTATGTTTGGTATGTCCTTGGCCGTTGATCAGAAGCATTCTTCAATCGTAGCATTCTGGCCTCGGAAGCTTGAGCTAGTGTCGATGCTACTTCCTGAGCTAGTGCCGATGCTACTTCCTGAGCTAGTCGTGATGCTATAGATTGTCAGTCCTTTTTGAGCTGAGCTGAATAGTGTTGAGCTATCCATCCTGATGAAGACTTGTTCCTGCTCTTGGTCAGTAGCTTGACTCAGTAGACTTTGCACAGCTTCATTGACTTGGTTCCTCAAAGCCTTTGTTGCTGACCTTGTCAATGGACCTTTCCTGATGATGGGCATTGGATCTTTGGCTTCTGGTTCTATGGCCTCATCACTTTCTATTTAAAAAATGAAGTATAAGATTAAATTGATTATATATATACACTAAAGATTAATTAAAATAGTTAAAACATAAAATTGCATAATATTAAAAATAAAAACACATAAAATTACATAATTAAAATCAAAGACACATAAAAATTAGATAATTAAAACCAAACACATAAAAGTTACATAACTTGTTGACAAAAAAAGTTACATAACTAAAACCAAAACACATAAAAATTACATAATTAAAACCAAACATAGATAAAATTACATAATTAAAATCAAACACACAATAATTTAATTATACTCGGGAAAATCATTTCCGCCTCCGCTAAGCAAATCATAGTACTAGCTAAAATCTTGTTGCTCGCTTGGTGATCTTGGATCTCTATCTTGAGATTGTTGTCCTTCAACTTGATTTCCTTGAGTTTGATCTTCTTGATAACGAAATATTTGATATTGAGATGCATGATATTGGCTTTGAGAACCTTCTATGTGTTCTTCATATTGGTTTGTTGGTGCTCCTTAGCTCAAAATCTCTACTCTTTCACTTTTAATATATGCACGTCTTGCTAGATCAGTTATAGTACTCAAATCCACGAGTAACATTTTACGCTCACGTTTCTTTCTTTGTACCTCGAGTTTCTGTCTTTTAATTTCGTTTCTTTCATTAGTACCTTTAACCATAGCTTTGAGAAGTTTATCATTTTGCTCCATCATTTGTTTAAATTGTGCATCAGAATGTTGTATTTTCCTTGCTTTCTTCACACCCATAGGTTTGTTTGATAAATTACCAGCGGACTCTTCATTGTTTATATTTAGATCGAATGAATTCATACCAGGGGACGGCGATGACTCATCTTGGATTGATGAAGATGACATAATATTACAACTTTCTTCTAGGAATGCATTGACTCTATTATTGTGGTTATTTTCAAATTTATCCATACCTTGAAGGGTAGGCCATATGTGATGGAATTTGAATCCTTTCTTGTATTTGAGATCCTGTGTTAATAACATCTTCGCTTGGTTTACCTGATTTAATAATGACAAAGACAAAATGTAAAACAAGTAAGTAAACGAAAAAATAATAAAGATAAAGCAACTGCAAAAATATTAGTTATATAGATACACTTACAATGTCTTGCTCAGAAGCACCGCTAAGATTTTTATGTTCAATCTGGTTAGCGCATCCCCTCAGCTTTGAGACTGCAGAAAGAATTGTTGTCATTCGAGTTTGCAAAGATCTTCTTGGTCTTGGTTGAGTTTGAGAAATCTCAGATTTTTTATATTCGGTTTGAACTCTTGCCCAAAACTGATCTCATGATTGGTTTATCCCCATGATTGGATTTTGGGAAACATCAAGATACACATGACATAATTGTTGATCTTCTTCAATAGAAAATGACTTAGAGCGAAACAAGGCCATTTTAGAAAGAATATTTGCAGTAAGAAAACGATTTTGAGATATGTGATCATTCAACAAGAAGTTTACATTTTATAGAGTAGTGAAGGCAAAAGAATGGTTAAATCTTGTCCACATGAAATCAACGGCTAAGATTCTTTCATATTTTTCTGAGATTGTGATAATTGATAGGAGAAGATGTGACTAATCAATGCAACAGTTAGATCTTGGTCGATAAAAATCAACAGCTAAGATTGTTTCGTATTTTTATGAGATTGTGATAATTGATATGGACAAGATCTGACTAATCAATGCAACGATTAGTTCTTGGTCGATAAAAATCAACGGCTAAGATTGTTTCGTATTTTTATGAGTTTGTGATAATTAATAGGATAAGATGTGACTAATCAATGCAACGGTTAGATCTTTGTCAATAAAAATCAACGCTAATATTGTTTCGTATTTTTCTGAGATTGTGATAATTGACATGGACAAGATGTGACTAATCAATGCAACAATTAGATTTTGGTCGATAAAAATCAACGGCTAAGATTCTTTCGAATTTTTCTGAGATTGTGATAATTGATATGGACAAGATGTGACTAATCAATGCAACAGTTATATATTGGCCGATAAAAATCAACGGCTAAGATTCTTTCGTATTTTTCTGAGATTGTGATAATTGATATGGACAAGATGTGACTAATCAATGCAACAGTTAGATCTTGGTCGATAAAAATCAACGGCTAAGATTCTTTCGTATTTTTCTAAGATAGTGATAATTGATATGAACAAGATGTGACTAATCAATGCAATGGTTAGATCTTGGTCGATAAAAATCAATGACATTGATCAATTTGCTTACACTATAAAATGCATATCATGTTTGCAAAAAAAAAAAAAAAATACACCATCATCTTCTATTAATTTTTATTCAAGATGAATTTCAACTACAGAAGTTCATCTTAATACCACCTTCTTCTTCTTTGGACGATGATTATTACGAGGATATAGAGAAGCATGTTGTTCCTAAAATTACTACAAACAACAATTTTCTCGTCACTCGTAATCTATTTAACTCAGAGGGTCCGCATTGTGGATCTATTCATATAGTGATCAACCGTGACCGGAAAAATGCTTCTCGCAATCTCTTCAATGATTATTTTTCAGATAATCATTTGTTTCCAGAAGCGGTGTTCCGACGAAGATTCCGGATGAGACGTCCATTGTTTATGCATATATATGATGTTATACAAAGACATGACAATTACTTTGTCCAGCGAAGAGACGGTGTCGGAAAACTTGGGTTACCTGGTTTGCAAAAAATAACTAATGTATTTCGAATGTTGGCGTACGGTTTACCGACGGATTCCATTGATGAGTATATCAAAATAGGAGAGACCACATCTATAGAAAGTATGAAGCGATTTTTTCGTGATGTTGTCGAGGTGTTTGGAAGCCGCTACCTTCGATCACCTAATGCTGACGATGTTGCACGGCTACTCCGCATTGGTGAAAGCCGAGGATTCTCAGGTATGTTGGGTAGTTTAGATTGTCTTGGAAATGGAAAAACGGCCCAACAGCTTGGGGAGAACAATATGTTGGTCGTAGTAGATCTCCTACTATTATTCTAGAAGTTGCAGCCGATTATGATCTTTGGATTTGGCATGCATATTTTGGTCTACCAAGATCTAACAATGATATAAATATGCTAGAAGCATCTCATATTTTTGCAAATTAGCTTAAGGAACCGCTCCACCCGCCAATTATGTAATTAACGGCAAAATTTTTGATATGGGTTATTATATAGCTGATGGTATATATCCAAAGTGGTCCACTCTTGTTCAAACAATTCACGATCCACGTGGTTCCAAAAAGCATTTTTTTTGCAAAGAGGCAAGAAGCTTGTAGAAAAGACGTGGAACATGCATTTGGAGTATTGCAATCGAGATTTGCAATTGTGGTTGGACTAGCACGCTTTTGGAGTATAAAAGTATTACATGATATATTGACAACTTGTATCATAATGCATAATATAATCATAAAGGATGAATGTGATGTTAATGCAACAATTGAAGAACAAACAGAAGTTCTAGCTACGTAAGTTGAGATGGTGGGTGATGATGATGCTCGGTTTCAAGAATTCTTAGCTCGACACATGAAGATCAAAAACTGAGAAGCACATATTGAACTTCGTGATGTTTTAGTTGAACATTTGTGGTCTGAATATAGTAATAATGAGAATTAGTATAGTGTAATTTATTTTTGGTTATTTATAATTTATGTATTGTAACTTTTTATGTATGACGGATTGTAGTTTAAAATTTCAATTATAATTTATTACTTAATAATTAGTATTTATATTATTTTAAATTTATGCATTAATTTTTTTTTATCTTAACTGATTATAATTTTAAATTTTATTTTTAATTAATCAGTTACAAGAATAATTAGTATTTATTAAACTATTTAACAATAAACATAATCTAAAATTTAATAATATAATATTAAAGAATATTTTTTTAGTGTGAAATTTGGTGTTGTGGGCGGAGATGAAAAAACACCAAAATATCAAATTTGGTGTTTTGGTGTACACCAAATTTGGTGTTTGGGTTGAAGTGGCCTAAGGCTTACTCTTCATAATTATATTGAAACATAGAATAAATTATTTTCTTTTTGACCAAAAAGGAATAAATTGATTTCATATCACTCTTAATATAAATATTTGTTTGTAGTTTTTTTTTTTTTTTTTTGTCAACATATTTGTTTGTAGTTAATTTTCTTATTATCATATTTTAATTATAATATTACTCTCTTTTTTGGTCAACCAATTATAAAATTACTTAAGAGGCACTATTATTGGTCAGTTCTATGATTTACTACTCATTGGTAAAAATAAAATTGACATTATCCATCTCCCAAAGTTGTCGTATTTGTCACATTTAACATTATCCAATTCACTTATCTACGTACAACCCATCTGGTCTCCCTCTTCATCTGGACGTTAAGAATCGCCGACGTGTTCCCTTATTTATCGGATTTTCCCAATTTATTTTTGATTTAGATATTATTTCTTTTGGATTCTGGGGGAGGAATCTCGTCTTGGGTCCCTGTGTTTTCCTTTTTCTGATTCTGGAATAAATCTCGATCGCGATTTGGTCAAGTCTCTCGAAGCATCGGGATTTCAATCTTGTTTGTCTTTTTCAGGTTGATAGAATTTTCTCTCGTTGTCGCTTTCCCGGAAAATTTGGCGGATAACGGGGAAAATTTCAGATTATTTTTGTCGGTTAATCTCTAAATTCTGAGTTGGGAGAAAAAGTGATGCAACGAATCGTAGATAACGCTCTCGCTGTCACCAAAGAGTGAGTCTTTTTTTTCTCTCTTTGATGACTTGCATTCGTCTGTATATCCTTCTCGTCTATATTCTTATTGGTGATTGTTATAGTGTTGATGGATTGTGTTATCCTCATTCGAAGCTTCAAGCTTCTTCTTTTAACTATTGGTGTTGGCTGTGAACTTCTTGTTAGGTGTTGTTCTTGTCCGGTTGTCCCTTATGCTGTTGTGTAACCACTAACAAGCGTAGTTATGGTTTGGCTTTTAGTGCAGGTCAGTGAAAACTGTAACATATGAGTCTTTGAACAACATTGCAAGATGCATTAATGGAGTATCAGCTCTTCTCTTGACTCTTCTTCCTGGGAAGGCTAATATTCTTGAAGGTATCCATGGCTGGGAACTCAGGCCTACATTGCGTGGACCACGTTTACCTCGGTGGATGCATAAGTACAATAAACATTTCTGAATCCTGTTATGATTTTTGCGAGCTGCAACTACAGTTACATTTGCTAATCTTACTCTTTTTGGATGGCAGTGGGGTCTCTTCTTTCAATGAGTTCATTCATGAGATCTCTGTTGATTCTGATACTTCAAGCTTGGAGTATTATTCTGGAGAAGAAAGTGATGGCTCGCTGCCTCCAACACCATCATCTCAAAGCTCAGGCTTCTCTTGGGCCAGTGCTTCTGCAAAGGATGAAAGCCACTGGACTGAGTGGATTACTTTCATTCTTTGGTGGTTGATATTTCCTTTACGGATCTTGATATGGGTACCACAGTATTTTCTGCGTTTATTCTCTAAACGAAGTTCAAGAACTCCTATGAGCCCAAGAAGGAACCAACATTCACCTAGACCTCGTTTTAGCAAGACTAACTCAATCAAAGACCATGATGTTCCCAACCGAACTACTGATAGAAGACGCGGAGTCATTGAGGTTTGTGGATGAAGCATCTAACGAATATTTAATATTCCCTTGTTAAGCATATCACTGCTGTTCGATCATGTTTGTGTGCTTTAAAGCCTTTTCACACATTCTTCCTACTTGATGTGCTTTATTTTGCAGGATCTCCATCTTGCTATCGAGATCGGCATAGAAGCAATTTTTGATTTTTTTCACAGGGCTACACATCTTCTTCTTTCTCCATCCAAAGCTTTTGCAACAATGTTATCATGGTTCTCTTCTCCCAGTCACAGCCGTAAAGAAAACCATGATGATGTTTCAGATGATGAAACTGTGCAGACTGCCACTTTAGGAGATACTGATCCATCTCTTACAGAAAGGCCCACGCGCTTATACAACTCTATGAACACAGATACTCGAACGTGTCAAGATGTCATAACAGAGCTGGGGTAGGGGCAGCTTAGATGTCTTGTGTTCTTCTTTTTCCCCTCTCATTCTCAAGTACTTGATGTTTACTAATTTTCTCTCCTACTTTAATAGGTACCCTTACGAAGCCATTCGTGTTGTTACATCTGATGGATATGTTCTTCTCTTGGAAAGGATACCAAGGTATAACTTTGTTGTGATATATCACGCTCACTTGTGCATCCTGTACATTTCCTGTTTTAGTATCTCTTCCTTAAGTATGTGATCCCTGACTGCTTTTCTTGTCTTTGCAGACGTGATGCTAGGAAAGCTGTTTATCTACAGCATGGGATTTTGGATTCTTCAATGGGGTGAGTTTCATGGTCTATTTCTTAGATGACTTGCAAACTTCTTAAGCTGAAAGGTTGAGGAAATATTGTTTTCTATATTGATGTTGCATAAAATTCTTTGCATAATTTGTTATCCTCATTCTTTTTCTATTTGTGCGTTCTTCTTCAGATGGGTATCTAATGGGGTTGTTGGATCTCCAGCTTTTGCTGCGTATGACCAAGGTTCAAGCTTCAACTTTTTCATCCTCCAATCTTTTATTAATTCACATACCAACTGCTGGGATCCTTACTCTCTTTTCCTTCACAGGTTATGATGTTTTCTTGGGGAACTTCCGCGGTTTAGTTTCAAGAGATCATGTGAACAAGAACATATCCTCAAAAGAGTGAGTTCTTGATTTCAAGTTTGCTTCATAGTTTGTCTACTTGCTCTGGCTAGTTTCCTTATGACTGTGTTTTCCTGAGAGATTTGCTTGATGTTGATGTTGATCAAATGCAGGTACTGGCGCTACTCCATTAACGAGCACGGTACTGAGGATATCCCAGCGATGATAGAAAAAATCCATGAAATCAAAACATCAGAATTGAAGCTCAGCCAGCCTAATATCGATGAGGAGATCAACCAGGCGGAGCCTTATAAGCTCTGTGCCGTATGTCATAGTTTAGGTGGTGCTGCGATTCTAATGTACGTCATCACTCGCAAAATCAAGGAGAAGCCACACAGACTCTCCCGACTGATCCTACTTTCACCTGCTGGATTTCACGAGGACTCCAACTTTGTTTTCACATTGGTTGAGTACATATTCCTTTTTGTGAGTCCGGTATTGGCACGCATCGTGCCTGCCTTCTACATACCAACAAGATTCTTCAGGATGCTTCTGAACAAGTTAGCCCGTGACTTTCACAACTACCCTGCTCTTGGTGGACTGGTCCAAACTCTAATGAGTTATGTAGTTGGTGGAGACAGCTCGAATTGGGTTGGAGTCTTAGGATTACCTCATTACAACATGAACGATATGCCAGCTGTCTCCTTTGGTGTTGCGCAACATCTTGCTCAGATCAAACACACAGGTAAATTCAGGATGTTTGATTACGGAAGCAAATCAGCTAACATGAAGGCTTATGGCTCTCCAGAGCCGCTTGATCTAGGGGAGTCATACAAGTTCATTAATGTGCCTGTGGATCTAGTAGCGGGAAAGAAAGACAAGGTGATTCGGCCTTCCATGGTGAGGAAACACTACAAGTTGATGAGAGATGCTGAGGTTGATGTATCGTTTAATGAGTTTGAGTATGCTCACCTTGATTTCACATTCTCACACCGAGAAGAACTTTTGGCATATGTGATGTCGCGGCTTATGCTTGTAGAAGTGACACCAGGCCAACAAAGGCAGACCAGCCAGAAAGGTATGAAGTTGAAGAAGAAGAAAAAGGAGGGTACAGTAGTGTAAGTAGCTTAAACCAAAGCATGCCCAGTGTGGTCAATGCCTGGCGTCTTTGTATTGTCTTGTTGTGTGTTTGAGCTTCATTTGTGCGTTCTATGTTGATCTCCTCTGGATTGGCTGTAATAGTGTACATAATGTAAACTGTGTTCTCTTGATGAAACGATTTTGTTATCGGAGATGCCTTTTCAGCAATGTGATATATGTTTCTATAAAAAATTATGATGCCGTGAAGTATAAGCTAATGCTGCGAATCCAGAAAATTACTCCATTTCACTGCAATGGGCAAATCAATTATGGTACATTGACATATCTAGTGGACCTGTAATTGAATGGCTGTCAGGTTTTCGTAAGTCACGTGGAGAAAAAACCAGGAAACTAGAATGATGATTTGTTTTGGGGAGAGTTAAAAGAATGAAACAGAACATAGGAGAAGGAAATCAGAATCCTCAATGAAGCCCTAGTGAAAAAGATGAATCATTGAAGCTCTAATGGATCTTGAAGAAGTGATGCTCTTTGCGGATTTGAAAGCAGAAGTTCCTGCATGTCCCTTGGAAGTACACTGAACACAGCTTGTAAATCCTTCTTCAGTTTCTCAAAAGTTGCTTCTGAATCTGCACCGCCTCTTCCTCCTGGTTCACGCGACTGCAAAAGATTGTTTTCAGTATGTTAAAAGAGTTCGGTTCAACTGCAGAGGGAACTGGTCCATGTCTATCATCACAGTATTTTCGAAGAGACTTCTACAAAACAGGAAGATCTTCTATACCAATTCTCGAATGCTAAGCATGGGAGTTTTCCAAGAATCTAACGCAGAAGAAACATGGCCATGCAAATGCAATCAAGATTCAAAGGGATGATAAACATACTTTGACTTCTTCATTAATGTATTTCTCAATGGCATTGAAGGAATCCACAGCTTCCAACTCATTCATCTGAGAAGTAATCTGCCGCATATCAGTCTTCATTCTAGCCAGCCTCCATAATCTACGTTGTTCTTGCTCAGCAACAGCACGCCGTCTTTGGAACCAGGGGATAAAATTAGGCCCTCGTAGAAACCGCCTGGAACATTGGTTTAGCAAGGAAACCAAATATCAGGGACAATAAATCCAGAAACTGTGAAACTCAAATGATGTTGTTCATATGGAAGAGACAGTATATACCTATACAAGTCGGGCCAGTTGGATTTCATGCGTTTAGACAAAAACTTCCCTACACCTCTCGCAGATAAATTTGAAAGGAATTCATCAGCACCAAATGATGGGAGCGCAGGAGGTGTAACATACGGGGAAGATCCATCAGAAGGGGCGTTAACCTGGAAATATGGACCAAAAGGGGCCAAGAAGTTCGTAGTTAATTCCAAGAAATGCCGTCGCAGAATCTCATTATTCACAACTGACATTGATTCCTCAACCCTTGGTGACATCCCAGCATCAACAAGTCTATTCAAAATAGAAGTGTCTGGCTTGGTTACTGCAGAGTAGGTGGTCCAGACAGCTTCCTTGTGCTCTGTCATGAGACACAGAGGTCCATCTCTCCTAAGTTTTACTGCATTTAGCAAATTTGTAGGAGAGAATCTTCTTAACGAAAGCTGTTGAACACCTAATCCTTCGGTTTTACCAGATAATCTACCAGCCGACCTACTTGTAAAGGCTACACGGTTTGAGTTTGGAGCAGGGGTTCCAACTGACACAACATGAGGGATATTGCGAAGTGCTTTAAGGAAAAAGAGGTTGGTGACACCCAAAACCATCGGCGGGAAAGTGTCTCCTTCTCGAAGTGAGTTTAGCCGAGCAAATCCTGGATCATGAATAGTGAAATACGGTCTAAAGTCGACGCTACAAAATAAAGGCGCAACCAAACTCACAAGACAAGCAACCGCCTCTGAACATTGCGGAGGTGTTGGCGCTATGATAAGGATAGGCTCGCCTATAAGTAACAATTCCCACAATGTCCATAGCTGCAACAATAGTCCCCGGTATATACCAAAAAGATCCGCGTCATGGAAAAGACCTTGAGGAACAGACTGATTCGTAGGGAGTAAAGGAGCCATGGAAGAAGCAGATTCCTCATATAAAATCCCATTTTCCAATGGAAGGCTATGAGCAGGCGGCAAGTTCACCTTAAGCATTGCATTACCAATCGGCAGCTCCATGAGCTTACCAGGCACAGGAACAGGCCATGTAGAGACATAACCAGCAATATGTTCAATAGCTTTGTTTCCAACATCAAAATACAAAGGACCAATGATTTGCAGCAAGGGTCTAAAAACACTAGAGTAAGGCGTATGTGATAATATCACCACAGATTTCTGTTCACCTCCTCTTTTCAATCTCTCATCATGTCTCTGCCTATTAAACACATAACCATACAAGTACCTATCATCACCATCTATCTCCTCAGTGTTCTTCTTCGGTCTACGAAACCGGAAAAAGAAAATGCAGTCATGTATGCTTGCACGGTTATGATGCTGCGAGACAGAATCAGGGAAGGAGTTGAATGAAACCTCGATCTCCTCTTCTTGTGAGAGACAGTCTGGTGGATAACACTCTTCTAAGATCTGTCCTTGTTCGAGATCAAACCTCATAATGCAGAATGCGTGAACCCATCGTTTCAAAGACTCGGGATTAGGCTTTATACTAAGCTCAGGCTTCATAGAAAAGGATGGAGACCGACTCATTTCAAAGATAACCAACAAATTCTCTCCTACCCATCAAATGAATCTCCCAGTTACGGGGTCTTCATCATACCCTATACTTGCCCAATAAACGAGATTCATCAAAGCTTATTATACAAACGCCTGGAAAAGCTCTCTCTATACTCTATATAAACACTTTCCCTGTATGGAATTAATACTCAAAGAAAGAAACTTGTAAGCTCAAAATGCTAGATCAGATCAACAACAGCCATTTTAGCAGCTCCAAAGCCTTTCTTTAATCGAATCACCACATCGAATACAAGAACAGAGCCTGGTTCCGAGGGGCGTGCAAACTGTGGGAGAAATTAAGGTTTTGTGAGAGGAGAAGATGAAGAAGCATAAAAACGTGATAATCAGATATCAAAGTCTGGGTTTTTCGATTTGATTCGAAGAAGCTGAACGGAAGGCTAAACTCAGGAATAAATGATGGTGATGATTCATGGAGCATGATGTTAGTTGTTGTATCTCTCTCTAAATTGCACAAAAAGGGACTCTATTTTTAACTCTTGTAAAAATGGAACCTAAAAGTTCTGACTTCTTAATGCAAATAAGCTACTTTACTATGTGGTTCTATTGGGCCAACCGTTTAGGCCCATAATGATTCGACCAGTGATTTTTCCGTTAACATAATAAACAGCGGAGATGACATATGCTCACAGACGCTATAGATATTTTTAAAAGGAAATGGCAAAATATTTTGCCTCTATGATGGTTCTATATTCAACATGTTTGGTCGATGTGTTTCTCGTTCGCACATCGAGCAGAACATCAAACGCATTCTTTCCCCAAATGGGCGATGCGTAATTTTTGGTGGTATTGTTGATAGTTGTTATAGTACCTGTTAAGATATGATGAATGGCTATGTTCAAAAACTTTGAGAATTCTTAACCATCAACTGGAGGAATCATCATCTTTGAGTTTTGATGTATCCAGTGATCCTGGTGTTGCTTCTGCAAAGTAATATGATGTTTCTTTTATTCAACGGGAACGAAGCAAAGGATCAAAACAAGTCCCGACTTTCTCAAGAATTTCTACACCAGCAACTGTAATAAGGTTTCCTCTCGGACTAGAAACAGATCAAAATAAACAAACAAGAGTCTGTCCGCAGGAGATTTGCTCCAAGATGTCGAAGATAGCAAATCCAGGGCGGTTAATAACAATCCTTTATTTGCTTCTTCTCTTAAACGTTTGTTTGTTGTTCCCAGTCGTAGCAACAACTGGTGTCTCTTGTTGAGGATCATCATCAGGTAGAATGGTGTGAAAGAACTTCTTGGAGGAACCAACTTGGTTGCAGATTAACTTGAGCATCTTTCTCCCTCTCATCCATTTCAGCATCAGCTTCATATGAGTTTTGCTGTTCAATCCACTTAACCCAGCTTCCTGTTGTTATGTTAACACACACTGAATCATGGTTCTCTCGCTATCGTATCAATACTATTCAAAGCATTTCAAACCCCTAAAATTCTTAAGAACTCTAGCTGAAACAAACCAAGCCAACTAAACACAACATTAAGGACACGCACAATCTAGTTATACTAACAGACACGACACTGAGGATCTGAATCAAGATGTCGGGATTGTTAACAAGTACGATTTCAAATCAATTTGAGTGGAGGTTTTAGGAAGATTCAGATGAATATAATAAACATAGAAATGAGAGAGTAAAAAAACCTGGGCGCGGAGCCATGTGTTGGGAACGGAAAGAGGGCCATGTTTCTTAAAGAGATCGTAGAGAGAATTGGAAATGATGTTAGCTTCTTGGATCGAAACCTTAGGGTTTATCTTCCGTACGTTTACAGCTCGTTCTCTAGACATGTATCTCACCAACAGAGAGTTACAGCCCATCTCATTCTCGAAAAGAGATGCGGCTCTACAGAGCTTCCTCAGTCCTCCTCCGCCACCGGTGAACCACATTGTCTCTTCCTGCCGTCACTCTCTCGCTCGATTTCTTTCTGCCGGGATTAAGTTAGGTCTCTCTCGCTTCGCCTTTGAATTTTGCAAAACGAAAAGCCCACTGGGCTAGATTCGGGCCCAATCTAAGTCGTTTAAAAAATATCTGTCCAGTACCAATTTACCATAATCACCCGCCGAAAATAGTAAATTACTCACATCTGCTTGTTCAGTGAAACTTCAACTTAATCTTGGTTGGAACTTGGGTTGGCGTGCTAGAAATGTTTTTTTTGTGTTGTCAATAAGATAACCAAACAAACTAAAGCTACTTAAATTAAGTAACTTAAGACCATGAACATCGGTAGTTTCTTAAGGGAATTTGGCACAGGTTCATAGGCTATTTGTATTAAAATTAAATGAGAATGGGGTAATAAGCTAAGGATCGACTCTTATTTAGGGACTTTAAGAGACGGTTCCTTAATGACGTGGCGTCTTCCCACTCGTCCAATTTTTTTTTTTTTTTCGCGTTGAAACGGGGTGAAGAAGAAGAGAACGCCGCAAGAAGAAGAAACCATGGCTTCCTCCAAGTCCTTTCTCTCTTTCTTCTGCAAATCCTCCAAGAAATCGATTCATAGATGCCAGAAGAAATCGATTTCAGGTTCCACTCTCCGTCTTCTCATTCTCCCTCCAAAATAGAGAATTGGAGCGACCGAGGGATAAATATGGCGTCGGCTTCTTCTTCCGACGGAGTCGCCGGAAGACTTCGAAACGCATCCTTGGTTCTTGTATCCGATAACGATTCCACAATCGCTGTGAGTATATTCGTTCAAAACACTTCCTCTTATTTCTCTTCCTGATGTAAATATTATATCCCGCACGCACAATGCTCTTGTCTTGGAACATCGATTTCTGGGAAATTGAGAGATAGAAGCTTGGGCTGATGATGGGTTTGGCTAGTTAGAAGTGAAAAGTGGATGATTTCTCATTAAATATGCTCGTTGTTGTTTTCCTCTGAATTTGATTTTCCTCATATATTTCATAGTAGACTGGTTTTGTTTACTTTTTATGCAGGATATCCGTAAAGCCGTGACTATGATGAAGAACATTTCTGTTCAGTTGGAGAAAGATAACCAAACTGAGAAGGTGGGTTATTTCAAATAGGGTTATTGTGAGCGATTTAGGATTCGATATTTTGTATCAGTTTTGGGTCTCGTTTGCGGTTGGATTTTGTTAATTACAAGTTTGATTTGCTTCGCTTACGGTGTGAGTGATGGGAACGTTCTTCATTTGGTTATCAGAGTCTCTGATCTCCAGGTTCTTGACGTTAAGACCACATGTGGGAAACACTGTATGATTCATGTCGAGAGAGGGATTCACATTGGGTTTGTGAAGAAGCAGATTTCGAAAAAACGTGGAGACTTTGTTGATGATCTTGATGAGCAGTAGATAGTTTACGAAGGTGAGAAGCTTGAGGACCAGAGTCTAATCAATGACATCTGTAGAAATGATGACTCGGTTTTGCATCTGCTTGTCCGGAGATCTGCAAAAGTTCGTGCTAAACCTGTGGAGAAGAACTTTGAATTGTCTATCGTTGCTCCACAAACAAATGACAAGAGTGTTATCGAAGCTGATAGCAAGCAGCCTTCTGATAACTTCTCTTTGGAGCCTCTCATTGTTAATCCCAAGGCGAAGTTATCTCTAGTGGTTAGAGATATGATTAACTCTGCTTCTGATGGACTAAGAAGTGGGAATCCTCCGGTGAGGTCAAGAGAGGGAACATGAGGAGCTTATTTCATGCAGGGCTCGTCAGACAACAAATATGTTGGTGTGTTTAAGCCTATCGACGAGGAACCAACGGCTGAAAACAATCCACATTGTCTACCACTTTCACCAAACGGTGAAGGTCTGAAGAAAGGAACAAAGGTTGGTTCAATGCATATTTGGAACTTGTAGATGTTAATGAACAAGCTAGAGCTTTGATAATTTAACATTGTAAAATTAATTTTTTTTAAGAACCCCAACATGGGTAACACCATTGGAGGTGTAAAATATTGTGGAGTCCTTAACTAATCACCATCACAAAATATATTATTATTCTATTGCTAAGAGACCCAATGGGAGTAACACCATTGGGCATGCTCTAACCATCCAAATCTGTTGTTCTATAATATAACGTTTTGATGCAAACAAAATATGTCAGTTTGCCCGCCATTGAATTACTTGTGCCTAATATATGCATGAGTACGAATGTCGTCGACTTTCGAACTCTTCCAGATAAATCGAGTAATCTGGTAACTCTTTTTATTCATATACTATATTTATTAATTTGGAATAGTCGGTTGCAAATGTGATATTAGATTTTTGGAAGAACTTTTTCTTTTAGTCGAATACAAACATGTCCACAAAACTGTAACTATGGAAACACATTAATAAGAACATATATTTTCAAATACATATAATTACCTCTCTGAAGTAAGGGGTAATAATACATATCTACACAAGAAGCCTAAACTTAAAGACATAAGATCTTATCCAATAGACTTCTGCTTGACCTAATACTCAATGCTGATTCACACTACTACAAAGACTCAGTAAAATGTTAAGACATGTAGAGATGGTAATAAAAGGAGTGCGAATCATCATTAACCTCACTACATCTACAAATTATATATACACTTATCGAAGAGGGGTCAAGTTAGAACTTAGACGTTAAACATCATATACAGGGAGCCGCTCTTCGATGGTTATACGGCAGAAGGGGCACTTTTTACACTTATCTGAGCATTTTCTGCAACAAAACATGGCACCAAAACACATGAGCAGTAACATCAAGCAGATATGCGTTGCAAATGATGATACTTTTTAAGTTTTTTTGTTCCTGGGGAAGAAGGTATAAATGTTTACCTGCAGAGAACACGGTGTCTGCATGGAAGCAGTACCACACTGATTTCTCTTTCAAAACAAACCCTACACAGCACTTTCTCCTGGAAACACAGAGAAGACTGAAACATCTAAGTCCCAAGGGATAAGCAAACACGGAAAGAGAAATGACTGTGAAAGCTAAACCCCTTTAGAATGAGAAATGACTTCACAAAAAAAAATATAAAGAGGAGAGGAAGAGAGCTTTACATTTTGCAGTCTCTCATATTCCTGCTGGCTGAATTTTGTGATTTCTGTTTGCTCACCAAGTGCTGCTTGAAGTCTCCACACCTGACACAGAATTAGATCCAGAGGACAAAAGATTTAACAAAAAAGGAAACAACAACATATTTGCAAGTTAAAGGAAAGGTAAATATACCTCCTCAGCAAGATCTTTCTTGGGCATTTTCTTGACTATTTCAGGCGGATGACCACAGAAGGTACTGTATCTGCAAACATTTATTCATAAAATCTTCAGCAGATTAGATATAACCATTTTCTTTGGAAGATTTAGAAGGTTGAATTGTACTAACCCGGACTCTTGATCAAAGTATAGTCGAGCTTGCTCCTCCTGGCTTCCTTCATCAATTGACCACCAACCTAGCAACCTGAGCACGTATAGGATCAAATGTTAGGCATCAACTTGATATTTATTAATCTAATTCAGAGGCAGCAAAAACAACTTATATTGTTTGGTTAGCCTCCATGATTTTTGTGCATTAAAACTGATAAGGAAGCAAAAAACATATTTATCACCTGGATCCATGGTGCAAGAAACCCAAGCAATCATGAGCTCTGGATGAAATTCTAAAATATAATCCTGTATCATCTTCGCCTCGCAGCAATATAACAAACTTCTCTATCAATTTAGAAGCAGCAAATAGAATACCAACGCCTTGCAGTACGAAGAGTGGAGAAAACAGGACTGGGACAGGTATATACTTAGCAACTTCAGGAGTCCCCTGAAAATTCAAACCACAATTTTAATTTTTGGTTATGTTCAAACACAACAATTGTCCGAGAAAAGTTATGCACCTCGAGATGCATGCAAAGCACCACTTGAAACAAAATGAGCGGAATTTTCATAATATGACCACCAATATCTTGCAGGCCACACGTTCCATCTTGGTACCTGTCGTCGTCTTCTGGAAAATCTCCAAGGCCACTGTGAGAAACAACATATCTAGTAGTGGTAGAAGATGACCCGGGTTCTCTGACACGTGAGCCTCTATGGATAACTGGATTGGACCATTTTGTACAAACAAGAAAAGCAAAGCACTCTGCAATTCTGCAGGCAAAAGATACACATTGATTACCTTCATGAGCAAATGCATCAATAGCATTAGGAGAAATACATCTTTAACAGAAACAGGCAGGGACAGTGCATACCCGAAATTAATGAATAGATCCCACCAGCCAAGAGCAGCTACATCACCTGATATGAATAGATTAAGAAAGAATTAAGATAGAATGGAACTTAACAATATATCGACCATATGGTTTATATAAGATAGGATTTAGATAGGTAAAGAAATGACAATATCCACATGGCTAATGAGACCACAAACGTTAAATATAATCCAATATGAATATGGCAATGTCTGTGCACACAAGAGAGAGTGCCAGCAAATGATATTTAGCATATTAAGAAACGAATAAAAGTGTATGGCCATCCACCTCTATCTATTTAAGTAAAAAATTAACTTGACTTGTTCCACCAATTAAGAAACTCTTTTTCAGTAGGATGACTCATTCTGCAGTATTTCAAAGTTTCCTTTCTGGAGTATTCTAATAGAAGTGGACACTAAACAGATAACGATCTAGCTATAAAGATGGCTATGAATTCCATGTAATATAAGGCTCATGATCGTCTTTAGATTAATTAAGTAAGTTGCTTGAAATTCTAGCAACTATTCCGGTGGCATATTATTACCGGACAGTTTTAGGAGGGTAAAGATTGTAGCAGCCAGAAAGAACACCATGGATATCGCAACCCAGAAATGCTGCCGAGGGGAAAGAAAAAAAAAAGCATCAGAAAAGTTTATTTTGAATCTGAAATAGCTTCAAATGGTTATACAAGACTGACGGCTCAAATGTATAAATTAAATGCAACTTAAGCAAGTACAGAAAGAGAAGTCTTAGGCTGCTGAAGCAAATACTTTGAACAGAAGCATGACTTACAGGAAGTGCTTCCCATATTGCTTCATCATTTATGCTCTCTTCATCTCCGGGCATCAGTGCTCGACACATTCTGAAGATAAAACGTGAGGTAATTAGGAACTTAATATAGATTAGCAGAGAAACAGCTCTTCCAAGTAAAGAAACAGTAAAATTTACTATAAATTCTACTTTCATTTATTTTAGTCCACATCATTAGTATTAGCTTCATATGCACATGAATAACTCAGTAGCATCACTTCTCAAATGAGGTATGTATTAAAATGCAATCACGCACAATGTATAACAATCAATATAGCCTTTATAAACCATTCTATTCCCAGAACCGGTAATTAAGCACACAATACCACTCCCAATCCGTCGGTTAGTAAGTCTATTCTATGACTTGCATAACATGGTATCCACCTATAACTTCCATCTTACAACATGATTCAACACATTAAACAAAACCTTCCATGCTCTGAAACTGTGCTCTTTTGTGCTAATTTATGTGAACCGATTTGTTATGTTCTCACAAAACCAAAGAGCGAATGGCCTTGAGAAGTAGTACGGTATAAAATAATCGGGTGGCATAATCTTACCTGGCATTGTCCACAAGTATAGTTACTTCAAACGCCAATAAAGGGAGAAAAACAATCTTCAAGCTCACAGCTGGTGGCCAACGAGCTGCATCTCAAATACAATAGCACAAAATCACATTAAGCCAGGAAGGAGCAATTGGAGCAGGAAGAAAACACTACAAACGCTTAAAAGTTCTTTGTAACGTTATCCAACTTAACCGTTAATATTATCCAAAAACCAAAAGTCGTAACGGGAAGCTTCGGGAGTCATAGTCAATCATTTGCTTCACCATATGAGTATTAACATAAATCAGCTTGTTTCATTGTCAAGATACTAAATTACAAGAGGCTTTAAATATCATATATCACAACATCAGTGGATCCGATGAAGTAAGAAATTGTGAGTAAGCTGTACCATATGCAGTCTCGAGGTATACACAGAGGAGCAATTCGAAAGCTATAAGCAACGGTGTTGCGACAATAGCATGACATGGAGCCCACTGTACACCACACCAAAAAAAAACAATAATTACAAGCCATTTATCACAGAAATGTCATTTGAAGGTTTATCCTAATATCAGTTATCATTAGCTACTAATTTACTGAAAAAAAATCATAACACTAACTATGAAAAAAATATTGAGTTAATAGAAG
Organism: Orychophragmus violaceus; assembly: GCA_030180135.1. Classification (NCBI taxonomy): domain Eukaryota; kingdom Viridiplantae; phylum Streptophyta; class Magnoliopsida; order Brassicales; family Brassicaceae; genus Orychophragmus; species Orychophragmus violaceus. The sequence continues at coordinate 6,065,809 of CM058231.1, read as the reverse complement.
AAGGGACATACATGACGGTTACGAGGAGCAATTGGAGCAGGAAGAGAGAATCTTCCCCTTGAGACAACAGCATGGAAAGCCCACAGAGGTAGACACACGACCCTTCATGAATCAGAAGAAAAGGCACATTTTGTTACATTTTAAACGATTTGCAGTCTTGCAGATACACATGAATGCTACCAAGACCAAGAAATGGATAAGCAACCAAAAACACAAACATAAAAAGACAAAACATATACTCAGAGAAAGCTGAAAGAATCTGAAACCCGAAATAAAATAGCCTACGGCTTAATCTAATCTAGGTGACATCATTTTCCACTGCAAATTCTCATACAAAATCCAAATAAACATAGTACATCAACACGTGACACGATCTGGCAGGTTTCCCTGTCAAATTTCCAGAAAAGGTAAGATTTTTGTTTAAGTAGGCGTGAATTCGATGATTCAAAGGAGAATCCATAGTCAAGAGGCTCGGAGAAAACTCGTTTCGATAGTTACGAAGATGACACGTGAGAGTAAAACCGAGTTTTTGCGACATGGCCAAGCTCTGGATTCGAAACTGAACGGACTATCTCAATCATATGTACAGACGCAGTAACGATTTCCAGAAAAATCGAAAACCCAACGAAAAAAATATAATTTTTAGATTAATGCGTCAATCTTAAACAAATTGAGTCTCAGAGTTTCAAGGAGAGATAGAGAGAGACTGACCACCACGAGTAAGCGACGGCGTGGTCGAGTTTGAGCACCAAAACGAGCGTGAAACAGAAGAGGAAGCAATGAGCCGACAAGGCTTGTACGGACTTGAACATTCTCCGACAGTTCATCGTCTTAAAGAATTTCTCTAGCTACGGAAAATGAATTTCTCGTTTGACCTCCATTCTCTCCTATTCTTCTTGCTCTCTCTGTGTGTCTGACTATTGACGATTTAGTGAAGACGGTTAGTTGAGAAATGCAGCGATGTTTTCAATTGCACAGTGCCTTCTTTCTCCTTTACTTTTTCCCTAGTAGACAAAAATACAAAATACTATTTTTTTTTTTGTCAAAATACAAAATACTATTTTAATTTGATATTTCGTTGATGATATTAAACTGTGGGTTAAATTTGCTCAGAAGAGAAATCTAAATTATTTAAAATCTAATAGATTTCTTTTTGGTTTTCAAGAGTTTTAGGGTTTTGCTTGTTATTTTAAATTATTTCCGTTTTTTATATATTTTCGGTGATTTTTTTGTTGTTGGCCAACTCTATTGTCAATTTTTTTTTGATTTTTGCGGATTTTATATTTTTAATATAATGAATGGAATTATAAATTATTTAGAAAAACATTTTTAAAAGAAAATAATTAAGATTTGGTGAACACTACGGTTGTAAGATTTCAACAAACTATGATATTTTAAGGGTTGATGTAGCTTATATTTTTTTTTCCAATTTTATGGGATGTCCCCGAAGGGACGGTTGATGTAGCTTTTTAAAAAAATTGTTTAGGATAAGGAATGCATTAGCTCAGAATATTGAACTATTTATTATTTTGGGTGGAGTTCAGTCGCAGCTCAGATATTTTAATTTTGTGTGTATTCACATAAAATATTGACAACTGCCAAAACAACAAAAGAAAAAAACAAGAAAATATCTACAATTTACGTATATAATAATAAAAGTTCACACAAAAAAAAACAAAATAATGGGGTTCCTATTTTATTTTTTCCTTCAGGTCAGTAAGCACGAGTCTCTCGCTTTGGTTGCACGCCAGAGTTGAAGCGTTCCACGTCAGTTTCATGAACTAACGTTATTATCGAGACAAGTTCACATTTTATTACTAAAGGACCACTCTGATAATTAATTCACCTGCTACTTTTATTTAAGTATAACTCAACAAAGTCAAATTCCAGTTTTGATAAACTATTTTCCAAACAAAATCACATCAACTACTCTTGAAGTTATACTAATTATCACATTGACATACCATATCACAAACTTGCAACAACAAAGCTGTCACTTACAAGCCACAGACATCGAATCTATGCATTACTAAAACGAGTCGACCATAGTGACAGATCAGTGGCTGATTTCGATTATAAAGAAAAGAGGGGTGGCTCGGATCGAACCTTGGGGGTTGTTGAACGCTATGCTTTTCAGCTTGATTCGAATCTTGGTAGAGGGACGAGCTTCTGATGGTGTTGCTGATAGCTCAGCCTTTGGTTTATCACTTGGTCCCTCTGGTTTAGCCTCCGCGGCTCTCTCTATCTATCTTCTTTGTAGCTGGATTCGGATGGCTCCTCAAAAGCTTTGCCATTCCCTTGTCCTTTTGTTTCTTCTCTTTCTTTAACACAAGAGAATTGCACCAATCTTCTTGGAGACAGAGTTCATAAGCCAAGTAGCTACCATGTCATTGCATCTGGACCACGCACCATAGTCACGATGATCCATAGATGGCTTTGGAATTGTGCCGTCGATAAACCCTAGCTTGTTGCGAACATTGAGAGCCATACGCATCGATCTTCTCCACGAATGGAATTCAGCACCAGTAGAGAGACGATCAGAGACAAGGATAAGTCCCGCATGATCTGAGTTGTGAAGATAATACGGATTTTCGTAGTGATCAGTCAGCTGTGACCGTGATGAGTTGGAACTATCAGACGCCATTGTTGAATACAAGAATGGAAGACGATCGAGATGATAATCGCTTCAAGAAAACAGAGATGATTGCGCTAGAAACAAAAGAAACGCGAATCGGAGATCAAGGAAAGGAAATCGAGTAAAGAAAAACCAACGAAATTGCGGAAGAGACGATCTCAAGAACAAATTGAATCAGCTGCCCAAAGAAGAACAATGCGATTTGAGATACAGAGACGCTCATCGTAAGATGTAGATGAAGATTCCCCAGCTCAATCGAAACTCGAATTGAAGAAAATCACAAGATGATCGACTCGTAAAACCGAATCGAAAGTGATGAAGAAGACGAGTGAGAAGTAGCTGAATCAGTGTGTTCTTGGGAATGAGAGAGAGTAAAAAAGCTCTGATACCATATTAACTGTGATGTAAAAGTTCTCATTAAAGCTAATAACTGTGTACAAGAGTTACTTATATACATGTGTTATATTGAATAAAGCCAAAGGAAACTTTACTCTAAATACAACTTTAACATTATCACTCTTAATACTCTTAATACGTTTCTTTTCTAGATAAACCGGTCTTCTCTTTTTTCTCTTTCCTTTCCCTTTCTGTACCAACCGAAAGTGTTTGAAGGCTAGCATATTTCTGCTGCGCCTCGTTTCCCACAGTATGGTCTTGTGGTAACAAGCTGGGCGCTGCGACTTCTTGGTTATTATATGCTTTTTGGCTTGTGGAACTTTTCCCAGATTCAGCAGTGCACTGCAATTCTTGGTCACACTGCCCATACTTGCAGTCATGCGAGATCCAACATCATGGCACGAGTTTACTTCCTCCATGCGAGCATCAGGCATCAGCTGAGATTCTCTATGGAGCGTCTACAGAAGCTGAACTGGTTTGCCCTCGGTCTATATCATGGCGTAGCACAATCCCTTGGGATCTTTCCATGGATCGTGCTGATCCTTGGGCTCTGCTGGTTGCACCAGATGGTCTGACCTTGATCCGTATAACAGTCTTCATGTTAGAGCCAAGATTAGCACTTTCCTAAGAAGGCCTATTCATGAGTTTAGGTCGGCCCAAAGTGGAAAGTCGGGAATAAGGCCCAAGGCGGTAAAACTTAGGTTAAACCGGACTCGAGGCGACCGGCTTACATTAGGGTTAGGATGATGTTGATCGAAAGGCGCCGCGCACCAAAGTCGGAAAAAGGGAAATATTCCAGCTAAAGATAAAGGCGATATTCTAGGAAATATTCTGTATTTATCTTATTTTCCTTTTTCGTATAAACCGACCTGTAACCCTATATAAGGGAACCCGATATTCATTGAATACACACGCTTTTCATAATACTTTGAGCCTGAGAGACTTTAGAGCGAAATTTAACCTAAAATCTCTCCGGCGACTTATTCAATTCTCTTTTACCGGCTTCCATCTCGGAAACACCGGTTATAAACCCTAATTTCCTGACTCTCACCGTGTTCATTAATTCTTCTTTTAGAATCCCTAAATTTCTAACCTAAAACTCTTGCTATCTTTGGATAGACCGAGTTACGATCTTACAATTGGCGCCGACTGTGGGGATTTCTAAGAGAAATTTCTGAAACGAGATGTCGGGAAACGATAACGAAACAGATTCGGAAAACCCTAAGGTTGACCTAAGCGACCATGAGGGAAGTGATTACAACCAGAGTGATCATGAAGACGATACGGCCAAAGGCGGCAAGCAGCCGCGAAACGCCGCCAATACCAAAGCTCGGGATGACGGCAAACATGCCCCGTCACTCAGCGAAACAGAGGCTCAAATCGAGCAAGACAAGACCTTAGCCACTCTAATGGCCAAGATCGAGTCACAGAACGACTTGATCAAAACGTTCTCAAAGAAAGTCGACCTACTGCAGACAGAGCAAGCAAAAATCCTTTCAGGACAACGTTCGAGGAAACCCAGGAGAGAGGTGCCTTCAAAGGTGAAAGACAAAGTCGCTAGACGACTGGTCTATAGCACATCTGAGGAAAGCCACCATGAACAGAGCCACAGCAGCGAATCCAGGAGCAACCCGCGTAAGGAAAACAACAAGGATACTCGCGAGCGGAGCTCACATCGGAGGGAAGGTTCTGAAAGACCCAAACGGAGCGAAAGTCAGAGACATAACAACCAAAGTGATGAGAGGTATTCACCCGACAGAGAGGAACATACCAGTCACCAGACACGGGACGTGCACCACAGACGAAATTCGCGACGTGAGAATGGCTCGCGCCGAGACAACTATCGCCACGAGCGAGGTATGTCATACGAGAAAACTCACGGAACGTCTATTCGCGGAGCAAGTCGCATCCATGTCGAGAAACAACTGATTGAGCTCAAAGACACCCTAAAAGAATTAAAAGGGGAGGTCCATGGCGTGAAGGGGTCCGCACCCGAGATAGACCGAATCATCGAGGAAACTCGTAGGACTCCCTTCACCTCGCGCATCACGAACACATATATCAGGCAAAGAGAGAAGCTCAGGCTACCGATGTATGACGGCACCAAAGATCCAGCGACCCATCTCACAACGTTCAAAATCATGGCGGCAAAGGCACGGTTCTCATCAAGCGAGGAGCGCGACATCGGCTTCTGCCAACTATTCACCGAAACCCTGGAAGGAGACGCGCTAAACTGGTTCTCCCGACTCCCCTCCAAATCAATTGACAGCTTCTCGGATCTCACATGGGCGTTCGTAAGGCATCACTTTGCCTACATTCGCAAAGACACTTCACTAAGCGCGTTGATATCGATGACGCAAGAGAAGAAGAAAACTTTAAAAGATTTCGTAGAGAGGTTCAGGGCGGTGATGACACGAGCTGAGGCACCAGATAAATTCACTATCGCAGCTCTGACAAACGCTGTCTGGCATGAGTCACCATTTTACCAAGATTTAGTCGTCAACCCGCCGCTAACAATCGAAGACGCACTCCATCGAGCAAACAAGTTCGTGGAATTGGAAGAGAAGAAGGTCGCATTGGCAAAAAGGTTTGGTTCTGGCAAACAAACAGATAGGAAGGAAGAAAGAGAACCCAGACAGCACTACGACAGCAAAACTGCCAAAACAATGGTTGTAGACGGTACCGACAAGTCCCGGTCATCGAAACCGTGGAATAAAAGGGGTAAAGAGACAAAGAAGGCGCAGCAGACATCTTCCACCACGGGAGATAAGTACTGCGAATACCATCAAGCTACGTCGCACGACACGACTGAATGTCGGAACCTCAGAAACGCACTCTACTCCCGACTTTCGAATGAGGAAATCAAGGCGGCCATCGAGAGGTTGAAAAAGGAAGAGTCGGAACAGAAGAAGGAAGGCAAAGTTGATGAACAGACTCCTAAGCAGGACAAACCACCACGGCGTATCAAAAGCATAGCATTGAAACATAACCGTGAAGAGGAAGAGGAGGATGAAGAGGAAACTCCCAAGACCATCCGAAGAATCAACATGATCATGGGGGGTCTAATCTCCGTGAATGATTCGGTCCGGTCAATCAAGGTCTATGAACGACTAGCATTGGCCGCGCAAAAGGCGCCTCAACCAATCCTGTCAGATGATCCGCCCGTCAGCTTTACCGACCAAGATCTCTATGGGACTCACTACCCTCATAACGACCCGCTGGTAGTTGAGCTTCTGATCGGAAGTTGCCAAGTATCTCGAATACTGGTGGACACTGGAAGCTCGATAGACCTGATTTTCCTAGATACACTCAAGAAGATGGACATTAAGGAGGAGGATATCAAACAGAAGGCCAAGCCGCTCACCGGGTTCACAAGTGAAACAACATACACAATTGGAACGATCAAGTTGCCTGTCTTCGCGGGAGGAATTAACAGATTGGTGAGGTTTCACGTCATTGACAAGCCAACCATCTATAACGTGATCCTTGGAACTCCATGGCTATACAGCATGAAGGCGGTATCCTCAACATATCATCAATGTCTGAAATTCCCGACACCTAAAGGAATCCAGACAGTCAAAGGATGCCAAAGCGCAAGTCGGTCGTGTTTTGTGAGAGAACATAAGATCAGGGTGCCTTCCTGCATGATCAACACAGAACACGGAAGAAAAGGACCGAAGAAAGAACTAATCCAGCAAGTCATCATTGACGAATCAGATGCGAGCAAGTGTGTAGGCATTGGCGCAGGGTTACCAGACGACATCAAAGGGGAACTGATCACCTTCTTACAGCAAAATGTTACAACGTTCGCGTGGACAATGAAGGATATGAAGGGTATCAACCCAACCATTACAACTCACGAGTTGAATGTCGATCCGACTTACAAGCCAGTCAAGCAAAAGAGGCGAAAACTCGGCCCAGAAAGAGCTAAAGCAGTCAACGATGAAGTAGAGAAGCTACTCGAAGCCGGTTCAATCCAAGAAGTCAAATATCCTGACTGGCTGGCCAATCCAGTGGTCGTAAAGAAGAAAAACGGGAAGTGGAGAGTATGTGTCGACGTCACGGATCTCAACAAAGCTTGCCCCAAGGATAGTTTCCCGCTGCCGCACATCGACCGACTTGTTGAAGCGACGGCCGGGAACGAACTGCTATCATTCATGGATGCGTTCTCAGGGTATAACCAAATCCTCATGAACCCAGACGACAGAGAAAAGACGGCCTTCATCACTTAACGAGGCACGTATTGCTACAAAGTCATGCCTTTCGGCCTCAAAAACGCCGGCGCCACCTACCAGCGGCTGGTGAACCGGATGTTTTCAGGGCAACTCGGTGCAACAATGGAAGTTTATATCGACGACATGCTAGTCAAGTCTCTGATTGCCTCTCAGCATGTCGGTCATCTAAAGGAATGTTTCAACATCCTTAACCGATACGGCATGAAACTTAATCCGACTAAGTGTACATTTGGGGTGACATCGGGAGAGTTCCTAGGATACGTGGTAACTCAGAGAGGAATAGAAGCTAATCCAAAGCAGATCACAGCCATAATCGACTTACCATCTCCCAAAAACACTCGAGAGGTACAACGCCTCACTGGCCGCATAGCCGCCTTGAACAGATTTATATCCCGGTCAACGGATAAATGTCTCCCCTTTTACGAGCTCCTACGAGGGAACAAAAGATTCGTGTGGGACGAGAAGTGCCAAGAAGCATTCATCCAACTCAAGGACTATTTATCGAACCCGCCGATACTGTCTAAACCCGAGAATGGTGAGACATTGCTGCTTTACATCGCCGTTTCAACAACAACAGTGAGTGGCGTGCTAGTTCGGGAAGATCGAGGAGAACAGAAGCCGATCTTCTACGTCAGCAAAACAATGAACGGAGCTGAAACCAGGTATCCTGCAATGGAAAAACTGGCTTTCGCAGTCGTCATCTCGGCGCGGAAGCTGCGACCATATTTTCAGTCACATCCAATTGCTGTATTAAGCAGTCAACCTCTTCGAACGATACTTCATAGCCCAGGACAGTCTGGTCGTCTAGCCAAGTGGGCAATAGAGTTAAGTGAGTACGACATCGAGTACAGGAACATGACAACCGCTAAGTCGCAGGTAATAGCTGATTTCCTCGTCGAATTATCACCTGAATTGGATGTCGGTACCGAGACAGAAGACAAAAATTGGAAACTGTTCGTTGACGGGGCTTCATCTAAAAAAGGAGCCGGGATAGGGATACGTCTCATATCACCAACCGGCGAGATATTAGAACAGTCGTTCAAACTAGGTTTCACGGCTTCTAACAACACAGCCGAGTACGAAGCTTTGTTAGCCGGTCTCAGATTAGCCAGGGAAATCGGAGTACGACATCTCTTGGCCCACTGCGATTCCATGCTCGTAGCCAACCAGATCAACGGCGACTACGAAGCTAAAAATGAACGAATGGAGGCTTATCGAAAGACGGCATTGGAACTCACCTGTTCCTTCGAATTCTTCGACATTGTCCAGATACCAAGAAAGGAGAATGCCCCGGCAGATGCACTTGCGTCGCTGGCATCTAATCCCAATCTCTGTCGACGGATCCCGGTAGAAACGATCCATGAGCCAAGCATCCCGCCCCCTGAGAGCAATCAGGAAGAAACTGAAGAAACGATCATGAGTAACAAGGACGACATGTGCTACAATATCCAAGCAAAGGGCATAGACCTCATCGCTGTCCTAACCGGCGACAACAAAGACTGGCGACTTCCTATAAGAGCATACCTGACAGAAGGAAAACTCCCAGAAGATAAATGGGAATCACGACGACTTAAAGTCAAAAGCGCGCGATACACTATACATGAAGGTATCCTCTACAAGTATTCTGCTAACAAGATCCTCCTCAGATGCATAAACGGAGATGAAGTAAGTCGGGTTCTCGAAGAAACGCACTCTGGAGCATGCGGAAACCACTCCGGAGGAAGGTCTCTCGCCCTCAAAATCAAGTTGAATGGTCACTATTGGCCGACTATGATAACCGACTGCGAGACCTATTCTAACAAGTGTGAAAAGTGTCAGCGACATGCGCCATTCATACATCGACCTACGGAGCTACTCACAACGTCAACTGCGGCTTACCCATTCATGAGATGGGCAATGGACATCGTTGGACCATTACCGCTATCCAATCAAAGACGTTTCCTGCTCATTATGACCGACTACTTCACAAAGTGGGTAGAGGCCAAGGCTTACGTCGCCATCCACGATATCCAGGTTCAAAATTTCGTCTGGAAATATATAATATGTCGTTTTGGGCTACCCTATGAGATCGTCACAGACAACGGGTCACAATTCATCTCGAAAGTATTCGAAGGATTCTGCAAGAAGTGGGATATACGCCTTAGCAAGTCGACACCAAGGTATCCTCAGGGGAATGGCCAAGCCGAAGCTACAAATAAAACCATCATTGCCGGCATCAAAAAACGCCTTGAAAGCAAAAAAGGAGTTTGGGCAGATGAGTTAGACGGAGTCCTTTGGTCGCATAGAACGACACCCCGAAGTGCAACAGGAGCCACCCCATTTTCCTTAGCCTTTGGCGTGGAAGCAATGGTACCGGCAGAAGCTAACATTTACACTCTCCGCCGCTCTCTCATGCCGCACCATACTGAAATCAACGAAAAGATGCTAATCCAGGCTCTCGACACCTTAGAGGAAGAACGGGATCGAGCCCTACTCAGGATTCAAAACTACCAACAGCTCGCAGCTCGGTACTACAATCAAAAAGTCAAGGAACGCCATTTTCAAGTCGGCGACTTCGTCCTCCGCAAAGTATACGAAAATACCAAGGAGTGGAGAGCAGGGAAACTCGGGGCGAAATGGGAAGGACCCTACAAAGTCACAAAAGTCGTCAAACCAGGAGTCTACGAGCTTGAGTCAACGAAAGGCAAGGCTTTACCTCGATCCTGGAACTCGGCAAGCCTGAAGGAGTACCACTAAGACGGCAAGACGCCAAAAAAAAAAAAAAAAAAAAAAAAAAAAAAAAAAAAGAGATTATGTACTATGAACTACGAGTGACTTGATTCTTCCTCGGAAGATACGTAGGCAGCCTTTACCGGCACAGTCACAAATCTAATAAAATCCTTATTTTTTCAGATAATTTACCGTCTTGGAATACAGGCAAAACCAAAATCAGGTAAAATCTCTTTCTAGTATTCAAATATTTGATGATACTAACAAAGCCGAGTATCAACTCGCAAAAAGCCGAGTATCAACTCGCAAAAAGCCGAGTATCAACTCGCAAAAAGCCGAGTATCAACTCGCAAAAAGCCGAGTATCAACTCGCAAAAAGCCGAGTATCAACTCGCAAAAAGCCGAGTATCAACTCGCAAAGAGCCGAGTATTAACTCGCAAAAAGACGAGCAAAACGACTCGCATCATTAGCATCATGCCTCCTGGCCAGAGGCGTGGTCTTCCTTACACACGAGGTGCACATCGTGGTAAAGAAAAGCCGGGATCCGTCCCGCAAATTCTTCGCGGAAGGAGATAACAAATAAGTCGAGCATAAAAGACTCGCGCATTCTCCCGCCCTTAGAACAAAGCCGAGCATTTATAATCTCGCAAACCGCCTTACGGCAAAAGTCCCTAAATCGTTTATAAATTTGACGACAAACTTGAAACGAGATTAGTCCGACTACCTAAAGTCGCTAAATCGTTTAAAATTTGACGACAAACTTAATACGAGATTAGTCGGACTATATGAAGTGGCTAAATCGTTAATACGAGATTAGTTCATGATTGGCAGTGAGCTTCTAAATACAAAAAGTTTTAGACTCACTAAACAACAAACCAAGATTAGTTCGATTCAAAAATCACTACTTGGTTACCCAGAATATTTTTAATGTAAAAACGCGACGTGATGGTAAAGATTGATCCAAATCTAAAGTAGCCATTTCATTAAGTTAAAGCTTGAATACAACCAAGGGTTTACAAAAGCAAAAAAAAAAAAAAAAAAAAATACTTTAAAAAAAAAATAATATATAATAAGGCTTCCTCAAGTAGCCTCAGCCGACGACTTCTTAGCTTCATCGGTTCCACTCTTCTCAACGTTCTGATCCTGGGCCAAGGACGCGACCTCTGAACGGACGGACGAGACAAGACCAGCAGGGACCGCCTCTGGGATTACCCCATGGTTTGTTCCGAATTGGTCGACGTTCGACGGAACAGGAGGAGGGGAGTCGTGGGAACGATCGAGAAGAGGATGACGTAATGGAGAGAGAACAAGTGTGAGCTCCTCCTTCGTTACGACATCCATATCATCAAGTTCCGCGTCAGCCGCAATCTCGTCTGCGGCGACCTTGTCCAAAACGGCCTGAGGAATTGGCACGCCCTGCTCGCTAAGTGTAATCAAACACTTCTTGAGCCCAGAAATCTGAGCCTGCTTAACCTGAAGAGCAACAGCACCCTCCTGGTCCCTGATGTAACGCCGAACGAGGTCAAAATGAGTCTGCGCCTTCGTCCTAACCGCGGCTTCGACTCTTTCCCTTTCCTTGCCGACCAGGTCAAGGCAAGATTTTTGCAGCTTCTTCTTCTCCGACTCGAACTTGAGAAAGTCGGCCTTCGACTTCTCCTCAGCCTGCTTGAGCTTACCCTCGAGGACCAGCTTGTTCTCCTGCAGCGTCTTCATCTCCTCTTTGATCTTCTTTAGGAGATCATCCCGCTTTGTGACCGCATCAGCCATCTTCTTTTGAGCCCAGGAACTCTCCAAGGCCACACGGTTGGAAGCCGCGATCATCTGACAAAAAAAAACGTGTGTGTCATCTCAGCAAGCAAACGCGACAATCAATACAGAAAAGGAGTATAAGACTTACTGTAGCTTCGGCATGTTTCAACCGAACAATGGCATCCGATTGAGGCAGCTCCTCCAAGACCGGCCAATCAGATTCGTTCCCTCTCACGCACGTCAGCATGTCGAAGCAGGCCCGGGGATTATTGATGAAAGGGATCTCGCTCTCGTACTGATAAGCGAAATTGTGAATAGAAGGGCGGACTTCCCCTTCCTTCACTTCGCGCCTCGGTCGCGCCAGGACGAGCTCCTTGTTGGATTCAAAAGGTTTGGAGCAGCCGGACGAATCGGAGATGGTTCCCTTAAACTTGTAGAAACGCTTCCATGGATCCTTTTGCTTAATGGGCTCACCAGAAGCCGAAGCCACAGCAGGAGCATCCTCAGCCGGCTTGTTCGTCTGGGATGTTTTCTTTGCCAATCTCTCCTGAGCCGGCTTATCCTCTGCAGGCCTCTTCTTCGTAGGGACCTTGGGAGGGAGATTAGAACAATCCGCCACTGGGGCAGTCGACGTCACACCAGCAGCGGGATGTTTGCCGCCTTGAGAAGAAAGAAGTTTATCCTTATTTTTGGACGACTTAGAGGAAGATGACGGTTTGGAGGAAATCTCCTTGGAGTAGTCCACAGAATCGATTCTCTTAACTTTACCCATTCTCCTTGGCTTGACCAACTGTTCTGGAGCGACTTTCGTTTTAGTATCCCACTTAACTAAAAAGAAAGGAGGCATGAAAATTAGTATGAGAAAAGTATCGACTTATGCGAATTATTTCATCCAGAAAAAGTCACCTTTGGAAATCCGCGGAAGACACTTGCCAATGCGATCACGGGTGAGGTCCGACCACTTGCGAAGACCGAGAGCTTGGATCTTCTGGAGGATGGGGAAGAAATGATCCGGATATGGCTTGAAAAACGGATGGTATACTGCAAAAATATAACAGAATTGAGTAAATCATCCACTTCAATATCGGTAAAAACAAGAACGACATCTACCGATGTTGGTATTCCATGACGTCCGGATTAATTCTCTATGTTCGTCGGAGATAACCAGGGGAGACATCTCGACATAGAAATAATGTCTCTGCCAGTTGCTGATTTTAGTCGGAGCGTTCATCACCACACGATTGCCACTCTTCATTTTGACAGCAAAACAACCCGGACTGGATGCCGACATGGGATTGATCGAAGTCGCTTCCTCAAAAAAGCTGGCAGTGATCGTCACGTCGGCTTCAGCACCGAGCACAAGAAGACTAACCATGTGCCGGACCGCGACAGCCGACAGTTGAGATATCGCAATCTCACGTCGATGACAGTAAGCAACCAACAAATCGGGTAGGGGCAGCCAGAGTCGAGAACCTCCGGCGTGACTATTATTAAAGTAAGATTCGTACAACGTCATGTAACCCGGCGGAGGATTCCATGGACGGTCAAGCGTACAAGGGATGAGGAATTTAACTCTCGGATCTGCTCCACATCCTCGAAGCGTAGAAGTAACCGACTCCATATCAGACCAAGTTTCGAATACATTGTCAAACATCTTAGAGGAAGCGACAGTACTACCAACGACAACAGGATCAACCTTCTCAATGTCGACTTCCTCACTGCAACCCTCAGGATCCGAGTCTCGGAGCTGCGGAATTTGAATTTCATCTGGACCCGATTTCTCTACAGCATTAATTTCGCGAGAAAGTTCTTGGCGATAGATAAATTCCTCAGCCGCACGATAGCCGGGATGATCTCTCAAGTCGGAAGACGTGGTCGCAGACGACGAGCTGGATGGAGTATCGTGATGACTTGATGAACCAGAAGTCACGGAGACGACTTCCTTATCTTTGCTTCCAGAGCAACGGACCAGCGACATATTTTAACGGAAAGGACAATACGAATCTAATCCTAAGAACCAACGACTGGGCGACGCCGGAAAGCTAATCGGAAAACAAAAACCGGTGGAGAGCGAGAAATTACCTTAAATCTTCTTCGCGAGAGCAGAAATGAAGAAATGAGGAATGAAATGAGAATATATAGGCGGAGATGAAGGTATCGAGACGTTGCCTCGTTTCCTGCACCTATAGCAATTATGACCTAGGCGGCGCTTTGATTCCCACGCCCCTCAGCCGGTTAAGGTCAAAATTGATATGGTTCTAGATTGAACCAAATCGATTTTTATCCATGATCCGGTTCGCTTATTTCTGTTCTGGGCCGGAGAAAGGGCTTACCATTGCAAGAGTATGGGCCAACAAAATCATTTATCAAACCATGGGCTGTCTTCGTATTGTCGACTTAAAGATAAGTCGCCACACTGGGGGGGGCTTATTGTTAGAGCCAAGATTAGCACTTTTCTAAGAAGGCCTATTCATGAGTTTAGGTCGGCCCAAAGTGGAAAGTCGGGAATAAGGCCCAAGGCGGTAAAACTTAGGTTAAACCGGACTCGAGGCGACCGGCTTACATTAGGGTTAGGATGATGTTGATCGAAAGGCGCCGCGCACCAAAGTCGGAAAAAGGGAAATATTCCAGCTAAAGATAAAGGCGATATTCTAGAAAATATTCTGTATTTATCTTATTTTCCTTTTTCGTATAAACCGACATGTAACCCTATATAAGGGAACCCGATATTCATTGAATACACACGCTTTTCATAATACTTTGAGCCTGAGAGACTTTAGAGCGAAATTTAACCTAAAATCTCTCCGGCGACTTATTCAATTCTCTTTTACCGGCTTCCATCTCGGAAACACCGGTTATAAACCCTAATTTCCTGACTCTCACCGTGTTCATTAATTCTTCTTTTAGAATCCCTAAATTTCTAACCTAAAACTTTTGCTATCTTTGGATAGACCGAGTTACGATCTTACACTTCATCTCGTGACTAAAAGACACTACATCAGGTTCCTTTTGAGATTCCTTTGTTGGAAGATTTGCTTCCCTTTTAGCTAATTCTTTTGTTGGGGCTTCACCATCCGATAGAATCTCATGAACAATGGGATTTTCATGCAAATGTTGGTTTCGATTTTCCCTGTGATGTTCAAGATGCTGTGTCTCATAAAGTGATGCTGTCACAGGTTCTGGCAAATTTCAGCTCAACAGGCACGAACGTTTCCTCTGATCTAACCGGAACACCAAAAGGAGCAATATCCAGCGATTTTCCTTTCCCATCTCCAAGTGCCAAATTCGGGCACACATTTTTTTATGATAACGTCCATAAGTTATGGAAGAACCACATATTTTTTCCAAGTTTTCCATTCAATAAGTAAATTCAGGAACCTATACGGATTATGTCTTGCACTTAAATGTCGGAATTGAGCCCCCAAAAAATCGGAATGAGAATATAGTAATTCCTCTAGGCCCTTCACATATTAAAGAAATACCAGCTTACCTAGTAAAGTAATTTCCCAACACTGACAGCTACATAGTTGTGTGGAACAGTGAATTCCAAATTGAAACTGCATCCACCAAATTTGATACATGAAAAAAGGATAAACAGATAGATATACCCACTCTTGATCTCAAGAGACAAAAGATATGGAAACAGTGTTAGTCTTTTTTTAATGACTACCTGCAACGATGGTACTCATCGTCTATGCAAGGAAACCAACAGCGGGCACGACTTATTTGGCTATCGGTAGGTACGATATTCTCATCAAAATGAATGCCTGACTCCATTTTCTCTATCTGGTAATTAACCTGAATCAATTTGACATTCTGCATCATATGAGCATACATTAAGAGTTAGACAGAGAGATCTCACTTGTAACATATAGCAGAAAATATGAATCTCGAATAACACAAAACCATCAATATCTCCGATGTTAACTGCATTAGTGTTTCATTTCACCTACCAATATGGTAAATTCTTATTTAGCATTGATCAAGTGATAATGGATAGCCTGGTATGTGTTATTTTTGGTCCACAAAAACAATAAAGGTGATCGAAGAGTAATCACAATGAAAGTGAATACATTGTCTAAGTACTTATAGACATGTTACCAAAGTTTGGTAGTCAAACAAACATCGGTTTCATATCTGTACTTCAGACCGCTTAAAGGATAGCCTGGTATAGTTCATTATATCTCATTTGATAGGGGGAAAAAATGACAGAGAGAAAGAATAACCTGTTTTGCCAACCCAGACAATTGTGAACCATCTTCTAAAGTCACGTCATCCAGTTGTTCAGATAAATCTTTAGAAGGCTTGCAACAGTTGATCAGTAAATTTGCTGTGTCTTCACTCTTAAGAACCCCGACATATTCAATGGCCGCAGCATCAGCTGCTGAAGCAGGGTCTGAGACTGAGTTCCAGTTACTCTCAGTTTCAGAGTTCTGTTGGTGCGGATAATACTCAAACACAGTGAGTTCCCCATCTACCAAGACACTCTCGATTCCCAAGTTCTCCGCGTGTAGTCCCACAACCCGATATCTGGCACGCTTACTTCTAACTCTGTGTAACTATATAGAAAGCCAAGAAAATCCAGAAGAAAAAAAATCCCATGAAAATGCAGCAAAGAATGAGAAAAAACCCACTGAATAAAGGGATGAAAGATTTATCCAAACAGGGAAGATTCAAAGTACCCATCAATTTCTTATATACAACCTTTAGTTTCTCCTTGAGTTTGGTAAAACCCAGAATAATTAAAATTCAGGGGAATTTAAGCAGAAATCCCGAAAGATACTACCGGTGAGAAACTCAACTTCTTCCCATAATTAGGGTCTTTCTTCATTCCGAATTACATTAAGCAGTCAGAAATCACATTCACGCACTCGGTTCTCGAATGGAGAATAGAGAGCGAGAGAGGGCAACGAACCGTTTTTGAAGTCGATAGAAAGACAGAGCTTCTGGTGAATAACATTGGCTCCGGTTTTCTCCGAAGGCTTCGCGCCAGGAGCTTCCTCGTTTTTCGGCTTCTGGGCCTTGGCCATGTTACTTCTCTGTCGAAACGTTAGCCGGAGATGGACCCGCCGGAGAGAGCAACCTTCTTTCTTATACAATAGGTTGGATTAATTACAATAAGCTCCTCTAATATTTAAAATTATTAATTATTCGCAATTAGTTTTCAAATGTATTAATATCACTCCTGGATGTGTATTATTTCATGGGCTTAGTTAAAACAATTTTGGGCTTAGTTAAAACAGATTTTTCTAAACTGAGCCTGTTAATCTGGTTTTCAAGAGACTCTTCTAACCCTTTTGCACGTTAAAAATACAGTATATACGCTTTTTGCAGGTCAACTCCCGATTCATGAAGTGCTAGTGAAATGATTAATCTTTTTATATTAGTGACATATGAAATGTCGGCCAATATTCTAGCCGGTTCCTTTGTCCGTTTGGTTTAGTTGGTTTATTCTAATCTCTTTTGTTTGTTTGTTTGTTAAATTAGTCTTAATACTTTAGATTAAAATAATTTAACAAACCTAATACCATGGCTCTTGCCTCTTACAGAAAGTCTACCACCCTTTTGTACAATATGTCAAAAATTAGTCTTCTCACGGTGTAAGTTACTTGTTGATGTCAACCCATGCGGAATAGTACTACTAAACTAATTATTTTGGTACTTGTGTACCGCCTAATAATATGGAATATTAACAATTTTATGTACACATATACGTCGATAGTCGTATACTGTATTTTTTATAATATGATGAGAGGTTTGACTTTATTAGGAACGTCAAATTTAATGAACCCTCTTCTTCCTTGAACGCAAAGGAAGTTTCTTCGTTGGAAAACGCTGTCTCCAATTCACATCTCTCTCTATCTCTATACATATATGTTAAATATCTGTCTTCGATTGTCCCATGATCGTTAATTAATCTCCATGGCCACGGGTAGAGTCTCACGTGTTTTAGGGTTTCTTCTATGGATCTCTCTTCTCCTGTTCGTCTTATTTGGTAATTTTAGCTCGATATCTATAAAGTCTTTCCCGACTCCGGTAATTAGCTGGCCGCGACCGGGAAGAAGAGCTTTAGTGGTAAGTAAGTTTGACTTCACACCGTTCATGAAAGATCTTCACCAAAAGAATCATCAAGAACTTTCAGCGCCGGGAGGATCCGAGATCGACCCGAGATACGGCGTTGAGAAACGACTCGTCCCATCTGGTCCAAACCCCTTGCACCACTGATAATATTGTGTTTCTTATATATTCCTTTGATTTTTTTTTTATAATTGATACTATGTAATATTTATTGGGGAGATCATATGTATTGAATTATTTATTCTTATTAGGTGAATTTTTTGTTTTCACTTTCGGTGTATAGGATGATATTAATTTTTACTTTTTTTGTTGCATTTGAGATTATGTTGTAATAATAAAACACATATTTATATAAATAAATGTCCATATGCTATGTGGGCGACACAAAAAATGGTTATAGTATGGACACATTTATTATAGCTATTAATACTAGTTAGAAATTAGAACCGAGAGATTTCTAATCAGTAAATTAATAGTAAATGATTAAGGGAATTAAGGGAAAATGTAATTAGCTTCGTTGAGAAGAATATGGAGGTCGATATTTATTACCACGTGAAACGTTGACTTTAGTTGGTTTCCGACCCTGTGTCCAGATTTTATGCAAACTTGCTTCGGTCTAGTCCAAGGGAAAGCAGACAACGTGTGCTTTCTAATTTGGCAAAACAATCCCGTAGCTGGTTACTTCGAACCATGCGGTTTTATCTCCGATTTTCTAATTATTTTGGTTTATCCTTAACCACATTGGTTACTTCGAATCATGCGATTTCATCTCTGGTTTGATAATTATTTGGTTAATCCTTAACCACAAACAAATGTTGCAAGTCCGTCACGGCAAGGGTCAACTTCTCTTATACCTTTATGGGTCTAAAAAAAATCCAGACTACCCCAAACTAATCTCTCATACTCTTCCCACTTTAATGAAATGTAGTTTGACCCTTTTACCCTCGGTTTATGGATCCTGGTTAAATGGTTGGGATTTAAAAATGATAATTGGATGGATTTGGTTTATGAAAAAAAAAGAATCCCGAGCCTCGCCTCCGAGCATAGCCTCCTCGTCTCGCATCAACCGGGTTTTGCTCGTCGGCGCTGTCGCCTCGCATCTCCGACCACCATTCGCCGGCTCCGTCGTGCTTCGTCACTATTGGGACTTGCAATTGAGTAGAAATGTACTCCCATCAGTAATATTGGCCGCGGAAATCGATTCAAATTGGAATTTGTGTTGCAGGAGAACTGGTAGAACTGGTATAACTGGTATAACTGGTAGAACTGGTATAACTGGTAGAACTGGTATAACTGGTACAACTGGTACAACCTGTAAAACTGGTATAATTGGCACAACAAGTAAAACTAGTCATTAATATTGTCAAATCAGGTTAATGGAGCCGTTTAATGCCTCATTTCACGCATGCAGGGGACAATCAATGGGTGAGTCTCTTCGAAGCTGGCGAACAATCACATCTCATCATTACAAATGCTTCATGTACAAACAGGGCATTAAAGTTCTTTTACTTGACTCAATATGGGGTATTAAAGTCCTTATCTCCATTAATTTTCTTCTTGTACTCTGTAAGACTGTAAAATTAAGTGAATTTGATATCTTGATCACTAACCATACGTTTCACGTTTTAAACATACGTTACATACAAAGACAACGAAAACATACAAAGACAACGACAACGACAATAACCAACAATATAACCACGAACTACATAGAACCAAGCTCGAATTTATGCTTATTTGCCTTAACAAGTGTTCCCATCACAATAGCAATGATAGTAACACAAATGAGCCCAACACAACAACATTTGATCATCACTCTCCCCTTGTTGAGGTCTCTTTTTGTCACTAATGCGTCTTCCTCCAAGTCATGTATCCTACACTTTAAGGCTTTAATTTCGAAACGAATCTCGGATTTGGCTTTCTCAATCTCAATTTCAATACTCGAGATTTTGGGCAACGCATCATTGACTTCCTCATACATGCTATCCTCCACCCATTTGAACAAATGTTTCTGAGTTTAAAAACAAAAACAATATGGAGTGAATTATAAGAAAAAAAAACAGAGCATAAATCATTATCCACAAATTATTTGACAATATGCTTACATCTTTCATGGTTGAACATCTGAAGAATGGTCTTCCTGTGTTGTCTTTCGTCTTAGACGTGAGAATGACGACGCCTTTACCGCAGTGACACTTCGCCGGAAACCCTCGGTCTCCATCTTCAACAGTCGACGAAGATGTATCGCAGCTCATGGAGGAACGAGAGGTTCGATAAAATCAAAATCGTTGTTTAAATGAAGAAGAAAGCGAAATCAGGAGGAGCGGAATTGAGAGGGAATTGGAATTGGACGACTGAGCTGAATTGGAAGGATCCGTTGAATATTTCGATTTTTAGGGTTTTGAATCCGTTTTGAATGATTGGGGATTTTTTTTTGATTCAAAGGGTCCGTGTGGATCCGGGTCATGTATCCGTGGGGTCCGAAAGTTAGATGTTTAAATAACATATTTTTCCCTATTTTTCCTCAATAATTAATATCATTGGATAAAAATTATTTAACACATAATCATATGAAATTTGAACTTGTAAAATCACTTTCATTCTAACTATGGTCAATGGGTGACATTACATCAAATTAGATTGGGAAAATCTCTCGACCAAGTAATTCCACCAACAATGTTCATACAACACTAATTCCACCAACAATGTTCAAACACTTGCAAGATCATTTTTGGAATAACGGACAAGATAGGTGGATAAGTTTACAAAAATCGAAAGTTGTTACATAATAATATACATAAGCATTATATTCATAGATTAATTGAGTAAAATCAACTGTAAAACTATAAAATCGAATTTAAAGTTCCAATAAAACTGATTATATTGAAAACAACCAAAGTACAACTATTAAGAAAATTTGTACAACTACAAACTCCTGTAAAACTATGTATTAAGTTTTGGCGCCAAAATTCCACCGTTTCGTATTACTAGTATAACCGAGAAAAAACTTGTATAAAACTGTGCGTCTCTGTTTTTCGAAGAAAGTTGTAATGATGAGCATCTTTCTTGGGTTTTTCATGAGACGGCTTGTCTTCCTTCTTTGTCCCCTGCATTAAACGTATCATTATTAGAAGCCGGCGAACCGTCACATCAGAAGCTCCGTTTAATGCAGGGACAAGGATGACAACCAGTCGCTTGACAAACCCAAGAAACGAACAAACACATCTCTGCGTCTTATGGACGCAACCCAAGTTTAAGGGTCTATAAATACAGAGAACTTCTGTGTCTCTCTCATAACCGTTTTCCACACAAAATAAGTTCCAAAATCAGAGAGAATTTTTTTTTCCGGAAAACAGAGAGAAAACAGAGAAAAACAGAGACTCACCATGGCCAACAGAAGATCGATGGTCTCTCTTCAACAATTTCCGATCGAAATCCTCTCCAAGATCTTACAGAAAGTCGAGAAAAATTCCGGCGCCGATTACTGCAACCTCCGGAAAACATGCAGAATCATGAACGAAGCTGGCAGGAGTCCTGAAGTCCTCCGTTATCTCTCTCTCACACCCCTGGTGAATAATCCTCTCAAAGCGTATGAGCACATGCCATTTCTGAACAGTTGCATAGACAATGATTGTTGCGCGGCTAGCTTCGTGCAAGGTATCCTATATAGTTTTACTTTACTAGTTTTAATCAGTTTTACCGGTTTTACATCAATAATAGTTTTACTCGGGTTTACCGGTTTTACATCAGGTATCCTCACATACTTTGAAGAGGGTGATGTGGAGACCGGATTGTTACATTTTGCCAGTGCCGCCAGTGGAGAGGACGAGGAAGAGATTCTGGAAGCTGCTTACCTATATGGTCTTTTGCGCTTCCTCCATGGCGATCCTCTAGGTCAATTTGATGATGTTCCTTTCCGTGTCTGGCGTGAAGAAGATGAGGAGTTGGTGGCCCGCGTTTGGAGAAAGTTGAGGAGGATACTGCATGGAATCAATGTTGAGCAGAAACCGGTTTATATGCAAACATTGCAGAACAATACGCCTCCTCAATCATGCCATCTACTGGATTTGGAAATTGAATGTCCCGATTGCTTCATGTACAAACGGGGCCTGAGATTCTACTACTTGAATCAAAATGGGCCCTAATTTTTTTTCTCGTACTCTGGTTTTTTGTTTTTAATTTCTCGGTTATGTAGTACTCTTTTTTTTTGTTTTTAAATTTCTCGGCTATGTCTCCATCATTTTCCAAGTAAAAATCCAAAAGTTGTTCATATTAATATACTAAAGCATTAGTTTCATAGATTAATTGAGTATAATCAGCTGTACAACTGTAAAATCAAATTAAAGTTTCAGTAAAACTGAATATACTGAAAACAGTTGTATTCAGTTTTACCGGTTTTACACAATAGTTTTACTTAGTTTTACCCGTTTTTCATAGTTTTACCAGTTTTCATAGTTTTACCAGATTAACATATTAATATATCCGCGTTATTTTTTAAATTTTAAATAAAAACGGAAAGTTTGAAAACATAATAAAGTGTTTTTGGTTTATTTACACAAAATAGATTTAATTTAGGGATACCATTTTATTTTGAATTGATCGCTTCTCCCCAAATCACTTTATAAGTAATATAACTTGAGTAAATTAACAATATAACACGATAGTTCAGTGGCTCTGGTCTGTTTTTATCAGTTTAGCCACCCGAGTTCGAATCTCATCGGTGTCACATTTTTCCTCTTTGTGTTCAGTAAGGTTAAAATCGTAGTTTCAAATATCTTTGAGTTGGGCGGATTATCCGATTTGTGGGTTACCCGATCCGGGTAAATCGGGTGAACCACCGATTTTTTTATTTCCTTGGTTTATTTACGGTTCCAAATTGGATTGCGGTTTGATCGAGAAAACCGACTGGGTTGTCATGTAATTCAACGAAAATCATAAGGTTTTTTGGTAACTTTACAAGTTTTCGATTAAAAATAAATGTTAACAAATATTCTAATAAATAGAGGGGCATAAGGGATTTGTTTGTAGAGAGGGTCTCTGGAGACAATAATCCTCACGGCAACTGGGTTTTCCGGCGGCATATTCTTATCTTCAGAACAGATAGAGAGAGAGGGTTTCGGCCAGAGAGAGAAAGACATCGGCGTGAACTCGCTACGTAGCCAAAGGTTCGACCCTGTCTCTTATTTATCTGGGCTTGCGTATTGATAACACTTCATTTGATGAATTGTGTTGAATTCATTCTTCCCCATTCATCAAAGCGACGATTTTTTTTTCTTTCTAGGTTTTCAGTTCTGAATCGAACCCACATCATATCGTCGTTTAACGCTTACACTTGATGAGAATCTACTAAGTTAGTCCTAGTAAGATGGCGAGAAAACCTAACAGTAGCGTGTTTCTGGAAGAGTGGTTACGGAGTGTGAGTGGAAGCAGTGTCTCTAGTGGTTTGGTGAAGCAGAATTCTGCACCATCTGCGAGATCAATTATTCAAGCATGGTCTGAGATTCGTGAATCTCTTCAAAGCCAGAAGTTCGACACACGTTACCTTCAAGCTTTAAGAGCTCTTGTTAGCTCTGAGTCCACTATCCATGTCGCTGACCCACAAGCAAAGCTTCTTATTTCCATACTAGCTTTACGAGATGTATCTCTTCCGGATGAGTCTTTCACATTTGTTCTTAGACTACTCTATGTGTGGATAAGGAAATCATTTCGACCGTCTCAAGCCCTTGTTGGTTCTGCGGTTCAGGCCATTCGTGGCGTTGTTGATGACAGGCGTAATCTCCAACCAGCATTAGTAGCGCAATGTGTTCTGGTCGCTGGTGCTTTTGCGTGTGTGCCTTCTCTGTTAGGAGACTTGAAAGTCTTGAGCTTGGAATTGCTATGCAGGCTTTTGGAAGAAGAGTACTCACTGATGGGTTCTCAAGAAGAGCTTGTTCCTGAAGTGCTTGCAGGAATCGGGTATGCTTTATCCTCTTCGTTGGCTGTTCATTACGTCAGGCTATTGGATTTCTTGTTTGGTATTTGGTTGAAAGACGAGGGTCCTCGTGGCAGTGTCACTCATGGTCTGATGATTCTTCATTTGGTCGAGTGGGTTGTGTCAGGTTATATGAGGTCTAATTATGTCGACAAGATGTCTCTTTTCGCGAACGAGGTACTAGAGACTTCTAAGGCAAAGTATACTGTTTTTGCTGTCTTCATGGCAGCAGCCGGGGTACTGAGAGCTACGGCAGGGTTCAGTAGTGGTGCACAGAATGTCGAGATTGTTTCTAAACTTAGAAGTTCAGCGGAAAGACGTATAGTATCTGTAGCTCAAATTTTAGTTTCTAATGGTAATGTCACACTTCCAACCACTCAGAGAGAAGGTCTCCTATTAAAGTGCTTTGCTTTAGCCTTGGCTCGATGTGGGTCTGTTTCTTCCTCTGCTCCTTTGCTTCTGTGCCTCGCTTCTGTATTGTTAACTCAGGTATTTCCGTTGGGCCAGATATATGAATCATTTTGCAAAGATCCTATTGGACCAAGACTCATTTGGGTCAATGAGCATCTTTCTGGAATTCTCTTCAAGGAATCAGGGGCCATAACAGGGGCTTTCTGCAATCAATATGCATCAGCGAGTGAAGAGAACAAATATATTGTGGAGAATATGATTTGGGATTTCTGTCAAAATCTCTACTTACAGCATCGTCAAATTGCTCTGTTGCTTCGCGGTATGGATGATACATTACTTGGAGACATTGAGAAAATTGCAGAATCATCTTTCCTTATGGTTGTCGTCTTTGCGCTAGCTGTTACGAAGCAATGGTCAAATGCAACAGTGTCTGAAGAAAGAAAGATGGAGACATCAGTCAAGATATTAGTTTCGTTGTCTTGCGTAGAGTATTTCAGGCATATTCGTTTACCTGAATACATGGAGATAATTAGAGAGGTGATTCCATGTGTCCAGGAGAATGATGCTACTTGTGTTTCATTTGTAGAGTCCATCCCTGCCTATGATAGCTTGACGAATCCAAAAGGTTTGAGAAATCAATTGTTTCTGCAATTCCATATCACAATGTTCTTTAAGGTGGAACATTAGTAAGATTTGGAGTTTTTTGTTTGTTCTCTTCTCTCTGCAGACTTGTTTACGCAGAGGATAGAATATGAATGGTCAAGAGATGATGTACAGACATCGCGGATATTGTTTTACCTTCGAGTAATCCCAACTTGCATTGGACGGTTATCTGCTTCTGCCTTCAGGAGAGTCGTTGTATCAACCATGTTTTTGTATCCTAGAGAAACAACCTCGATAAGTCGTTTACTCTGTTTTGTTTAACCGCGACTATGATCTTTCAGATTCCTTAACAATCCTGTGGCTAGATATATTGGACATCCTAACAGGAAAGTGGCACGAGCATCTCATACTTTGTTTGTAGCATTTCTCTCTTCAGCAAAGGATTCAGAGGAGGACGAAAGAAACCAACTCAAAGAAGACCTTGTTTTCTATTACATGGAAAGATCTTTGGAGGTACCTAAGCAAACAGAACAATGGATGCAATGTAGCTCTTTTGTTATTATTCATCACTAATTATGTTTGGTTCAGGTTTATCCTGAGATCACACCATTTGAAGGTTTAGCTTCAGGCGTTGCAGCCTTGATCCGACATCTACCTGCTGGAAGTCCTGCTATATTTTATTCTGTTCATAGCCTTGTTGAGAAAGCTTCTAAATTTGACACCGATGCGTTGCAAGGAAGAAAATCTGATCCTGGTAATCAAATCCTTGAGTTGCTTATGAGACTCGTCTCTTTGGTTGATATACAAGTAAGTTTGGATTCCGTCATCTTAAGCTTCTATAAAATGGCTCATGTGTTCTCTTTGTCTTTGACTCCTTGTATACATAGTGTAACTTGTTTTTCTTTGGTTCAGGTTTTGCCATATCTGATGAAGTCATTGGCACAGCTAATTATAATGTTACCAAAAGAAAGGCAGAACATGGTGCTTGGTGAATTGTATGGTCAAGTGGCTGAGTCAGACGATGTGATTCGCAAGCCTTCTTTAGTCTCTTGGCTACAGTCACTGAACTACATATGTTCTAATAACCGGACTCGAGGTTCAGCTTCTGGACCAACGATAGACACTTCTAACCAGTTGGCTGCTCGGCTCTAGGGATCTCTCATAGTTTGTAAAACATGTGAAATAGAATAAAAATGTTTTGCCTCATACCTTGTTAAGTTTGTATGACGTATGTCGTGGAATTGTAAGACATCGTCGATTTATCACTGTAGACTCCAGTTTCTTCCATCTCTATTGATTCTTAAGCTATCTCTGATGCATGTGATGCTCTGTTGATGGTTATTGGACTGAAGAAATTCAAGAATAAAATTGAGCATGTGATTCTGAATTTGGGAAGCTGTAAACATACTTCTTCCATCAGAGGAGATTCCCTTACAAGCTGGGATGAGGATGAGGACAGAGATAAGAGGGATCCATTATCGTTTTCCATTGGTAAAGCCAAGTTGTGTTGACTACCTGAAGCAGCTATCCTGTTTGGGATCTTGGAATTCAACTCTTCAATGCCAGATGTGAAGTCATCCGTCCTCTCGTTCTGTGTCGATATTTGGTCTGACAGCTGAGCGATAACACCCTATAGTACTTCAATTATAAGCCATATGACTTTGGAACAACAGAACCATATATTGAAAGATCTTACGGCAAAAACAGAGAGATCATCTTACCTGATTTGGAAGAATGTCTGGTGAAGCAGGGGCTCTGGCATATCTAACCTTCTCTTGTTAACAGCAAGCCTTGTCAAGTTAGGCAAGACTTTGTATCTTTGATTTGTGTAAGACTTTGATACACCGCTGTTAAAATGTGCATCAATACATAAGTCAGATGATTCCCTGACGTAACATAGGTGGTTGTCTTTATTCTTAGATTCAGTCTTTTTTCCCTCAAATTTAGCCAATCAAGGAGAAGGAACAGAGGATACCCATGCAGATATTTCATTCTACTATCAGCAGAAGCTCTTGAAAGGGCTTCTTTAAGGTTAGAAACTATATCAAACTTCTGATACCAAACACATAGTAGATACGACCACAAAAGATGTTTTTAGGATCAAAAATGTTTTTATGATAATGTTTAAAGGAAAGATTAAGATATATAACAAAGGGAGAAATTTTATTTATTTAGAACTCTCAAGCTTAACTCACTTGGTTTGGTTACAACTTTTTCCAAACCTTAATATGTGTAGTACAAATCATAAAGAATATTATATGGTATATATTTTTTTTAGATTTTTACGTCTTATTCAACACACTATTTTTGACAATATTTTACACCACATATTTTTTTAACACTCATTTAATTTTGTTTGCCAAATTTTCCAAACTTAGTTATTATATTTTATATTTATATAATGTTTATTTTATTTATTCTCATTGTCTCCTAAAAGAGAGGTAACTTCCGCCTTATCTGTTGTTAAAGTTCATGTTGTCTTTCTCGCTGTCTGAATACGCTTCAACGACATAAACTTTGTGGTCGTAGATGTAATACTTTTTTCTTTCCACTCAATATATTAGATGGTCTGGATTAGAATCTGGCCATGTGAACTGCTCATGAAAGCTTGTTAGAATTTGTCTTATTTATTCGACAAAATCTGATGGGTAACGTCTCTATTGTGCCAATGTGACATGTATGGACAGAATAGCATGTGATCAACTTCAGATTCCTCCAAGTATTTAAGTCACCATTGCACTTATCATTTGGTGGAAGCGACTTCCGTCAAAAGCGCCATTACTATAGCTTGCCTGGACACATGCTTAATATCTCTTACGGATCACGACTCCATCTTCTTGTTGGTCTTGGATGTTGATCATCTTGAATGTGACAAAAACTTTTAATCTTTCTTGTGCACAAATATTATCTTGCCACCATGTTACATTGTGGAACAATGTCATCAATTTATACAGTAATTTGTAATGTGGCTTTCTCCTTGTCATGATGCACTTTGCCAAATACTATAATAACTGACACTTGTCGAAGAGTACTCTAATATTGTACAAGTATGCCAAGTACTAAAGTAGGAGATATGCTTCTCTTAGAAATTTACCATAGTGACTTGGATTGGCATCTATGGTAGTGAGGAAAGGAAATACCGGATGATATGGTAATCCGAGAAGTGGACCTTGGTCTAGACCAAACCTATGGATGTAGATCCTTAGAAATCCATGGAGTGTTTCAGTACCTATGTAGATCATAACATTATCTAGCATCTTCACCTGTAATCCTTGTGGCATCATCGTAATTAATCTTCTTAAAGTTTCTTCTCTCGGATTTTTTGGACTAAGAGTGTATATCACCGGGATGATCGTCGAGATTTGCTGCTGGGTTCTGAATAAGAAGTTAGTTAGGAAATTGTATTTTCCTTTGATATGCTTCATGACAAATTTCCATTGAGAGAACCAGCTTGCCCATCTAAGTAATTGCGCTTGTAGCATGACCTTTTGCTTGAATTGTATCATTTTTGGAAACGAGGACATGTCCATTTATATGAGGAAATGTTGACCAACTAGATGAAACTTGAACTTTTCAATTCCTCGCTTGATTGCAAGTATTTCCTTGTAGGTGGAGTGGTAGTGCTTCTCGCCGTCTTTGAAAACCCCACTTTTGTATCCACATATGTGTTGTTTTCCTTTTTCGTCTTCTTCTAACAGAACAACACCCCAATAGCAATCACTCGAATCTGTTTGAAGGATCATTTTTCCTTTGGACGAAATCTTTAGTGATGGGAGTGTCTTCGTGATCCGCTTGAGTTTTTTTACAACTTATGTGCATTGTTGGTTCCATGGAAGAACATTTTCTTGAGATGGGCTGAGAGAACTGGCCTAGGTTTTTCTAGGTCATGTATAAAGTCAGCCATATAGTTAACACTTCTAAGGAATTGTTGAGCTTGCTTGAAAAAGAACTTTTCATCAGGAAATTCATTAAGTTGGGATGCAATGTGAGGTTGAAGATGATACTTCCCTTTTGAGATGTGCATGCCAAGGAAATCAATCTATGTTTCTCCAATAGCCATCTTATTTTCAGAGAGCATAATACCATATTGTTGTAAGATATTATGGAATTTCTTCAATAATTTGGTGTGAGATTCGATGTCTGGAGAAAACAGTAGAATTGGAGATGCATTGGCTCAAAGATCTTGATCATGGTCTTCTGAAATAATGAGAGAGCGATCTTTAATCCAAATGGCATGACCTTCCAATGATAATGGAAATCTGGTATGAAAAAGCATGTTTTTGGCATGTCTTCGAGTTTGATTCCTAGTTGCCGGAAACTCGCTTTCATATCGAATTTGGAGAAGACTTGTGCATGGGGAAGTCTTTCGAATAAAACTTCTCGCTTTGGTAATGGAAACTTGTCGTCATCAAGAAAGTGATTGAGTGGTTGGTAGTTGATAATCAATCTTATTTTTTCTCGAACTTCTTCTGCTCTCTTGTTGACATAGAATGCTTCACATGTCCATGGTGAGGTAGTCTTCTCAATAAGATCTTATTTTTGGAGTTGGTCAACTTCTTCAAGCGTAGATTGTAGTGATCTGGATTCACCCCCGGATGACTTGCTTTAGTTGGGTTGACATCTTCATTTTTCTTGAATGGTAAGGATATGAAGAATTCTTGTTTTTCCACAAGGGTGAGGAACATTTTGTGAGGAACTCTGAGTGAGAAGTGGCATAAGAGGTTTTGGCCAGTTTTTCTTTTATGGGGTTAAGGATCTCCATAGGATAAATATGAGAAATTATTTGTAACATCCCGGTTTGTGGTATATGCGGAGAGGCTTAAAAGAATTGATTTGGCTACCTATGTCACCAAAGTGCACTTATCTTTTCGGTCATTTGTCCAGAGAAAACTCAAGAGTTAAGCTTGAGCTGGAGTAGTCAAAGGATGGGTGACCTACCTGAAAGTGACTCACGATATCATACGAGTGAGGGCAAAACACGTGGAAAGATCGTGTGGTGATTGCAGGGACAGTAAATCAAGTCTTTAAAGCCTTCCAAAAATAACAATCCGGCTGTCGGACGAGGCCGGGCCCACGGGTCGAGTGAGCGGGCGTGGGACCCATGAACGGGGATGGTCGGGGCGTTACATTATTGTCCAAGGTAAAATATTGTTCTTGTGTTTAAGACCTTTTGGATGTACTGATACTCTTTTGAGCCTGTGGAGGATATCAAATCCAAATATCAGGTCTTTTTTGGGAAGATCAGATCCATATACTTTAGACTTAACCATATGTCCTGTAAAGAGTTGAATGTAGATAGACTTATTGATAAAATTGATGTGGAATATCTGGCCGTTAGCTGTTCTGAATGGTACTGAGCAAGAGTTCCAATGGGAGGATAGAAGTAAATTTGGCTTGATGATGGAAGATGCGGCTCCAGTATCAAAGTAGGCTATGACGGGTATGGGCTTGTCATACTTAGTATTGAAGATGTAGATTTTGGCATTCAGAGATGGTTGAGATTAGTATACCACTTCTTCATGTAGCTGGTCCGTTTTACAAGTGTCAAGTGTGTAGATGTCGAAAATCATAAATTGGTCGTCTCCATCTTTGTTTTCCTCTTTTGTGTCAGATTCTTCTGAAGATTCATCTCCATGTTTAACTACCATTGCGAAAGCTGTGTCATTCGTTGGTTCATCATCGAGATAGAATATTGATTCAATGTCTGAATCGCCATTATCTTTAATCTGGGCTAAATGGCCAATTAGTTTGTCTCTCCTACTTTTGTTTTGTCACTGTTTTGCATAATGTCCTTTTTCTTGCAAATGTAGCACCGATATGATTTTTTGAAGCCTCTTCTTTTCTTTTTTATGAAGAACTTCCGTCTATTTCCGCCAGATAACTGAGGATACTTCTTTTGCCATTTTTCATTGATTTCTTCTCTTTTCCGAAGCTTGAAGAGCAACAACACTTCTTCTGCTTACATTTGATTAAAAGTTTAAGAAGGTCACATGCTTTTCCAAGAAGCTTTCCTTACTCTTGTAATTGCTTGAAGAACTTCTGGTAGTTGCATAACTTTTCAAAAGATGCAAGTGACATCTGATATCTCTTCCAATAAAGCTTGGTTAAGAGCCATATTTTTTAGAGATAATATACGTGAAGTTTCGTTTCTAACTGATTCTGGAAGTGAGTTTAAGTAAGCTTGCTTCAAGTTGACGTCATCTATTCTATTTAGGACGTAGAATCTTTTTGACATCTTTTCGTGATGTCTTTCAATATCCTTTCTTTTGAAAGAGCAGCACCTCATGCTTAGATACTATATTTTTCTCTGGCTTGGATGGTGTAATGATTCCCCACACCAAAAAACTCATTGTGGATGTTTATAAACTACTAATCGATGTGCCGATCACATACAAATTGTCAAGATACTATACCGTTAAAATGAAATCCACAGTATAATCACTTTGTCCATCAGGTATCACTAAATCAAGTGATTCCTAGGAATTTCAAGTATAATTCCCATAATTTTTTCAGCTGTGGCATAGGGAAAATCAATAACCAATTCGCGAACTCGACTTGAAGTCATATATTGGAACCTGAACATATTTTCCATCCTTTAGGCCATGTATATTGTCAAGAAGTGTATCATAATCTGTCAATCGTGGGTCTGCAACATAAAAAATCGTAATTTTTTTCCAAACACTTGGTACAATTTCTCAGATTACATAACTAAGAATGAAAAAATTGAATCAAGCACATAACTACAACATAGATTTGCATACCATCAAAGTTTCCATCGATCACATGATGGAAAGAAAGAGGAAGACGGGTAGTTTATAAACCAGCTCTGACCATAAATCACTACAGAGCGTACAATCAAACAGTAAACCACTCATACCAGCCAGTGAAATTGAATTTTCTCCGGTTTCTGATTCACTTGGTTACCAAAAATTGGACCGGAAACTTATTTTTTAAATATAGCAATTTCAAACAAAATTTCGGTTCTGATTCAAAGGAACCGAAATGAACCGGAAATGGATTAGCGAATCATTCCAAGCCGTTAATCCACGGAACGACTTTGACCGTCACACGTCACACACGGTGAAGCAGCGACGACGTGGAAGAAAGTAGACCTTCTTTCTCTCTCTCTCTATTTTCTTCTCCTTTTTCTTTCACTGGAAATTTCGCAGGAGAGAAAAATGGCGAAGCTACTACTTCTTCACGCGCCTCATGTAGTATTCAGCAGTAGTAGGTCGCTGGTCTGCGCGACGGATTTATACAGAAGACCTCTCCTCGCGAATTCCAAATTCTCCTCTTCAGATTCGCATTCATCACATATCGTCCCACGTCTTCGTTCCCCGCACAGTCGGAGATTCTCGGCTCGTGCCTTTGACGATTCAACTGCTTCTGCAGCGGAAATGGAGAAAGAGCAGCAGGAACAGAGGCTGAATGGAGTTTCTCGGGTAAGAGATGAGGATTATCCTACTGGAGAAACGGTGTATGAGGATCGGAACGCGTGGGAGAGTTTTGTTGTTAAGTTTCGGATGCTATTTGCTTATCCTTGGCAGCGTGTTCGTAAGGGAAGCGTGTTGACCATGACATTGCGCGGCCAGGTTCCGTCATTTGTTTCCTCGTAGTATGGCTATTGTTTTGTGATTCTGGTTTAGTTTTTGGTGAGCTTAGTTGATTTGGAATAAAACAGTGTGCCAGATTTTCCATTGTTATGATCTTTCTTTGGGAATAGAACTTCTTACTGGGATTGTTGTTATATTCATGTGTACTACAGTTAGGTTGAATTTTGTTTTCTCTCTATGTTCAGATCTCTGATCAGCTAAAGAGCCGTTTCTCATCAGGACTTTCCCTGCCGCAACTCTCTGAAAATTTCTTGAAAGCTGCATATGATCCTCGTATTGCTGGAGTCTACCTTCACATTGAGCCTTTGAGTTGTGGGTGGGGAAAGGTTGAAGAAATTCGAAGGCATATATTGGATTTTAAGAAATCAGGTAGCTCCTGAATCTACGTTTGCTACTAATTATCAAATTTAATATATTTCCTACTGCTTTACGAGATAAGATTTAGAGTTGGAAGTTCATTTGCTCTCTAGCTTTCACATGCTTTCTAAGAGCTAATCAAACACATCTTTATCAGGTAAATTCATTGTTGGGTATATCAACATATGTGGACTAAAGGAATATTATCTTGGATGTGCATGCAACGAGCTCTATGCTCCGCCTAGTGCCTATTCCTTTCTATACGGTTTGACTGTTCAAGCTTCTTTTCTTGGAGGTAAGATTTGTTTCTTCTTTGGCCTTTTCCACATAAGATATAGTAATTAGAAGTCGGTTCTAGGTTCTATATCATAAGAATTATATGCAGACATGCACTGTGCGGACCACTGAGACAGCTTTTGTCGAACCTTTACTCGCCCTCTTTTGTTTCTTGTATGTAATTGTATCTCAACTCCTATTCTCGTCAGTGTAGATCCTAATCTGAATATGATAGATACAAAGCACTACTTTGCACATTTATCATTAACTAGTTATTTTTTCAAAAATGTAGGTGTCTTCGAGAAAGTGGGGATTGAGCCTCAGGTTCAAAGAATTGGAAAATACAAAAGTGCTGGGGATCAGCTTTCTCGCAAAAGTATATCCGAGGAGAATTATGAGATGCTGAGCGTGCTACTTGATAACATTTATGCAAATTGGCTGGATGGTGTATCTAATTCAATAGGTTCGAGATTTTTCACAATGTTGTTATGGTTTTAACAGTTTACTTCTCTCCTGAGTGGCTTCTGCTTAGAACTATGCAGGAAAAAAGCGAGAAGATGTTGAAAGTTTCATCAATCAAGGAGTTTACGAAATTGAAAAGCTAAAGGAAGAGGGGCTGATAAAGGATATTCTGTATGATGATGAGGTAATATCATTTTTATTATCTTACTGTAGATGGGATTCAGTACCTTCTTTAATCCCAGAAGCCAGAAGTGATGATCCTTGTTTTCGTCCTATATCATGAACTTTCCCGTTTGGATCTTTTGGTATCCTCTCAAAATATTGGGGAGGATTATTACAATAGTTATAAAGATCCCCTTATAAAGCTATTCAAAAGAAAATTAGATACCGGTTCATGTTGTTTCTGAGCTATATCATTCAATTTGAATGCTCGTGCAGGTTATATCGATGCTGAAAGAGAGGCTTGGAGTCGAAAAAGATAAAAAGCTTCCTACTGTTGATTACAAGTAATTAACTCTTACTATATAGAATTTTCAAATTGAGGCTTACTGAATCTAAAGCTGTTATCTTTGCATGTGCAATTGGTTCAAGCCTTCTACTATTTGGTGTTGTATACATAATGGGTCCTATTCCCTAGGTGGTTCCTGTATTATTGGGATCTTGATTTATAGAGTGTTATGAATATTAAGTGGTAGTACCGACTAGAGATTGTACTTCAACAAAGTTTAGAGTGTACATTTCTTCTTTTCTGGTCCGCACTGTTGGATGAACAGATTTTCGATTTTTTTTAGTAAATGGTGTTATGGATACTTAATTGACTTCAGGTTTCCTTTGCTTGTTTTTTCTTGTGTAATGTTCCTAGGAAAGAATTTTGAATATTCTTTTCTACAGTTCCCTTTTAGCCTCATGCAGTTTTGTTAACTTTATAGGCAGGTATTCTCAATTGAAATACTTTATGTAGGAAATATTCAGGTGTTAAGAAGTCAACTCTTGGTCTAAGCGGTGGTCGAGACCAAATAGCTATTATTAGAGCAGGGGGAAGCATTTCTCGTGTTAAGGGTCCCCTAAGCACTCCTGGTTCAGCTATTATAGCAGAACAGCTAATTGAGAAGATTCGCAGTGTAAGAGGTAGGTCTGTTATTTTTATTAGTTTTTTCATCTACAAACTATACTGTTGTGTTCTTCAACAGGCGCCTAAAACATTATATTCCTCTTTTTCTTTTGAAGAATCCAAAAAATATAAGGCTGCTGTCATCCGAATTGACAGTCCAGGAGGCGATGCACTCGCTTCTGATTTGTAAGTAGTTTTAGTTGATCTTCAATGCTGTGTAGTACCTTTAATATGCTCGTATGATTTAACATGTCATGGATGGTTTCGCTTCACCTTCTTACATGATGAGCTCAGACTCATTACTTTAACATCTATGGAAGTTTGGAGTGCCATATCCTAATTAAATCAAGAGAATAATTAAGAATGATATGGAGTGTCCATTAACTTAGAAAATGATGTTCATCAAGCCTGGAAGTCATGCTAGGATTTGAATTTAGATACCTTTGGAAAACCATCATAATACAACGTATTGGTACACAGAATGTGGAGGGAGATCAAACTATTGGCTGAAACAAAACCAGTCATCGCATCAATGTCAGATGTGGCAGCAAGCGGAGGCTACTACATGGCAATGGCGGCAAACACCATTGTTGCTGAAAATTTGACATTAACTGGCTCGATTGGAGTTGTCACAGGTGATCTTACTTTGTCTATCTCATTGTCAAAGAAAAAGTTGTGTGCTCTGCATCTTTGTAGAATTATCAATTTCACCCTCCCCATTGCTTGATTGCTTTTGTCTGTTCTTGTTGTTGCAGCAAGATTTACCTTGGCCAAGCTATATGAAAAAATTGGCTTCAACAAGGAAACTATATCTAGAGGAAAATATGCTGAGCTTCTGGGGGCCGAGGAAAGATCTTTTAAGTAAGTGACCTCACTCCATTTATCCCAATGAGTATACCTTTTCAGGTTTTAACTCTCTAAGACTTCTTTTGTCATCCAATTGATGCCAGTTTGGTTTTTCTTGTTGTCAAATTTGATCCTTAAGACTGCTCTGTAAGAACTTGTACGTTCCTTTAATTCACAATTTTTATATAAAACACACAATTGTGTTTTCAGGCCAGAGGAAGCTGAACTGTTTGAAAAGTCAGCACAGCATGCATATCAGCTTTTTCGGGATAAAGCAGCTTTATCAAGATCGATGCCTGTATAAATGTTCCAAATCTAGTAGTTCTTTCCTGTATTGCCTTTCCGAGACTAATTAATATTTTGTTCTGTCATGTTCTTAGGTTGACAAGATGGAAGAAGTAGCACAAGGCAGAGTCTGGACGGGTAAGGATGCTCATTCTCGTGGTCTAGTTGATGCTCTAGGCGGGCTATCCCGAGCTATAGCCATCGCTAAGCAAAAAGCTAACATTCCTCTTGACAAGAAGGTTCGTCTCTATAACTCTCTTTTCA
This sequence comes from Orychophragmus violaceus, assembly GCA_030180135.1. NCBI lineage: Eukaryota > Viridiplantae > Streptophyta > Magnoliopsida > Brassicales > Brassicaceae > Orychophragmus > Orychophragmus violaceus. The sequence continues at coordinate 6,029,807 of CM058231.1, read as the reverse complement.
TTCAGTGAACTTGATCGTCTTTGTAGCTTACAGTAGATACTTTGGTTATAATCTTGTGGTAAATACAGGTAACTCTTGTTGAGATTTCGAGACCTTCTACATCACTACCAGACATCTTAAGCGGTATAGGAAGCTCGGTGATTGGAGTGGACAGAACATTGAAGGGACTACTCGATGAACTAACAGTCAGCGAAGGAGTACAAGCTCGAATGGATGGAATCATGTTTCAGCAACTTGGCCGAGATTCTCTAGCAACTCCCATCATTGATCTTCTTAAAGATTACCTCAGCTCTCTCCGATGATTCCAACCTTCCCTTTGAAGCCAAGGTTTACCGAATCTCACTTGATCCGTAATTAATTAAAAGAACGTTTTCAAAGCCATACTTTAATAAAAACTTCATAAATGGAATTAAACTGATATCAAGTTAATGTGAAACAAGTTTCAATCCTTAACAATTTACAGTTTCAGCTAAGCTCTGGCAAACATATATATATGTACATGCACTTCTCTATCTTACAACACCAATAGAAAGCAATAATGAACACCTTCATGAGCACCATCATCTTCATCGTAGTAGTCCTCTCCATTTCTTCCATCTCCTTAGCCAAGGAGAGCCCTGTGGAAGCTTGCATAAGAAGAAACATTGCCCAAGCGCTCTCTCCTTCTCCTTCAGACAAACCGACAACACCTACTTTCGAGATGGCAGACGAGTTATGCAGAGACGAGACACGAATCATTATGTTTTTCTTGAAACTGAACGGAAAGTTCCCACGTTACTACGTCAAGGCAATGTGCCATGTATTCGAAAACGACGAAAACAAAGTGAAGGAATACGTTACTAACAAATGGTTGAATCATTCGGAGAAGCTCCTCAATAGCTTAACTTGCATAACAAGAACCACGTTGATAATCAAACCGAGCCCTCTGGAAGCTTGCATAAGAAGAAACATTGATGAAATGCTCTCTCCTCCTCCTCCCAAAATGTATCATATACTGGTCGGAGACGATTTACCGGTCGTGTACCGAGAAGAATATGATTTATGCAAAGACGAGACACGAGTCATCATGTTTTTCTTGAAACTGCACGGGAAGTTCCCACTTTACTACGTCAAGGCATTGTGCAATGTGTTTGGAGACGAGGAAAAGAGAGTGAAGGAATACGTTATTAAGAGCTGGTTGAATCATTCGGAGAAGCTCATCAATAGCTTATCTTGTGCTTATCTATGAAAGATTTGTAAATGTTTGATGGAATAAAAGTATCAAAACTTTATACTAAAATGTTGCTATTTAGAATACTAAATATCTGAAATCATTTAGAACCAAATTTTTTGGATATTAATGGTTTCTCAAAATGTATAAGACCCAACCTGAAATCGATAGAAACGGAACCGATTTTAAACCACAAAAATAAATATCCATTAAATTTTAGACCTTCATATCCTAAATACTCGAAACGGAACGAAATACCCAACAGCCAATGCTTTAACAAAATTGGTCGTGAGTGTTCCAAAAAAAAAACAATACTATTATATTCATTCACTAACCGGACATAAACCGGATAACATTACATATCTAGAATCATCTTTAGATTTATTTGAACACAATCAACATATACCGGATAGCATCTAATCAACGGTTTATTATTCGGAAACAATCACTTAATTTTTTAAACCCAAACTATTGTAATGTTATATATAATCACTTTAAAGCTTAAGAACTCCGGCAAAAGGACCAAACAGAGTTCCAATATAAAGCTTTCCTTTGAATTCATTCACCTCGCTGACCAAAGTATCCCCAAACTTATCTTTTACCGAAATTGTCTGAAGCACTTTACCAGCAGAATTAACTTTAACCGCCGACGGGTTTGTTACTCCGGTGCCTATGTTCACGACCGAAGCAACCCAAAAGTTACCGGAAGAACCAATCCTCTTGATATTGTCAGGGTTCGAGACAGCATTGGTGAAGTCTTCAGAAGAGCCAGCTTTAGGTCCCTTGATCCAATACCTCTTGATGTTACTCTTGGTGAACTGACTAACCAACACGAACGAACCATCTGAGCTAACGGCACAACCGGCTGAGCCACTTAGACCTTCTAGCAATACGGTCACGACCTTTTTGGATGGATCGTATTTGAAGAGTTTTCCGGTAGCGTCTTTTGATGCCACTGCTTTCAACACATCGCTATATGCATAACCAATAGTAACACATATATTTATAATTTATCAGTAATGACTAATTAATTTCAACTGATTTTGAATGAACAATATACTAAAATAAATTAATGAATATCATTCGTTGACAAAAAATAATAATGAATATCATTCAAACAAAATGTATAGCATTGATCTTTTAAAATTTTTTAAGGCTATTTTATTTTGTTTATAAATTATATGGCAGTTTTAGTTATGTATTTAAATGTAGAAGGAAAATGAAAGTTTACCCAGGGCTAAATTTTGAGCTGAAGGAAGTGAAATAGACAACACCAGTAGTGGGATCAACGTCGAGACCATCGAGAAACAAGAAGGGCTTGCCGTCAACACTGTCGGCGATCTTCTTGGCCAGACCGCCACCTCGAGGGATGACGTGGAGACCCAACGGAGCATCGGCCACGTAGAGCTCTCCTGTTTTGTCGTTGAATGCTATTCCCGCCGGCCGGCCGCATTTCCCGGCATTAGCGGTTCCATGTGCACCATCGCACCATTGCGACTTCCTAAAATAAATTATACAGTATATGTCGATTTAAAAAAAATTAAAATAAAACAAAACAATATAGAGTGTAAAAATATAATGTTGGACTCCAATAAAAAGTTTGAATATGGACCTATGGTTCTGACAAAAAGAAAAGAAAATAATATTGTTTGTACTT